>JANQDE010000016.1:2536437-2746551 GCA_037157785.1 Cephalotes varians | reverse complement strand
ATATAAAGTTAAATACAGCGTGTGATTTTTATGGATATAATCTTCTTTGCGATTAAAACGGTAGCGCGCACATCGATGAAAACATTTCGTATTCCGACTTTGTAATACCATGCCGGCAGCGAGGATATCGGTGTAATCGTTCCTAATGGAAGAAGGTCGTAGCGTTAACGACGGCATGCAAAAAGAAATGATTGGGACGTTAAACGTGTAAAAGGCACCGCATGGGATTCCGAAAGGACGATGGCGCGAATAACGATGATCGGACGTTTGATTCAGACGGCTAATTACGTTATTCTACGGACTTTATGTGGGCGCGAAGTAGCGCGAGGGAGCGTCCTAATGTGTTCGCGAGTACATTATAAACCGGATTTCGAATTGCGCAAGTATTTAGCGTTCGAAGAGCCCGCTAAACCTCCGACGATCACATTACTGCTTCTACTTCATACAGGCCATTTCGCAATTACATTTTATGTCTCGCAATCAGTAAAAAAACTTTAACTACTCCTCGGCATGCCATCGTAATTTTCCCTTCGATTTCTTTAAGATCTTCTCTCCTAGGTCTTCCGTCGCTCTTTTGTAATGCCGCCGTGTAATCCAGGTCTCTGATGGAATTGAATTCTTGTGATTTCGCGTAAGAGGTGTGAGGAAAAAAAAAGGGCGCCGAGGATCCGCAGAAAAATCTTAAGTACCATCGGTAATCGACGCACGTAACTTCATCTTCGGCGATAACGTGAAATTCCTAGCAAACACAGTCCGAATTTTTTCAAGGCGGGCCTACGCACACGAGCGTGCCTCAGCACGCGTGCTTGAGATAAGCCACACGCATACACGCGCACACACACGACGATCCGACTATTCGATTCTCGCCAAACAGGCTAATTCCCTAAGATAAAGCCGCGTTTCGTATTAATCGGGCTCGATAAGGACCCACCGTGATTCCGGCAAGAGGCGGAATTAATTAGGCCCCATGGCAAAGGATTGGTCGCCGATCCAATTGGAGGGAGACCAGTGTTGTCTCGATCGTATCTTTTTTTAACTGTCGCGACCTGATTCACGGGGAGTGAGTTTAAATTGCCGAGGGAAAGGAATCACTATATAACACACAATACAAATGTCTTAATTACGCGATGGTTTTCGAGGTATCATTATGAAGACTGATGATGTTGATATTTGTAAGATGCGATAATGAGCCAACGTATTTTGCGTTTACATATATGCATAACTCACGAGTACGTACAAAATTTTTATAATTTTTTTTAAATTAAAATATTTGATAAATTTCATAAAAAAATAAATTTCATTTGATAAATTTCATTTCATTTTCTTAATATTAGGAAATGAGAAATACCAAAAAATAATTAGTAAAAAGCATATATTACGAATAAGGTAGGATATTATCAATACTTTTCAAATAATCATTTATTTATTTATTTTTAAAACATTTGTTATATTTATTTATTACATACGCGTATTATGTGGAAAATATTTTCACGAAAATAATCGTTTGCGATCAACGATAGTAAAGCAAAGAAATATTATTTTTATTTATTTTAAATACGAGACGGTATCTTAGAATATGGCATGTAGATTTCTTAAGAGCCCTTAGCTCTTGATCGCTCCTGGCGCGTTTTCTCGTCCCGCGCGTGCTAGAAGCACGATGAACGCGAAGAATAATATCAGGGGCGGTCTTCTTCCGCATCGGCAAGCGCGCGGAAAGCGTTTCCGCCGCATTCGCGCACGACAGATGCTGGTATCAGGGCGCGGTGGCCTTACATCCACACGTGTACACGTGTACGTAACCACCGTGAGGCGGCATTATACGCGGGTCCATTTATCTGCGGGGATAAAATCCAGATAGGATCTGCCGCGTCCGCGCGAGGTCCTGCCAGTATTTGTCATGGAGATGCGACCTACCGATACCGCCTCGCCCGCCCGAGGAATTACCCTCGGCGCGCTCGGATTCTTCAGCGTACGCCAGTAATTTACCGCGCGGCTCGGCGTCATGTCACGCCGTCGACGGGCCCCCATCCTCTCCGCCTCCTATTCCCTCTCTTTTGGTTTATTTTTTTTCCCCCGGTCTTCCGCCCCGTTTCCCGACCGCGTTAATTTTCATTCCCCTACGGGGCCAACGCCCGTTGCTTGTTTTTTCGCGTGCTCCCGTACGCCGATCTGTACAGCTTTAATTTCTGTTCTTTGTAGGCAGTACCATCCCCTCGTGTCGTTTATTTTGTCTTCTTTCCGTTTTGTCTCTTTTCGTGCTCAGTTTACTTCACTAGGTAGTTTTATATAACAACGTCAAATTTTTTTCTTGCTGTTTTGTATTTTTGTGAACATACTGTTTTTTTAAAACATTATTAAGCTTTTGATACTAATTTAACATATGATTAATAAATAGTTGAATTTTTAAAATAACAATTTTTTGAAAGACCTTTTGATAAAATTATTCAAAGATTTAAAAATAATCGTATATTCTTAATATTTACAGGTTTATATTGTATATTATAGAATATTAGGATATTAGATTACTTTTTGTCATTAAGATCTTTCATTTATTACGTATTTATTATACTTTAATAAAAAAAGAACATATATCAAAAGTTACATGCTCATAAAAGATAATTCCGGCGATTGTTTAATGCAAATTCTTCTGTTTCCTTCCTCTGCTTTTCATTCTCGTTTTATAGCAGCTGAAAGTATCTTTTTTTATATTAAATTCTACTGACCACTAGGAATTAACGTTTAACTCAAGTTTGGGAACAGGTGGATACGCGTGACGAAATATTTTTTGCCGAATGAGTGGAATTGACAGGTGTCTCGTAAACTCACATGTATTATGGCGACGCTATTAGCAAAATTGTGAAGCAGATTACTGTCTTTGGAACGATGGATATGTCATTAGTCTTTGGAGTGAGTTTTTGCCAATGCTATTCAATACTGCTTTGGAATCATTTACTCACGAATATATATGAGAGCGATCTAGACGAAACGAAATTGCTGTCTCGTGTAAAATTGCTTTCTTCTTTAAGCTTGAATTCTCAAGGTTATGTATAAAGATCCCGTACGTTTTAATTGCAGACCGTCATTACATTGATGAGATTTTTAAGAACTTTTATTTTTCGTTTGTTTCGCTTTTATATTTCATTTATCGTGTATGTCCGTTCCTTAATTATCTGTGCTTAAGTAACTTGTCTTAAGTTATAGTGATAAGGACGAATTTTTGAGTACGAACACGTCTGGCCGAGTGTTCCGAGATTACTTCGGTAGCATATAAAGGATCGGATAATTTGATTATGATTGTCTCTAATGTATAGGTTATTACAAAAGTAACACATATTTTCTCAATCATAGTCATTGTCATTTATGAATTTTAATTATAATCATCTTCTATATTTTTTTAAATAAAGTTTTTTTGTGTTATTTTCTAGTAGTTTATTAATTTTCAATGATGAGCATCTTCAATGATAATTAAATGTGAAAAGATAATAATTCATGAAATTCTCTTTCAATAAAATTTGCTTGTTTCAAAAACAAGATTGCATTGTTTATTTGTATTTCAAAAAATTATTTTGATATAAAACTTTAAAATTTCTATTTTTGTTTAAAGTTAACTTAAATTTACGGCCATTTTTTATTTTTGATGTACAATCTATAATTTTAAAAATGTGTGTTACTTTTGAAATATTCTATACATTTTGAGTGGTTGTTTCCTTTGGAAGCAACCAACTTAATCTTCGCGCTATCGCTACCGCAGTTGTAAGAATTTCAACGAGATAAGCAAAAAGTGCGCAGTCCTTGCACCTGCACAGTCAGCCTCCTTTACGGCTCGCCGTAAAACGGTTAAACGCGACGGACACTCGCTCCAGACATAATCCTTAAAGACAGGCGGGAATCTTAATCGCTCGGACAAACTCGAACTGCTTAAAGCGCTTTGCATAGAAATGTATCAACACCATTTCAGGTATTAGCCTGAATCTTCTGATCCTTTGAAAGCTTTTTTACACACACGCACACACACACACACACACATACACACAGAGTCGTATTCATGTAACATTGATCGTGATTCACAAAGCAACAAACGGAGGGAGGACATCGCTCATGCGTGACACTAAGAATTAAACTATTAGCGTGGATTTTATCAAAAGCTTTATCAAAACATGATCGTAACATTATGACGATTCAATCTTTTTAACGTGCAAATTTTCTAGTCAAGTTGTTCTCGTTTTCTAAACATCTGCCGAGAGAAAAGACCAGCTGCGCCTTGATTAAAAATCATTTAATATGCAAAACGCTACTTTTTCAATTTACATTAGTGTGTTATAAATAGATATAGGTTAAATAAAACACAGTTAAAAAAAGAGATGTAAAATGAAGAAAAGAGAATAAAAATTCAGTGAGAGTTTTCTTTGCATTCTAAATGGATCGAGAAAATACGATATGAGAATTTTTTATTCTGTCCTAAATTAGGCATACGTATTTTATTAAATATTTTAATAATATTAATTTAATAATATTTTAATAATATGTTTATATTATTATATCGAGAAAATATCGTAGTGTGTTTTGAATATCATTTGTCTCAGATTTTTGCCGTATCTTATATTTTTATCTTGTCTTCTAATAAAAGATATAATCCAAATTATTGATTATATATAGGGGAAGTTTAAAAACAGAATTTTATTAATACAGGAAGGTTACAGATATCAACGGCATGTGGAAAAGAGAGCAATAAGTAAAAGAACAAAAAGTTGAAAACACCATGTAACGTTATATCGAATTTTCGACTTTTTCTTTCGACTTCTCTTGGAAGTTGAACGATTTTGACGCGTAAATTCGACAGATTCCGAGCTCGATAAAGACATTAGATGCGCTTCTTGTTCTTGTATAGCGGCAGCTTTTGTATTTTTCTCGGTTGAGAAAGAACCATCGAGATGAGGGAGGCGAGAGAGTGGCGTGATGGTGAAATAAAAATCTCAGGCATGACGGCAATTTTATCACGGTGCAACTGAGTATGGCAATTTATATATGAGTTGAGAAGAAATTAAATACAAAAAAGATAATATACAACAACAATAGAGAGAAAGAATGTGAAAAGTAATGGAATTTATATTTGTGACTTCTACTTTGATCATCAATCAGTCAATCAATCAATCATCAATCATCATCAAGCAAGAGTTTCTATATTTTGCTATTTGCATTCATGCTGCATGTAATTATTAGAATTTTTATTTATTTAAATGATGATATAATAAGTATGAGAAGAATTGTTTGCTTCTAAACATACATCTTCCACAAGCATACATACGACATCAGTTTGTATAATAATTTAATTCACGAAATAAATACACAGCTTGATGTGCATTCCTATCCACGAATTGCATTATAAATTTTCGAGACCTTTGTATGCCCATCCATTCACACGTTTATCACATGTTCCATTCATTCACACGATGTCTCTAATTCGCTCCCGTAAGCAACGTACCGCCTTTCATCTGCTTCCTGTACACGATCCTCAGCTTTCGAAGATGTGGCAATTGTTTATCTTTCATTATACCTTTTACTCATTCAAAATTAATTCCATTTCTTTCTTGCATTTGCGGCTATAAAAAAAATGTTGCGTTAACAATCTCTAATCTCCCTTACCCTCTCTCTTATCTTCGCTCCCATAAGCAACGCATTATCTTCCCCTTCATTATTCTATAAATTTTATCATATTCTATGTTAGGATTATTTCTTAAATCTGAATTAAGTGTTTGAAAATTTTTGCATTGACACAAATATACGACAAAAAGAACGAAGAAATAGATAAAAGGGGGGAGTGAAAAACTGGTTCGACGAAAGAGAGGGCATCGACTGGAAGCGACTGCGGCTCCCGCTGAGACAAAAGGCGAGAACCTGTACTCAAAACAAATATCGCTCTGCTATTCATGCAGTGAGCAGATTCGAACATTCGTCTCTCGTTCGAGAAACCCAGGGCGGACAACGTCAACAGGGACCGTTCGCGACAATGCCGGCAAGCTCGAGTCGCGCTAGCTCTTAAAGCGCATTCACACACGCTCGTGAAAAGGAAGTGGCGTGCATACGCAACGTTGCGGAAGAACACAAGATTAAGGTCGAACGCATGGCGAGACGC
Organism: Cephalotes varians; assembly: GCA_037157785.1. Taxonomy (NCBI): domain Eukaryota; kingdom Metazoa; phylum Arthropoda; class Insecta; order Hymenoptera; family Formicidae; genus Cephalotes; species Cephalotes varians. The sequence goes on along the minus strand of JANQDE010000016.1, from coordinate 2,740,418 downwards.
CAACACCTATCCTTCTTGAAGCATTAAGATAGGAGGGACGCCATTTCTCGCTGCCATTGTGCAATTGCACCAGTTTTGCCGTTATTCATCAAGGTTTAAGTTTTCGATTAGTCAGATCTAACTACATAATGCAAATAAGAAGGAAGAAAATTAAGAATTGAAAGGCGTTTATAAATTTAGATTTAAAATTATATTAGGATACATTATAAGATTTAGAAGTTACATGTATACAGGAAAAGATTTTACCGGTAAAGCCTAGTGAATTTTGAGCGAGAAATGTATTATGTAGATATCTAATTTATATAATAAAAAATTAAACTTATCAAAAACACTAATCAGCAACGTAAGCATAAGTATTCTCATATTTTTGAATTTAGTATCATTTATCTTTGCTTGAATGATTAAATAAATTGATTCCGAAATTCATGTGTACCTTAGTCAGTTTTATGATATTGACTTATGAAACAATTACTGTGTCAGTCAGCGAGCTTCTGCTATCGACATTCCTCGCATCCCAACAATATTATCGATCTCATTTCGGCTACGTTATACACTCTGCTATTTATCAAATTAGTACTTCGTTACTCTCCACGACAGCAACGTAATGGCAAACAGCTCGATTATGTCAATCCTATCTTGAGGCAATTAGTAAATTACTAATACTAAACTGTCGAAGAATGCAATGCAGTCTCCGAATACGTCGTGGAGAAGGTACAACATTACCAGCGACAGTAGCAAGGACGAGACAGCGACTGCAAGTCCGGACGACGTTCGCTCGGCCTAGATATCATCTGGGTCCCCGGTGGGCCGGCTTCGGGAATCATTAGGGCCCCGAAGACGACGCATTCCGCAGCGGTACTCGTCGAGAGCATGCTCGTCTCTCAGATCATCTGGTGGCTCTCGAAACAGCTTGTCTCCACCGTTAAGGCGATCGGTCCGCGGCATTTATTAGAGGCCTTATCAGATTTCAATTTGGGCGCGGACCAGCATCGACGGATACCATAATTATTTTTATTATTATCGCGCGAACCGTCTTTTACGCGTGCAAGCGAAGGAAACGAAGCGAAGAATGTCGATAGAAACTCGAGATGCTAACCTCCTTTTCTTAGTAGATTGTTTAATTCAGAAAATTTTTCAATGCAGGAAATTTTCGGGAAATTTTTTGTGTCACATGTCCCCTATAAGAATTATCTATCGATAATTAGATTGGCATAAATCGCAAAGATCCGCAAAGATCCTATCATGAGCCTCTTGAAGCTCGAGTCCGCCCTTATTGAGTTTTACGTTTTTACATTCAATTATTAAATTGATTCTATACAGTGGAGTTCCTCCATAAACCATTTTACTTTACCCAACCACGGCGATTCATGAAGTTAATTTGCATACCGTAATTAAATGTTTAGCGAGATAACTGTTCAACATATCTTTAAGAAAACGACGGGAGTCGGTAATGGTCGAAGTAATCTTTGCACACTTCGGAGGTAACAATTTATCGAGCTAACAGTCTGCTAGTCATGTCACCGATTTTTCTAAGTACTGATTTATGTTTCGCTAGGTTTGGTGAACAAACAGAAGCAGAATTTTAATTTCAAGTTCATTTTAAGATCGCCTGCTGCGGGCATTAAAATTTTATGTTTTAACAGTAGCTAGGATTCTAATTTTCTCATCAACATATTTTAATTTTGTGTCGAGCGCGTATGCATTCATTAGGTCTACATCTGACAGTGTTAATATATTCAAGAAAATGGGAGACTTTATGAGAGAGTTTATAAATACGTTAAATGCAATATGCAAAATAATACAAAAATTACAAGATTTTATTTTCTATACAAAGAAATACAAAATTTGCAGAAAAATTTGTTGCTCTAAGGAATAAATTAGAATAGAATCTTATAATAGTACGTGATATTACATAAATATTGCAATATACTGAAAATATGATAATTGTATTTCCAGTATATCGCAATATTAATACATTATTTTTTAAATATTACGTAATATTACATGTGGGATCTTTTATACACAAAACTGGAATTTCTGTTTGTACACGAAATCTATTATATAATCTTAGCTTAGCGAGTCCTCGATTACAGTGCGCAGTATGCCGGCATTTATGTAACATAGAATACAAATTATAACAATAATCGAACAAATTCAATCGAGTGGTCAGCGATCAGGTGAAATTTTCTGCCACCTCGGCGCCGAGCGTACCATCAATCATCAATCACAACGGCATCAATCTTTGTAACAGTATAATTTCATTGACCTGTTAACGTTCTCTCATTCCGCGCTCTCATCAATATACACACTCGTGTTATTGACTGCGGTAATCAATCCCGTGAATCCCTTGCCGCGGGCATCCGTCTTCATGCGTACATACACGCGTACATCGTACACAGCGAATAGTAACACGTCAATAAAATGCCCAGAAGAATAGAAAAAGAAATACAGTCAGAACGACCTCGTTTTTTTAACACGAGTCAGTCACGTTTAACCCCTTTATGATCAAATCAATCTTTCTTTTTCTATTCTTTTTTATGGCCTGGAGCAAACATGACCTTGACTACGTATCTACATAAAAAAAAACTGATGTCAGTAAAACATTTTTACATACATTTTCTTTGTGTATGCATTAATTCGTGAAGTATAAAAAGAAGATATGAATATAAGGAACACGTGCATGGTGACCTAAAGGTTTAAAGGAAGAAGCGGGGTCTAATCTGTAGTATCGAAAAGCTCGACGACGGGACCTGGCACTGATCCCCGTCGTCGACACCGGATTACGCTTGGTGGACTTGTCCCGATTGGGTTCTTGGGTCTGTGGCGAAAGATTTATCGCAGTAGGCCCGTTGAACATATATGCACATACACACACACATGCACACATGCACACATGCACATACATCTACCAACGATTCTTCAAAGGTAGAAAGAAGGGGCAGCTTGCAAAGAAGAGCGAGGGCGCGATTAAAGGGTATGAGAGCAAGGGGAGAGGTAGGGAAGGGAGAAAAGAAGGAGACAGTAAAAGGAAAGGAAAGGAGAAGGTGACTCGGGGAATTCACACCGTGAATTTCGTCGCTCCTCTCTCGATCCCACGGGACCGAGGAACGGCATTGTGTATCCTCTTCATCTCTTCGGTGAAGAGAGGAAACGCTGCGACCGGTTCAAACGAGCGCTCCGACCGCGACGAACATGTTCGAGCAAATTGTACAAGACAAGGCTGCATGCTTCAGCAATGAGCCTCTCTCTTAAGAGAGAGCATTGCTGAGTAAGAGTACTCTACGTACGTATCAAAACGCGTACACGTTCATGTAAGCCCGAGCCCGTTCGGATCGCGTCCGCCTGGACCGCGCGTTGTTTCTTCGAAATCTTTTGATTACTTCAGCCGTGCTGAATCGCCAATGCTGTTTTGGTCTATTTGTCAAAAACTTATATGACGATTATCTTGCACACGATATTAATATATTATAAAAAGCTGTTGGCTATATCGAACATACCGTTACATACGCAATTGCATAGAAATTAAATTAATTCCGCTATTTGTGAGTTGTTGGAAGTATGCCAGTGCACTCTTGCGAGTTAAATAGGTATACATACCAGAAGATATACAACGTTTATTTAGTTAATGATACATAAAGATGATTCTGTTTCTTTAATCTCTTTAGTCATCTAAGGAAATACACTTAATGAGACGTAATAAATATGTTATTGCAATAATAAAATAAAATAAAAATTAATACTCTGAAGAGAATTAAAAAAGTCAGTACATTTAATCTTATAATATATTTGCAATATTTATGTTTGGCAAGTGCTAGACATTTTTCTGAAACGTATAATAACATACAATGTAATAACGTATGCAATAGCGATCGGTACCACAAACGAGCGTTTCTCTATGCGACGTCGCTCCCTGAAAATAATCACCTATTGTGCGACTAGATATCGGTACCATCTCTCGTATCGCTGAAAAATCGGGTGATGTCGCGAGCGAGCTTTTTAATGATGGTCGGCGACTAAATCGGTAGAGACTCATTGTTTACGAGCGTTAAACATCTGTAACGCGCGCGCTTGTTACGACGATGAAACACAAACGAACACGGCGAACGCGCGATAAGCCGGAGCGCGCTGCAGCCGAGTTGCATACGATTGTAAGGAAAGAAGCTGAACCGCGTCGCACGCGCGTGTTCTCGCCATTAATGACTAGTCGCCCGTAATTTATAGCCATTAATTAAGTACCGGATAAAAGCTATAAAATTATAGTACAGTCTGGCGAAGCGCGCGCGCGGGATCTCCCCATCTCTCTGCATTCTGAAACATCACTACGCTAGGATGTCATTCTATCTTTGTTTATATCTAATGAACGAGATAAAGATAGAATGATATTCTAACGTAATCGAATAATGTTTCTGAACACAACTCTACGTGCGTTGTTTTATCCGACGCGGCATTTTAATGTAATCGCTCCCGCGCCGCAAGCGATTTCACATTAACGTTTCGCGTTAATGCAGCGAACGCATCGAGGCGTGTCTCACTTTAATATTTCTAAAACGCTGTCTTGTGAGGAAGTAGAAGAGGAACGCGGGGGAACGCGAAAGAGGATGCTCTTATTAATACGCACGATCGATCATAAACGATTTAATTTCGCCTATTTCCTGAGTAATATCGACACGCTCACAGCGTAGGTTGTATGATGTAACGGTAACTACTGCATCAAAATTACGGCCGTAAAGCTTCCCGCATGTTGCTTCGTATAAACGATATTTGTTCGACGCGATCATCCGCATAGAAACACACTTAAGATTCTAGCGATATTTTTAACGATATAGGATGAAAGTCGATTACACATGGCATCAGATCTTATGTGATTTTCTCTCGTGTAACTGTCGTCGTGGAATGTCGTAGTGAAAAAGTGAGGAAGCTGGATCGAAGTGAAAGTCAACACGTGCAACAAAATGCATACCCGCAGGAATCTTGAATAATAAATCCATCTAAACAGATGTATATCCATTGAGTTCAAACATTGTAGAAAAAAAATGCGCTATGAAGGATAATGACAAGCCCATTCAGAGCCAATTTAAATATACAATCGCATGTACAAATTATTACGATGTAGGTTGAACGGAACAACGAAAGTTCAACGCAAGGCGGAATTCTTAAAGCTTTCAAATTTACGCGCGCAATGAGATTTTAACTTATGCAAATTTGGAGAAGACATTAGTCCCGGTTACATCTCATGATTGGAACATCCGACATTGCTTCTTCTCTCGGAAGGACCGGAGAGATCACGGAATAATAGCGCACCTTCGGTAGTACACATATATCTTGTACCCATGACAATATCTGGCCCCTCTCGGAGCACAGCGGACCGTGGACAGCGGAAAGACCCCGTGAGAGCCCGTGATTTATAAACGGATCGGGATGAGAGGGGGAAGTGGGACGAATGCAAATTTCAAGCCACGTGAACTTGTTGTTCCGCCCAGGCCTACGTCGCACTCGAGCAACACTCGTCGGAGACCCCATTGTCTTAGGTCTATTTATCTTCGGCGTCTGTGCCGGAATGCTACATTCTTGCCGCGGCTTTTCCACTTAACCTTACGAATGTGGAAGGCAGGTGAGCCGGACAGAATCGCGCGTCGTTAATCATTACTGTCAGTCGAGATTAAGCATGTGGCTGGCGACGATATTGCGAGCAACACGGTAGAAGCCGCGTGTTGGTGTGCGGACGTGCACGTATGCGTGCCGTATCTGTAAAAGTTAATCGACGAGACTAATTAAATAAACTACCTTGGCCCACGGATATCGAGCACGAGACCGAGGAATTAAATTGTCAGCCTCGCGGAGAGTTATTACGCGATGCCTGTAGATTAGCCGTTGATTCTTTTTCTCTTTCGGATAACGGAACGCTCAAAAATATAAATGACGGAAAGTGGATAATCATGCTGAAATCACGCGTGGCTAATGACTTGGTATAATGCACAATAGGCCGTTTATTCTATGTCAATGCAGAAAAACGCTTCATTATCCTCCCATATTATAAACGAAAAAAAAATTGGAGCTCAATTACATGTTAATCAAAATCTTTTTAAGTAATTTTTCAATTTTGTAATGAAGTATAATTGATAATTTACGTAATTTATTTACGTAAAATGAATTAATGAAAATGAATATCTGTTAATATAAAACTATTTAGATTAATATACATAATTAATACGTATAAATATTTTATAAAGAAATGAGATGATTTAATTGAGGATAATTTGATTGAGATTAAATATCTTTGTTTTCTTAAAATCGATATTATTGAATGTTTGAACTATTATAGATCGCGTAAAAAGATTTGAAACTTTGATTTATCGTCATTATGAAATCGGTGATTTCGCCGAAGTTGCACAGAATTGCAAATGTCTCACAGAAATAAAGAGAAGGAAAAACAACAAGAAGAAAAAAGAAATGAAGAAGAAGAAAAAGAAGAAGAAGCTGAGGACAACCGGCAATGAAGAAGAAAGAAGAGGATTGTTTCCTAGCGGCTCGAAGGCCCCTTTTATCTCCCTCTCTTTCTCCCTGTTCTTCTCCGTTCTCTCTCCTCTCTCGTCGTTTTGTTTTCACGAAGGTGAAGAGCCGGTTTGCATAAGAGGAGCAGAGAGAAAGAATAGGAAGAGCGAAAGAAAGGGAGTTGAGTCTCGACTGGCTGCCCTGCCGTTGCTCACAGAACCCACGAGGCGCTGAAGAATCAAGAGGAAGACTCCAAAGACGTTGGCCCATCGAATCTCTTAGCTTCATGCCATGATCTTCACCATATAGATATGCACATACACACGCGCGCACGTTCACGTCTAAAGTATAATACGAGATTTGCGTTCACGCTCGTGCGAGCGCACGTTGTATCTCACGAAGCGCGGAAGAGAGCCATGCTCCTTTTCTTGTCATCTCTGTTCGCTCGCTGCTGGTTGATTCTCCGGAGATATTTCTCTTTTTGAGATGTTCACTCTGCGTCTCGCTTCCTTGCGGATACTTGGAAAGAATTTTCCCGACAGGGCCAACAGTCATCTTCAGTGAGATCCGTAATTCGAGATATACGAATCCCCGTGGATATCTCGACTCGTTACTTAAGAGTCGGCAATCAGTTCGAGTAACGAGAACCGTCAAACGCTTCATCTGCTCCTTCATACTATTTTCTCGTACGTCTCTTCTTGAAATACAGCGATTTCAACAAAGCACTGTTCCGACATGGCATTGCGCGTCTTTCGCGAGTTTTTTTGACCTGCAATCCTTTTTATTTTCTTCGTTAAGCTACGATATCGCACCTCCGGCTAATCACCGCATTATCGTCATGATTGATAGTGATCTACATTGAACACTATGCTTTCCAGCGACTCACGCCGGCACTATTGACTAGGATGTATCGTAGTAAATTTAAAGTATCTACGTGAGAGATCTGAATACATTGGATACCGGCTATTAAGGAAGCTCTTTGTGACTTTCTCACGATTGCAGCAATAACTTTTAGCATTATATCGTTATATTATTATATCACGCCAGTACAATCCAAAGAATTTACGACTGCAAATTGCAGATATGTTTTCCTGATATCATGATACGTTTTTACGATGAATCTAAAAACTAATTATATAAAAATTAATTTTACAATTACTAATTAATTTACTTTATTTGTTTCAAAAAATTTGAAAAAAAAAATCCATTATTTTTATTATAAATTATTAAATAGTTCATTAGAATACTTTAAACTATTCTAGCAATGCAATTAAAAATAGAACTTCAAAAATACGCGATAAAGGAAGGAAGGAAGCGGCCGTGACTAAAGGAAGACGAAAATCATGCACGTGTCGACCGAGTGTGGTCAGCCGTGGAGTTGCGGCAGGAAAGAAAAGAAAGATGGAAAGAAAGAATGCCAGTGATTCACGGTAATAAAATACAGATGCATACGCGCGTGCGTCGCGCCGAAATTGTGCAGGCGACAAAGCCGTGTGCGAAACGGTCGCTGTTCTACGGAGGAAGAAAAAAGAAGAAATACGCGAAGAAGCAGAAGACAAGGAGAGTAACAGAGAGTGCATAAGTGATGTAACAGAAGAGGAAGAGCGAGACAACAGGGAACGAAGGAGTTATCTGCATCAAGATAGCGCGCGATTCTCCAGCTACCATACAGTGAACGGCAAGAATTTGCGTTGTTGGCATCACTAGAGGCGACGAGTGACCAAAAAGACATTGAGATGACTTGGGAGACGGTCGCTTGCGATAATTTTAAGTAATTGTAAAAATCGCAAGAATATTGTTTTATTCATATTTGTTTGTTTATTCACATAAATACTCATACGGACGGTTTTATTCAGAACGGAAGTCGAGATCAACGTGAGGGACGATGATAGATCCGATTGAATTCGCGCAATAAGCGTACGAAAAGTGGAGCGCGTATTCTTACGAAAGAGGACTCGAGTCATAGGGCCGTTGCACGACAATAAGAAACGCATGACTGGAGAATCCGGGGAAAGAGAGAAGAGAGAGTAGCCGATACAAGATTCCTCGCAATCAACCTCCATAGCATCGATGTACCGAGAGGAATCCTTTCCACCTTGCCTTCGTTTAAGTCTCTTTTTACAATCTTCTCGAATTCCCAAGTTGGTAATGTGACACACTACACACGATTAATTCTGCATAATTCTTGCCGGCGTACGCATTTTCTTTCTGTTAAAGATCAACGAGTTATAATTAAGGTCGAAACTGCATTCTAATAATAGATTTTTTTTGACTGTAACTGATGTCACTGTAATAGTTGATTTGACAGATAAGAATTTCACCAGAACTTTTTTGGCGGTTTTCATACGTCACATCAATATCTTTTTATTCGCGTCTTATGATATTGGCAAGAATGTAAGATGACGTGATAAGATTTTAGTCGATAGAAGATTAAGACTACATTAATATCTTATATTAAAATCTATTGTCGCGCAACGCGCGCAATCTATTCTAACAACTTATTCAATAGGATCAGTCGGACCTGTTCACAGCGTGCTGCTTCGAGAAGTCATGCACGTATGACATTTTTCCGACGTCCAATTTTTCCTTTCTGTAGCAGAGATTCAAACGAGATCGAGGACGCGCATGACGCGCGCCGGAGATTCTCTGGAATCGACTGACGCATGATTATTAACGTTGCTGACAATCAGGTCATTGCGCCTGAATAAGCAATGACGTCCTTACGGTTGCAGGACTTCGTCATTCCCTCTTCTTGTTGCGTCCGTGAGGCATGCCTGCAATGCGGGGCCTTCGATGACTAAGGGCTCCGGCGGGGCCCGCTGGATAGTTGAGTAGACGAGTGGAAGTCGGGGGTCCGCTCCATTCCGCGCCGCACCGCGCGGTGAAAGAAGCCGCGCCAGCTCCGCTGATCAACTTGTCGCTGCTCCAATTATCCCCCAACCTCGTCGACGAAACGGTCGTAGACTCATTGATTGATTTACGTTATCTTCTTCTGCCTCTTATTCACGATCGACCTCGGCAGGAGGATTCAGCGGTCACGATGCAACGGTGCTCGGCTAATCACGCGGAACAATTAGCATCTCGGTAAGGGCAGGCACTTTTTACACCAGGCCCAAATGAAGCATGCCCAAGTCGAGTCGTTCGCTGACTTCTGGAAAATGATTGGAAGAGCGTGGAGGAAGGAAATAAAGTAACTCGCATATTATTAGAATGCATTGCAGTGTCAATAAAATTCAAAGACGCTAAAGCTTTAATTAAGCGTAAATATGATTAAACGAGCTGTAATATCTTTTCCACTTGTGAAAGGAGTGTTTTAATACGAATATATATTTGTTAACTATTTACTATTATGAAAGAGGAAAATATCTAAATAATCATAAAGATTACTATATTAAATTTTGCGAAGGACCTTTTTTTTTCGTTATTTCGTTATTAGTTTTGTGATGCGATTGAAGGAAAGAGCAACATGAGATGCATTCTTACGAAAACAATGGATGATTTGATAATCAAGGATTCTATTATTGCCTATTGTTTCCAAGATTTGAGTATTGCCATCAACTTCTTCAATATTGGATAAAAGGTATAATATTAAAATGGATATATGAAGATGTCACAAGACGGTAAAATTAAATAAATTCCAGGTGAGAAGAGTGTAAAAATACACGTGTCAAGACATAATATACAATTAAATGAGTATAAATGATGATATGCAACAATAGAATTTACGTTCTTTCGCCATACGATAGAGTCAAATCGAATATTGTTTGACGTGTCATCATTTCGGAAGGATACGCCAAACGTACACAGATGAAATTTTCTCGGTGCTGTCTCATCATCGGCGATCAAAGTTCAAGTCGGCGTGTGTTATTGAATAATCATGGACTCTATACATCCCTCGAGGCAGGTTCTGCGCGTTCAGTGAAACGGGGACAAACGTAACCGGATAATTAACTAAATGCTTATTCTAAAAACATTTAAGTATGTCATTCCGCCTACGTACCTAATCTCCTTGCATTGTACGCTAACGAGCGGCACAAAGGCGCCTAGTGCTATCCGCCTACGCGACGCATCTCTCGGCATTCGATTCGATTCGGGTGACGCGAAAGGCAAACGTGTAAGTGTGTATATGTGCGCAGGATGACCGTGCGCGTGACACAACACACTTGAGAACATGCAGGTATTAACGCCATGCTTCTCTTCGTCTTCTCTTCGGAGATGATTGATTTAGTTTCTTGTTGCGTTCACAGCTTCGAGATAACGTCGTAATCTCTTCATGAGAGAGACACAAGTCTTTTTTTTTTTAAATACACATAATAGAGGAACATAACAACATGAAAACAGAGACATCTCTCTCGTGACATGCGTTGCGTGCTAAGCAAAACGACGGTAGTGAAATTGCAGCGACTTTCGTATTTTAACGTGTCCTCCTTAATGTATTCTTTTCACCAAAAGCTGATTCAAATCTCCTGGTCTTTCAACTTCGTCATTATCCGCTTCGCGTCGTAGCGTAATGACCACCCAGTCTCGCGTGTTCTACATGGTAGTTAATTGACAAATACCGGGAATGAAAAGAGGAAGAAAGGGGAGAAACGCTTTTTGCTTACGCTCACGCTCTCATTGTTAGCGGCACGGTAATAATACAGGAAGAAGCTAATAAAGTCCAAACGGAAATATCGACAGCAAAAAATGCTACATTGCATATTTCTGTCGATACGTGCGTTTTACTTGCGTTTTCAAGGCGATCACATCGATCATACAAGACCACCTTCTGATTGTCGCACGTACGTTACGAGTACTTTCTTCCACTGTCGTTTCACAACAACGACTTGTCAAGTCCGGAGACGAGATAGTCAGTCGGTAGCTTCCGAGAAGCTCGATGTATCGCCATCGACGGCGACGACGGCGACGGACCTAGGGACGTCGGGCAGGAGGATGGCCTTATTATGCGCGGCAGGCAACACGTGTACAGAGTACAAGGTGATGGTGAATCGCTGGACCGCGAGAAGCTCGATGGGAGAGAGGATGGTGCGGGGAGGGACGCGAAGAGAGGCTCCTGCAGGCGAGTCTGTAATCAGTAGCTCCCCGCCGACACCAAGACGGGCGCTTCCACTGTAACGAGAGGACGGGTTCGGTTAGACCGCCGAATCGGGTGCCCCGCGGTCGCAGCAGTCGGAATCGAAGCAGAGGGCCAATTACTCGAACGTCTTCACTCCCGGGGCGCCTGGCATCCCACTGGGAGCACGGCATCTGGCACCGATCCACCTTTTCTCCTCACTAATCCAACCCCATCCTCCTTCACTTTGCGTCAAGGAGGCCGGGTTGAATCGCGGAATAAATTCCGTCGCGCGATCGGCGACGACGTCCAAAAGGGGGGCATTAGAAATTTAATGGTTCATATTCTCTTATTATTTAATACTAATTTTTAATTTTTTATTTCAGTTAATGATGTAATTGATTGTATTTTGTCAGATTTTATGTCAGTGTTTATGTCAGATGTGCACTGAGAATGCGAACTAATATCTACATTCTGAGATTATAATATAGAAAAAGAAAAGAAGAAGAGAATAACTTTGCATTGAAATGTGGATGATTACGAACGTGGCATAAAAGACTTATTGTATCATTTAGGTCTTTCGATCCTTTCATTCCTTTGTCTAGTTTCCCTCTTTTTTAACATAATTAGGTCAATCTGTAAGATAGTTCGTGCCTCGCCTACTGTCAGACTAACGAGGTTGATTTATAACGCTCTAAACATCACGTTGTGTTCTTTATTATGGTAACGTAGGCGCTGCCACGCGCTAACCACGTGATAAAAGTCGTTATCCGACTAATAATATTTTGTTTGAGTCAAATCAGAGTCGAATCAAAGTTATTATTAATTTTTAATATCCTAAATATTTAAATTGAGTTTAAACATTTGAGTAACTAGTAATTTTTAAGAATATTGTGCAGTAAAAATTAAATTGTGAATAAAGTTTTTATGCGTTGAATCAATTTTTAGCACTAATACCGAGTCATCTTTTGAAATTATCTTAAAACACTACAGAGTTAGCTTGATCAGATCAAATGCAAGCTAAATCTGGCATAACCGAAAAAATTATACCAACATGCTGGTATGCATGCTGGATGCCGGCGTGCTGGATAGCTCGTGGTTAGAACCGTGCGCGACGCGTCAGTTGGGGCCTCTGATGCAACGCAAGAAATCGAATTTAATAAAATCAATATTAATTGCCGCGTTCATGGCGAGGAGAGAAGTTTCGAAAGCCCGCGCGGTTCGCGCTCGTTGAATATTCAAGTGCACGCGTCGGTTAAAAAGCTGTTTATGGTCCTGGCGTTGCGCAGCGTCCGGTTTTTGCCGTAAGTCTCCGGAGCCATGGAGGGATGCCGGACCTGAGATGATCGGTGGTCCCGAAGGGCCACCGCGTTTAATCGAAGAGATATTGTCCAGCCGATCGGCGGTGGCCGGTCTGGCCCGGCGCGGCGCGGGACGGGAGATGAGAAGAGAGCGGGCGACGCGCGATTAATTAATAACGTCGGTGCCATTTTCATTTGGCAAGAAGAGGGCTCAGCCTCCCGGTAGCGGGGGAGCAGCGTGAGATTGGAGCCGAGATATCGTTCCGTTAGTTGGCCCTCCCATTGCTCGATCCCGTTTCTTACGCGATCAGAAATTCCGCGAGATTAATTAATGAGTTTGAAGCATGCAGCATCGAGATTGGAACGACGCCTTTAATGGGAAAACCTCTCAATTGCGCATCAAATAAATATCACGATGTTAAATAATTGGAAGTTGGTATCGTGGATATGCAAGGTATGCAAATAACGTTCTCATAACTACCTGAATCTAAATCTCCATTTATGTGATGCAGAGTAAAACACTATATCATGTCCTTAACGATTTCCAATTTCTTTTTAAAAGAAGATAACAAGAAAGTGTATTTATGATAGCAGATTTATATTTTAACTTTTATCGAGTTTATTATTATCGAAGAAAAAGTTACTCTTCTTAAACCTATTGCATTCCTAGCATTGTATTCTGCAAACAATTAAATCGCAAAAATGTAGAAACGTATAATAATGTATTTTCTGAAAAAAAGGAGTTTAAGCTGTAGTTGGACAGGGACAAATAATATGAGACAAAAATGATTCAATAAGACGATGAGAATAAAAGTTATTAATTCGTGTAATGTCACGCTGATTAGAAACTCATTCATGGTATTGTACCGTGATTCAGCTGGTTCGACATCTGAACTTTTTTTCACAAGTACGAGTCTCGTCTTTATCGGTCTCTGTCTTCTTTTCAGTACATTCTTTCTTTTTTCGGAAGAGCCGCATTACATGGATTGATTCACCGCCCGTCGTTCCATCTTTCGCGCTTCTCTCCTTTCGTTCCAGGTAGTTGTTTCCTCGTTTTTGATTTGATCCGTCAAAGAGAAGCGATATTGTTCATTGAATCTTTACAAGGTAATAGACATTGTGTATTTAAGCAAGAGCGTAATTTACTGGTAATTTACTTTATATACTTTTTATCTATTTATCTTCCATAGCGCGAATGTAATTTCAATGCCTTGAATGCCTTATTAGAAATCAGGATAAAACAACAGCTTTCTAAATATGTTTATTACTTAATTTTTTTCTTACAATGATTATTCTACTGCACACATTGTACTTCAAATACTCATAAGTGCGACAATGATGAATGATTATTATGATGTAAAAGGTGAAATGTTATCTCGTGACATAAAACTCGAAAATGGCAAGAAGTCCGCCGTTAGGCTGCTTCTCTGATTATCGTTATCATCGTTAATTTCGGAACATGTCCTGCGGGCTTGCGCTCTTATACGAGCCCTGAGGCCTGGCGTAACTCACAATTACCACGTGGTCATCCCCGTGGCTTGGACTCCAGAACGCCCTGTTATTTATGACGGGGTGTTCCGGCTGCTTTGAAAAGGGGTGCAACGACAGGGCCAACAGTCCGAATGCGGACGCCCCGCAGCGTCTTCTCCGCACACTGATTAAACACGCTCTTCTACGGTGACGTGTTAATCGCGAGGATTCATCACCTTCTTCTCTCCTGTTCGTTTCCCGTACTCTTCCTCTCGCCCACCTGCTTCATTCTGCGAATTTACCCGTGGCTTTGAATTCTGTCTGTTTTTTCATCTTCTCCTCGATGAATTAGAACCCTCCCAAATTCTGTCGAATCTACAAATGTCTTAGTGTGTAATCCGTGATATAAATATAGCAATTTTTTTTAAAGCAACCCTTTATTTATATAACGATCAAAAGGCTTCTATAAAAACAAGTTTAGTTTAATGATAATGATACTTTTTGCTTTATACCAAGATACGTTCTACTTTTTTAAAGAAGCATATATCTTGCAAATATCTCGCTTTAATTGTACAATTATGAAGCCATTTGGCTAGATGATTTCACGATTCGAGCGAGGCTTCCGTGGATCGTAAAGAAAGAGACATAACGCGCATTTAATGCCTTTAGCGAAACCACTTCGTGGGTGAGCCATTCGTACGCGTGGACCGTGTTGGTGGTTTATTCTCGAGGCGACGGCGATTGTGGCGGCGGAGAAATTCCCGTAGGGCGGCGGAGATAATCCACACAAACGTATGATACGTTGAAGCGCTCACGAACTATAAACGTCAGCCGTGAAAAATATGATAATCGTCAATCTACATAGCCTGGCATTACGATGACCTCTGTCACGATGACATCAACCCCCGTGCATACGCGCATGCAGATGTGTCATTATCATAAACGCGTGCTGGTATGTCGCGTGAATGTACGGTGACGTTTCATTCACCGCGAAAAACGGTTAAGATTTCCCGCAGGGATGACTGATTCGCATAGTCACTTAGGTTTAGCGAACCCACGGCCCCGAGCTCAATACATCACAGATACTCACACATTTACACATCATATGTATTTATATCACATGTGATTTTTGTGATTAATGATCCCATGAACGTTTGAGAAAATGTAGAGATGCAGAATATAACTTAATCTGATAGGAATAAGAATAGTAAAAATAAAAAAATTTATATACGTGTTTAATATAAATGGAGAATAGCGAATGCAAAAGCTCGTTTTTTTATTTATATTCTTGAAGATAAAGATACGCTCGGACGCACTCGAAACTCGAAAGATTGGTAAACGCTGCATAGCGCGAATCGATACTTTATCACGTTTCGTTCACTATTTGATTGCCAACGGAAATATGATCACGTCATTTGCGTTCGTCAGTTAATGTACCACTGAAGCAAGAGTAGTAACTGGTTTGTTGGCCACCGTTTATGGCAGAACGATATATCCCGAAGCTACGATACGAAGAACGAAGCGTGCGCGAGGAATGCGATTCAATGCGTTTGCTATGTAACGCAGTCTTTCGGCGCATTTCGGCGCAATTTATTATAAGAAGGCACGGGAAATTTAATATATATATCAATGATTTAATTCTTTCAAATAATTTTTTATTAAGAAATTATAATTTTAGACACAGTAAAAAATTTCATATAACGTAATTATAATTGTTGATAATGAACGTATATGATCCATATGCAAAGATTACTTTAGAAAGAAATAATAGTGTGTGCATTATAATATTAGTCATCATTACATAAAAGATATAATGAATGCTTTTTCGATGTTACCTTAGTGCGATACTTTTTTGACCTTATTTGACGTTGCATTCAGCCAATTTTCATAGTCGAGACTGTACCGTGTGCTTTGAGGCGTGCGAAAAAGGGGTTACCGAATCCCTGGGGGAAGCATCAGGAAATATTGAGGGCAGAGCAGCTGTCCGGTAGGAAGTGACTTTGGCCAGGACTCGGTATCACGAATCGCTCTTCCGGAGATAAAGAGTAAAGAGGCGGTCCTTGTTCATCCTAATAATAACAATGAGCAGCAGATGAGGGGAGGAAGAAGAAACGGATCCATATATACGGGCTGGATGGTCGTGTGCAAAAAAGGCGTGGGTCCCAGCAGGCGTTCTCGGTTCTCGACATAGCAGTTTGGGTTCCGATCTTATCGGGGTCTTCGTGTTAGCTGCATTGTGTTGTCGCCGGGGTGCTGTTTGCCGCAGTGCTGTACGTTGGAATATCTTATGATGATGTGTATTTACACGCACGTACGCACACGTATGCGCGCGAGCACGTATAGGTAATGGTAGAGATGCGGGGGGAGAAGATCGAGGGGTTGCGGAGGGATACGACGCACGGTAGGTCCCACGAATAGGCTCGGTCGATCTACCAGCCTGCGCGCGTATACAGTCCGCAGTATAGATCATCCTCAATGTCTCGGAGCCTCCCACCTAAGTATTCCCATTAAGATCGTATCGTACGGCCAAAACTAATAACCAATCACCCATGTGGCGGGTATAGGTGCTCGCGGCTTTATCATTATCCAATATATTCGATATTATAGTCAGCGCGCGGTACATCGCGCCTCAGACTCCGAGAGGGAGTATCCTTATGCATTAAAGGCGTGCCCCTCGTTCCGCAGCTTTGTGCAAATCGTTGCTCTGGTGCCGGTCACGTACTCCGCTCGAGACAGAATGGATTTTGTGCCGCGAGCGAAATTATCAACATCGTTAATGATCACTACGATGCTTTCTTATAACATTGTTAGCCCACGTTATACTCGCTTAATCCACTAAAGTAAATTCATTAAATTCCGCGGTGTTACTCTGTGTATTGTAAAAAGATGATGAGATCTAATAGAAAAAACGGGAAATGTTCGGTAAATTCGCATCATTAGTGAACATATCTATTATGACATTTGACTTCTATTTTAAACATTGACTATAGTAATAGTGTATAATTTTTTACAAAAAATTTTTTAATGTTTTTGATAATATAAAATATTATCAAAAGTACATGATTAAAAATATTCCAAAGAACGATAAAAATTATTATTAATAACATTCAATAAAACTTTAGGAAATAAACATACAAACAAAGTTTTTTGATAATTACGAGTTTTGATGCCCATTATGCGCTTCTGTGTCAATTAATGCCTTTGTTTAGTGAACAAACGTTGTTCTATCTTTCTTGACATTTAATAAGTAACAAAAAACAACTGTGTCGACTTGTGTCGACTTGTGTCACCAAATGGAAGGCACCCTATAATAGCCCTATCGGACTGATTTAATTTAATTACAATCTTAATAAATTCGATTATACATTCCGTTCTTCGAAAGGAGCGTGCATTTGAAAGATTGAACATTAAGCTAGCAGTCGATATGCGCAATATATATTCACATATTCTTATATATTATACATAAACAAGACGTCAAATCCATGATGAATGTACGGTACAAATATGGGCCATACCATATGTGCGAACATCATGTTGTGTAATCTGGAGCAATCGCGTGTGTAAAGAATTTTATAATATCCGCTTCATCTCGTTCCATGCCAAGATCTACGATCTCCGCTTTAACATATTCGAAGAATCAATTTAACAATTTCATTTGCGCAACGAGTCCCTATGTCAAGGTCCCGCGATCGGGAGATCGTACCATCCATCTTCCTTTATTGCGTAGGATGCATCGAAAAACTCATTACGGTACACGGGCGGCCGTTCGCTGATGTAATATATTGTTGCATACGTCTCGCCTTATAACGACTCGATAATGTTCATGAGATGCAAATTTTCTGTAAAAGGAATCCGCGGACCGTTGCGGCACGGGCAAGTGTTGTGCCAGAATCGGAGCGTCGGCTTTCTTAATTAATTGATAATTAGCTATTAAGCCGAGGATGACTCAGATGTTTTTCGTCAGGTAAGTTCGATTGTTGCTTTGTTCGTTGAAGCACCGCAAGCTGTCCCTTCCTTCTCTATTCTTTTCTCTTTCTCTCTCGCTCTCTCTTTTTCTCTTTCTGTCTCCCTCTTTGATGCCTGGATTCTTTACCATTATCTCTTTCTCTATAGGGGGTTTGCTGAGGCAAAGTACCTGGCTGCCACACCATCGTTTACCATACATGGCTTCTCTGTTTCGAGATGGTTACAGTGCACGGTGGCTTCATTGTATCCCATCGCTAAGTTTTATATATATATATATATATGTGTGTGTGTGTGTGTGTGTGTGTGTGTATTTTTTGAATTCTTCGTTACTGACGTGATCGACACATCCAATTCGCGCTCATAAAATCATCACGACATACTGGTTTGATTAAACAATTCATATTATGAATTTTATTATTATTTTAACGGATAATATCGACCGCAATTTTATTCCCAATAAATAAGTTAATAAGGAATGAGATTTGATTTTAAAAGCAAGTTGAGGATTTGATCCCTTCGGATTAACGGTCCGCGCAAAGATTGTCGAATCTCTTCATCGGTCGGATCGTTGACTTTGACCTAGGAAGGACCCTCAAATGAATATTAATGATTCTGGCTTGTTGAAAGTTCCTAATGAACGTATCGGCTCACCGTAGGTAAACATAAGTAAATCGATTCTTCTACCGATACGCTACCGCTAGTCTTGGAATACCCGCTGAGATTTATCGCAACGTTATCCAAACGTAACATATGTCTGACAGATGAAGAATCGAACGTACGAAACGAAAATAAATACCACATAGATTATTCGGTTACTTACGGTATCACGATAACTCTCGCAATGGTGAAATTCTGGTTTTATTATGTTATCGTCGTGACGAGTTACATAATTTTATGATGTCCAATTTTCTATTCTAAGTAAAAAATAATTTTCTGTGTACCTGAACTTATTTCATCTCTCATATCTGTGACTGGTTTTCCAAAGAACTTGTACATAAATCGAGATTATACCGTTTATATAATACAATTATAATTCTTAAATATATGGCGTACTTAGAGATATCGATTCTAAAACGCGTAACGTATCCCACCCTGTTCCGCTCTACGCGTTTCCAGTCAGTCACGTTTCTCCATCCGTCAACGAAGACATCGCGTTCCGGCAATACGAGTGTCACGTCAATGGACGGTGCCCCGCTGAGCTATCACGCCGCATACAAATTGGATTAGCCGTGTAGTCCGGGCGTATGATAGATCGGGCAATTTGTCCGCGCGCGAAACGTCGCGACGCATCGACGGCGGAGAAATTCCGGACAGTCGTGGCCGCGGGCGCGCGCGCGCTCGCTCGTCATACACGCGGTGGTCCCCACGGCCACCATGAGCGATCACTACACGCCGCAGCAACGTGTACTATTCGCGATGTAACTATACATTCTTCGGTTGTTAGCAATCAACCATTCCGTATCTATCCCTGACCTTCCATTTGCCAGGGCGCGAATATAAATCCGGCGGCGGTGGAACATCACATGCATTGTTATTACTCGGCGCGGGGGTAGCACAAATAAAACGATCGCGTTGGTGTCGCGACATGCCACTGTTGTTAGTACACGTTGTTAGTAGATATGTATCGAACTATTACTATTGAACTTATATGTAATCTTTTATATATATATGATCGGTATCGCGCATTAGCAGTATTGTAATAAGGACTTTACATGGTCAGTATTATTATAAATATTAATAATATTATTTATTAGGTACAGTTAATATTGAATTGTTGAATATCGTCTGTGGATTTTTTGATTCTCGAGTATCAATATTATTCTATGTAGAAGATATTTTCTAAAATATTTTGATACTGACAATAAAATATTTTAGGGATTTTATACGATCAATAATACTGTCATTAATACTATCAATAACATTATCAATTTGTTGATACTGACCGTGTAAGATCTTTAAGAAAGCTATATATAAAATTTCGCCTTCTGTACATTTATACATTTCTATGTGTAATTTTCACACGTATTCACAGTTGATTTCGTTGATCATTAAAATGCATATGTGCATGAAAGTTCAATATGATCACAAAGATAAAAAAATGATACATTCGAAATGCTAATCTTGTAATAGAAAATTCTTTTGCTGTTCTTTGTATTGTTAATCTTGAATATTAGCTATATAAGTATAAATTGCAAGATGTAATCCTGCTATTAAAGCTCACGTATATTTCATGAGAAGTAATGTGTATGCTGAATCACATTAGAAAATTATCGACTCTATTTGTGGGCACACATCACATTTGAATGTGTACGAACGATGCGGTATAAAGCTTACTCTAACGAGTTATTATAAGTCGTACTAACGGGTCACCATCGTACATTAGCGCCTACAGTAATATCCTTGAAAACATACATCACTGCATGCAGCATTGCGCACTTTAGAAGTCCGGGATCGTAATAACCGTGGAAAAGGCAGTAATTACATATTTTCAAAGTGCGCGCACTTTGCAGCCTGTTAATGAGTAGTTAATGAACAACTGTCATCCGTAATTACTCGGATCTTCATGCGCGTACACGCGGATTCACATCTTTGGTTGTTCTGCGCCGGAGGATTCAACGTGGCAATATTATTACAAATTAAACGATACAACGGTGCTCTCCTGCAAATATAGTAATTGCTTGCCGCATACGAGACGTTTTAAAAAAGTCACATAAAGGAATTCATTTTTACTGTTAGCGATGGGAACTTTTGCTTAGAGAAATGTTACATTTTGAACATAATTG
This sequence comes from Cephalotes varians, assembly GCA_037157785.1. Taxonomy (NCBI): domain Eukaryota; kingdom Metazoa; phylum Arthropoda; class Insecta; order Hymenoptera; family Formicidae; genus Cephalotes; species Cephalotes varians. The sequence continues at coordinate 2,719,353 of JANQDE010000016.1, read as the reverse complement.
ACTTCATTGTATATTCGTTATACACACAAGAGGATAGTTTCTTCGGAGGATTATCTCACATATCAATTGTAAAAATATGAGGAATGCAATGTGCGATTCTCTATGATTAAATATAGAATATAACGCAAGAGGATGTTAGGAGATATAATAACACGTATATGCAGCAACCATAAATTCTACTAATGGAATAACGTATCTTAGAAATCACAGATTTGAACTACATTAATCCGATAAATTAATACACTATCCACTTATATCCGGACAGTTACGTACAGCATATGTATTTCTCTCTGATAAGGTTCATATCGCCTCTAGGCTCTCGCAGCTCCTCTGGGATGTACCATGTACATCGCGAGTCACGGTGGTCTACGCTGCCGACGAGTGATTACCGCACGTCTCCCAGGAACATACACGTACACTAGAATGTATGTATTCTCCGGCTCGTTGGCGATCAACCATTCACCCCTATTCAAAGCCCGCAATTCGCGCGCGGCAATGCGCGTGTAAACACAACCAAGGCACGACGCTTCGCGTTGCACGTCGTGTGGTGATACCTGGACGCGCTGGGAGAGGCTCATCGAGTCGTGTTATACTATGTAATCGTACACCTCACTCCGCACAAGCACACACGTATCTGTACGTTCGCGTTGTCCAAAAGTCGACTAGCAGAAAGACGATCGCACTAAAATTAATTGATCGAAACCAGCATACTTGTATGTAATATATAGAAAATTATGTAGGAAGAATATAATTAATTCAGTTGCTCTTTTTTTATTTGTGTACATGTATTTATGATAGATTTCAAGCGATATAATATTTGTCCAAATTTTATTGCGCTGTTTCAGAAGAATACATTAGATCTTTGATATTTAGATGATTAATATTTTAACCCATATCTTCGATTTTGATACGTAATAAGGCAAGGATATTATATATTGCATCATACGGTAGTACATAATAGGGAAGATAGTGGAGAGAAAGATTTCAGTAGCCAGCGACTACGTGGCTTCCGTAAACTCAACGACACACAGGAGTTCTGTAATGTTACACCTCCTCTTCCATCTCTGCACTCTGTTGTATCTCATCGTGGCAGAAAAGCGTTGATACATATGCCATATTATTCGGAGTATTGTTCGCCCCGTATATATACTCGTGAATATTTGAGAGGTAACTGAATACACAAGAGGAATGCTGAACGAAAAATATAGTCAGTTACTTGTGATCCGATATCTCAATATTTTTTTCAACGATCATTCTTCATGTCTAATTTAAATGGGTAAATGAATGAATTCGCATGAGTCACTCTATCCTGTCTCCATTTATATAAATGATATATAATGAAGCAAGAGGGATAAAATGATGAAATGTTGGATATCAGAGGCATTTTTATTTCTAAAAAAGTTTTCTGTTTCTTGTCAAAACTAAAACTGAAACTGAAAAAAACATTAGTATTTGGATTGCCTAATAACGAAGATATAAATGAAAACATAACCTTATGATTATACACTGATCTTGTGTTTTTTAAATTTTACATCAAGTTAATTCTTAAATCTCTTCAGTAATCAAATGCGAAATGTGCTAGCATTTTGTTTGACATTAAACGGCAAGGGAGAAATCCGACAGTTCTTTCACGTTATAATTAGATGAATCATTTGAGAGGAGCGCGTCCTCTACAAAAGTGTATTACCGCGTATGGTGAAAATAATGACCGGTTTGATCGAGTTAAAAGAGACAGCAGTGGTAAGAACGTAGTTGTACGACGTATCCCGCGCGAGGAAGGTCATTCCACTACCGTCGCGATGCTGACCGCCAAGATGAAGGTACAGGGAGACTAACCGAGCTCTACGGGTGCTCCTAATCCAGATGATATCGCGCCTAGATATATAACGCGGGATTTTATGGCGTATTACGGGACGGTATAAGGTATATAATGGCTTTATGCGTACGTACCGGACGTAACTTACGGCAATAGGGCCGCTTTACGATCTCCCTCAGTCTTATTTTACTCCATTGCGCATCGCGTTCTCGAAAAAAGAGAGGGCCAAAGAGAAATCCGAGAATATGTCATATCAAATCGATTTTCGGCCGTATCTATTCACGAACTTTATCGCGGTTCGATCATGTAGACCGAAAATGTGTTTATAAAGTACACGAGATAATCGCTGGGTCTCGTTACGAGTATCTCGATAGGTTTCGATGCACGGTTATAGCTTCTTAATGTACAATCGCTAATGTGTATCTTCTTAATAATTTCTTATTACGATCCCAAGAACGTGTAAGGTGTACATATGGGTGATCGTGAAGATATCGTAAAAATGTAGTCTTGTGTATAATTATTTCTGTAATAACTTTGAAACCAAAAGGCAAGTATATTTATTATTATTATTTATTGTTACAGTAATTTTGCCAAATATCGACGAGTTTTTCAGCCGTCTAACCGTTAAAATTTAAAATTTAAAGATATGTCAAAGACATCATCTCAGTCTTTTTACAATTTAGGCACTCAAACTTTAAATCCACATGAAATACTGGTGATATTTTATTCGGGTTGATCTCACCAATGCGCATCCCATTTCTGACTCGGTCAACGCAAGGTTGATCGATGTCAGCTTTTCGTGTCTTATGAATGACCGGCAAGAGGCGGTGTCAGATTGCGGATAGCTATACCTACATCGAAGAATGTTCCTGTTCTGGCGACGTATATTTACTGCCCACGTTCAGTCGCTTAATTATAAAATAATTGTTATTTATCTTCGACATTAGCCGGATATCGGATGGCTTATCCGCCATCGGAATGGCTCGTCTCATTCGCCGACCGCCGACTTGTCGGACAGGCGGGTAGGTGCGAAGAGGATGCGGAATGTCCAAGGAGCGCGAGTAAGAGGCCAGTCTTCTTGCCAACGCCATGCTCGAGCGCGTCCCAAAGAGGACGTGTCGATTTATCTAGGCACTCGATCGAGACGAATTAACGGCTCGGGAGCCGGTAACTTAAACCGGTGCGTTTGTCGCCGAGACCCCCTCGAATCCTGGCAGCCGAAAGGGATGAGTAGACCGTCGTTATACCAAACCTCTACCAATTGCGGCTTTCTCCAGACCGAAGGTACGAGCGACAGGCAGGATCGCTTGTTATTCAACGACGGCGTGAGAATCGACGTCGCGATTGGATTGTAGTGTCGAAATTGCACGTTGCAGGCAAATGCGAGGAAGCGTGAAAATAAATTCTGGTTGCCGTTGGAGATAAAACCAAAAAGTGCGAACTATGAAAAACAGAATATAAAAAAATCTCGCAGTTTATATAAAACTGATAAATATATATACATATATTATTAAATAACATATTAACGATTATAGAAAATATATCTTCTGCTGTAATATAAAATATATCTTCTGCTGTAATTCGAAGATTAAAAGAAAATACTTAAAGTCCCACTTAATTCTATAGCAAAAATTCCATTTTGTATGCAAAATTCAAAAAGTATCTTAAAATAGTGTATCTTAATAGATCCCCGAAAAAAATGTCGGTTGTTTAGCTTTGTGAAAACCTCGCTACGTCAAACAATCGGCAGCATCATTCTTCACCGATAGATTCTCCAATATATACGTTCCTTCGGGGTCTGGCGGCCGGCCGCAAATCATGCCGCCACGATCGCAAGTAAACTGAGTTACGAGCGTCTCGGTTTCCATCGTCTCGCTCCTCTCTTTGTCATCGGTGCAGAAATGGTAGAACCGCAGAGTTGCCGACGAAGGGGATCGACGGCGAATCTAAACGACGATCAGGCACGCGCGTTCCACCGTGCCGACGTTTCGATATGTCCGAATGAGACCGGAGTAGCTCGTCGTGCGTGAAAGAAACGACGGCGTGAGTGTCGAGGAAGCGAGGAGCAGAAGAAGAGGATACACAGGAGGAAACACAGAAGCAGAAGTAGAGAAGAATACGAAGAAGGAGAGTAAGCGAGAGACGAGAATGACAGCGGGGCGGGTCGTGCAAGAAGAAGAAAGTATCGAGCGATGGAAGTCGTTCCGAACGAGATCTCGAAGTATCGGTCAGACTAATTAATCCCAGAGCCGTCTGGCGCAAATGACAGGAACGATCGGATCACGGAGTAATATATTACCGCTCGTTTCAGCAACCGCTGCTCGAGTCTAGGATGGAATCGTACCGCTTGTAACGCGGTCTTGAGGGAAAAAGTGAAGGAGGCAATTGGAAGGAGAGGGAGAAAAGAAACTCGGTTGAAGGGTCTCATTACGACGTGTGGGAACCTTAAGGCCGAATACAACCGGTAAGCAATGACCGATAATTTATGACCGTCTACGACCCCGAGCGCGATCGATCACGTAATGCCGCGGTTACTTACGGATCAGGATCAACTTAAAGGAGAGCAAAGTAGAAAAAGAGTCGACAGATGAAACTAGGAAACAATGTATTGAAGAAAATTAACAAGATGTATCAGACTCTAAGAATATAAGGATATCGCACTTGCAAATCGCGAAGATTGAAAATAGCAGTAACTAATTTTTTGGACAGATTTAGCTACTACATAATAGTATTATATTCTAAATATCAAGAATATGATATTGACTTGCATTATCAATTCTCTTATTTTGCCCGATGATACTCGATTCGATCGACTCTGAACACTATATCATCGCACGAAACGCTTCGTATCGCACCACTGCCGATATTTATCGCTTCATCGTGTTCTCCGGCAGCAAATTACTACGATCGACTCGTAATACGGAAACTATCCAGGGGGGGGAGGTGCTTTAAACGAGAGCATGGAGGATATACATTAGGTCGATCGCGTACGCGGAATCGCGGTTGTAAATAACGCGGCCATCTGATTTTTCGCCTTACGACGCCGCGGGTGAATCCGAAATTCGGCGGCACGCGAAGCCCTCGTAAATAAGAGCGGTTCCCGGGCGGCGAAAAGAGGAACAGGTTTACGAGGCAGGATGCACTACCGTGGCGGCCTTCTCTCATCTCTCTCATCTCTCTCTCTCTCTTTCTCTCTCTCTCTCTCTCTCTCTCTCTCTCTCTCTCTCTCATTCTCTTTCTTTCACCATCTTCTATCGTCTTTGCCCACCATGTCGCTCTTTCTCCGCTCGATCTCCTATCGATCCTCGCTACCCGTTGGCGGCAAAAACGGCTAGCCGCTGGTACATGGAGACGCATTACCGGCCACGTCGTTATAATTCGTCACTGTCGCGTAATGATCCGTGAATGTGCGCGCCCACTCTTTCTTTCTGCCCTTCCTGCCATTGCCATTGAAGGGCCCCACGGAGGTTGTCGATGGCCTTAACCATCGGCGAGGCCCTCGCAACCCCCCCTCGCCGTGGCAACCACTGCGTGGCGTGAAAGGATCGCCAGTTCGCGATCAATAGTTCATTACGAGAAACAAAAATGCGCAGTCCGACAATAGCGCGATCCATGGCCGCATCGAACAATTGACCTAACTATACACATGCGCGCGCGCGCACGCGCGCACACACACACACACACACACTCTCTCTCTCTCTCTCTCTCTCTCTCTCTCTCTCTCTTTCTCTTTCTCTCGATATCTATTCTACGGTAAATGATAGCAGGATATATGCTGTTGGAGTGCGAGGGGAAAGTATACGAGATCACGAATGAGATGAAGGGAGAGAAAGAGAGAAAAAAGGTACTGAGAACAAGGAGGAAATGATCGAGATGAAGAGTTGGATGGCTCGGTCAATTCGAGGATTGAGTATGTACGATGAGAGGAAGACCAAAACTCGAGATGAGTGAAGCAACGAGTTATGGGAGTATATCTATATGGAGAAGAAAAGGCCCGGTGTGGTTACGCAAGCGATGAGGTCTATTCACTCCTTATATTAGGGCTATTATGGGCTACTATAGTGTATCACGCCACTATGATTTCATGTTATCGGTAGCAGTCATGACACCACCTACGTGTAATCTCATAAATCTACAGGACAATCGTCTGCATTTTTGTTTACAATGATTTAACTAACTAACGATTTAACTAAATTGTAACACTGAAAATATTTATAATTATATTTCTAAAAAAAATACGATTCTTCATTTAGATTTCAATATCTTTTAAAATTTTGCGATTTTTTAAAATTGCATTCCATCTTATTAAGTGTCATTATTGTGTAAGTTATTTTAATAGAAATTTATAAAAACATTTTATATTTGTATTGTGATCTTATCTAATATTTAATATGTTATTTATCTAATATCGCGTAATACAGTTAAGAAACTAATATCAAATAAAGCAGGCATATTTATTAATATACGAACAATAATGATCACATACTTGTAGAATGAAAATATCATTATCAATATCATTTTAGAAAAAAAAGTATTGAAAGTATTGAAAATAAATTCTTATTGAAGCGTAGGTTTTGAAATATAAAGTCTGTAATTTGACTGAAATATAAAGTCCTTTATTCTCAACTCTTGAAAGTTTATTTTACTAATTTTAATTTTCTAATTATTCATGATCAATCTGTTCAAATGTACGGTTAAGGCGAAACTATTTCTTGTCGATGAACTTCGAGTGTTACTTAAGCTATAAACTAGCCCCAATACAGCGCACGATTGAAATTAAACCATCGGAATCTGAGAAGGCCCGTGTTAGATTATCCGGGTCCGTATTTTATCTTATCTTAGAGATTCAACTTGTCCGCTCAGTGGACACTATTTCCCTAGCTGTACAGAACGGCTGCTTGTTCTGCAAGGTGGTCGACCCTTCGAACAGTGACATCCGATCATTCATATTAAATGAAACTCACGTTAACATGGTTTATTTAGACTTATAGATCTTTATAAAATAAAAAAAATTTTATTTTTATTTTATGGATCTTTGTTAGCATAGAATAAACAAGTAACATAAATCCGCTCTTTATTTATTTTATCATCATCAAGACATTATTTTCTTAATTTTTAGAAATCTCAACTTTTATTTTAAAAAAAATTTAGGTTGTATTGGGTATGTTCATCAATTTCATTTAAGAAATATAGTTTGAAGCAGAGAGAATGTATTATTAAATTTTTAATAAAACTATGTATTTTATTTTATGTTTTATAATAAAATAAAATTGTGTTTTATTATTGTTTAATTATAATTTTTATTGAAATATTTCTAAACGTTTAAATTAATAAAATATATAAATTGAAAGTAAAAAATATTTTTTGTTTAAATTGTTTAGAAAATTTTCCATTCAAGATAACCGTTAAGATATTAATCTTGAAAAAAAATTTCAAGTATTTCTCTAATAGACATAATAAGATAAATTATTTTATCAATATTGCTCGTAATCACTAGGTTACAAATAAAGTTGAATTAAAAAAACAACTGATACAGAAATCGTCAATATCATTATCTTGCCGACGTGAAAGTTTATTTAATTATTTGCAATATACATTACAATTATTATTATTAATTCAATATTTATTTCTTTATACCCGTAAAAGGCTCTTGTGATTTCGATTAATTCGCAGATTGTAATCTAAACGCGTGCTTAAACATTTATCTCGAGATGTCAGCCGCGCTGTAAACGAATCGAACGGCGATCGTCGGCGGTGTCATTATGCAGCATAAAAGAGTCTCGCTTTGCATCCATCGTTTCAATGTACACGCATTGGCTGCTCGATCGAGGAATTCCACGGATTCCCTCGTCAGGCTGCAGGTGCACGCTCTACTCCTATGCCGGGTTCTTTGCGATCCGCCGTCGCCGTTGCGCTCTCGAAGAGTCCGCCGGCGTGCCTCAGTGATACTCCGTCGTCCTCAGAAAAAAAATAACGAGGATGTACATATTTTGAAAAAGTCGTTACTCAGCGAACGCGAACCTAGGCAAAGGCGGCGACCCATAAGGAGACGGCTCGGCAAAAGGGCTTCAATAAAATAAACAAGTCTGCTTTATGAGTTATCCGCGGGTGAGAAACGCCGACGCGGATGTGCCGCAGGATAAGAATGGAGACTAACCGGAGAAAGAGATGCGGAATCGCGATTCCGAGTAGCTTATTCCGGTTGTCTATGTACATAACTTTTAGCCCATAGCTGCGAGAGTAATGCCGTTCGTTAATCCATGTAGATGTAGCTGTTACACTTAGCGTTTAATCGCGCGTTTGTAGAAACGATTTCATTGTCACTTGAAACGCGGATTTGTTCATTGAGAGATATTTCAATTTAATGAGTGCCGAGTATAAGAAAATTCTAATGCGGCAACGGATAATGTCTGCAGTGTGAAGAACTGTATTAAAGTAATGCATGAAATTCTTTTCTTTCTGCAATATGTTTTTATAAAATTGTTGTGTTAGAAAATTGAATATATAGGGCGATTGGAAGACATCGAAGACATGCATTTGTATTTGCGCGTACAATTATATTTACATGCATTATTGTCATGTAAATTTTAAATTACAATGCTTATACATCGAGATAGGAAATCTGTTTACATGCAGTTTGATTCCATTATGTTGAGATTCGCTTTTCTTGTAACCTGTGGATACCTATGGCACGTTATAAGCCGTGGACGTAAGCATATTTGTCTTCGGATCGGAAAGCATATTTAAATGTTATCCATGACGGAGACGTTATGGGACGGCCGATAGCGACGCGGGGCAACAAATTTCAGCATCGTACTCGCGATTACCACCCGTTGCTAGCATGAAATCGAATAACGGATACATTCATAAATGTCTGATAATTCAGCGTGCGGTATCGCGAAAACGCGCGGCTAAAGCGCCACGGACGTCGTCATGATTAAAGTCGATTACGATTACTTTACAGCGTGCGATCGTAGCTTCGATAAAACGTACAAAGTATAATATCACGAGGAGAGAACCGTCAAAAACTAAAAGTTTCAAGCGTTCATGGATGGTCGGCGATTGCCTACACCGTGCGTATTGCCCATACATTCCTAGTCAAGGCGCGGAAACGTTAATGCGCGAGAGGAGGATACCGTGTTCGCCAATTACACTTTCAAAGCGGAGCGAGGAAGAAGAAGAACGGGAATGGCATTCGCTTCGGGCGAGCGCGAAAATGCGAGTGAGCGCGTGAGAGGCCATTTAAACGACGAAAGAAAGCCGGGGACCGTCGGAGGGAGATCGACTCTCGCGTAGGTCAATATATTCATTGGTTGAGGAGACCCCATGACGTATTCGCCTTGTGCACCTCGCGCGGCGCGATTTCTTGCGTATTGGCGCGCACTTAGGCCGAGAGTAGAAAAAGCTGGGCCGGTTGCGCGCGGCGCGCACCGTGAAATCGAGTTGACTAGGTATAAATTGTCCGGAAGTGGATGGTCCGATGTGGCAGCGCGTTGTAGTCGGGCCAGCTCTTCTCCTGACAATCTCCTATGCGCGAGACAGACGTTTAACTCCTAACGGGCAAGACATCTCCGCCGATCCTACGTAAACCGCTTTTAATAATTCCACGATCCGCCGCGAGCGATTCTTTGGAATCCTTCGAAGACAGCTCCTTTTTGCGATGTGCAATTAAATTTCTGTTAGTCTTAAATTATGAAAGGAATTAGCACCAAAAAGTGCTTCCGTATATGTTTATGGGATACTTGTATGTGCCCTTGGTAGCGCGATAGTAACTTTCTTAAATTGACGACTGAAATGATCTTCGCAGTTTCAATACATTTTCTATAAAGCATACATTCCGACGCATGTGCGCATGTTTTCGCTCTTAATCACCGAGCAAATAATCCTTAATTATCCTTAGTAAATTGTCAGTCGGTCATGTTGAGGAATCTTTATGAGGAAACATCAAATGTAGGAAATATTCTTCATGGCGCAGCGGTTAACTGTTTCCCATATTTACGTCTTCACGAAACGTACAGTAAAACGCGATCTGAACTCTTCGCAAGAATATTCCGCAAGAATACGGCAGTTCGCAATCGGTCGATCGTGTTCACCAACCGTCTATGTTCACTACGTTCATAGCGCCGTAAACGTCCGATCGACAAACGTGATACCTTTTCCGATGGACGGCCGCACAGAAGGACAGCGTTACGCTCGCAAAATCCTTTATTGTTTCTCCACATTCGATCTCTCGCATATTAATCGCGCTGCGGGGTTGCTCTATTGCGCGCTCAGACATCACGCCGATACTCGCTGTCTCTTTCGCGCAAAAATCCACCACACGGTAATAGCGAGCCCTGAGGCGCGAGAAATCGCGCGCGATGATCGTACGCGCAATAACATAAAGGCGTGGTTATATTTCATGTCACGAAATCATTCTATCGCCAACACAAGAGCGTTCCTGACGCGATTTGTTGGACATAATGTAATTTAGCGCACTTCTGTGCGGAATTTCGTTTCGTGCTTGTTGCGTCACGATGATTTACGCTTGAAAGTCCCGTTAAATAAACAGCAATCTTATGCAGCCCATCTCTTAACATTGTAATGTTTTAATATGAAAAAGAAGTCGACAAATAACGATTATTGCGTGTATCGTATAAAAATCTAATTCGATATTTTGATATCGGTAACTACCGAAGCGAATAACTCGATGCAATACTTTCCGTATGATTTCGTGGAGTCATGATTGCAAAACAATCGCGATGAACGAAATGACGAAATGTCGAAATGCATACGACGAAGACTTACGGCGAAATTCGCGGAGAATTACCCGATAGTCTTTGGTACGACCCGAAGCGAGGCGCTCATGGGCAGTAAAGGGCGTTAAAGGGCGCCGTTCGGTATTAAATGTCACTCAACTGCGTCGTAAAACAAAACTGCAGCTCGTCCAGTCGACGGTCCCGAGTTCTGCACCTTACCGTTGCCCGTTTCGAGATGCATTATTGCCGTCCACGTGATATCGCGACGACGCGAGCGAGTTAAGGGTTAAAGGAGGATGGCGCGCGGGTAACAAGAAGGACAAGGAACGGGAGTGTTTCGTTCGCATGCGGCTCGAGAGCGAATTCCCTTCGCCTTTCTCGGGTGCAAAGTTTAATTGCACCTGTTCTTGCCCCGATGAAAAACGTGAATCGATTATCGAACGCTGCCGCGATTTGTGCGCCCATAGCGAACGAGGCTTCTTATTCTCCCGTTGTCAGTTGGAGTTAGTTAGAGATATGATATATCGCGAATTCTTGATGTCTCTGACTAGGCAAATTTATCGTTCATTCGATGAACGGCGCGAATAAAAACTCGCAGAAAGTTCAATGGGCAATAAAATCATAGAAAAATATAATTGCGTGTTTCTGACTAATATGAATGTAATCTAGGATCTAAAAGCTCATCTACATCTACAATGTGCTTTTTTCTCTTTGTGTACTGTTTTCGTGTTGCCCGAGATAAAAATTAACGAACTCCAGAAGAGACAAGAAATACGTAACAAAAAATATAATTCTCAATAAAACTGTGCACAAAGAAGCAAAAAAGCAAGAGCAAATGCAAAAAACAGGAAACAAAGAGCACAATGTAGATTAATTGATTAGTCATTCGATCAGTAAATATATTTCTAATGATAAGTTATGATAATTTTTTCTATTTGATGAGAAGAAACATGCTCCTTTATTACATTATTTACATGTAAGAAGGCTAAAATTATGTTTGTCAAAACGTAATAATAATATATCATTTTTATTTTGCTAATACCTAGGTCCTCCATCGTTCCTCAGTCAATTTTATCTATATTTGCATCATTTGCATCATGACAAACAACATTCATCGAGATGATTCCACGTAAATTGCTTATCAATCAATTGTCACGTAATCGGACTCTTGGGTATTTTTCTTTCGACAATTTTATAACGCGTCGATACACCGTTCCCCCGCCAAGTTCAATCGCCGCCTCGGGATGCAACGTCTCCTTGTCGATCCAGAGAAGTATCATTGAGAAGCGTATCGTTCCATAACGATTGCGAGGGAGTGTCGGAAACGGAGATCCGAGGTGATCGTCAGTGTACGGGCGCCTCGATGAATCGCCGGTCATCCCTCGAAAGAAGTCGTCACGTCGGTTCGGCGTGACGCGCCGACGTTTCAGAGCCCGTTACAAGTATCCTCGAGGATATAATAGGGGCATGAAAAGGCGGGCGGGTATCGTGAACCCTTTCTCCCTAGTAGCCCGTGTCACCTTGATACGTCGAGTACTTCGTCATCTTCGTCATCGTCATATTCGAGAACTCGGAGGCGGACCACCTCGCGACCGTCTAATGGATTGTTTCGCTCCGGCTACTTTTCTTTTCCTTCTTCAACGACGCGTCAAGAGGATAGTTGACGTTTGGTAGCGAATAATATGCGGCGCATAGGCGGCGCTGGATTATTCATACCGGCGTGGCTATAGAACCGGCCATGAATTCTCGTAACGATTACCATTCGTAATGATCATCGCTTACAAGGCGCGTACAAATCGCTTCCTAAGTGCGCTCTTCTCCGTCTTCTTTGTACGTGCGCTATTACGTTATCGCGCCGCGTCTAATAGCGCGATTTCCCCTGGAAACGTCCTGTACATGTCTCTCCGTAATCACGGTTCCATAATCGTACTTTATGCTGAACACTTATGCAGATATCTATGAATAATTGCGTGTCGCGCGATAGATCCTCTTGTTGAGTTGTCTTTTATCATTGAAAGAGTATACGATCTAAATCCTAATTCGATAAAAATGTAACGAAGTAAAAATGTAGTTTTATCTTTGCGTTATTTATGCGTTATGATACACGAATGCCTGTAGAGAAAGGTTAAAGCAAAGTTCCTTTGAAGTATCCGAAGTATATTAAGGAATGTATTTTACTATCATTTTACATCGTGCAATAAATCTCAGATTTGCTTCGTCATTATTTATTTCTTTGAATTGTACAAGAATATAATTGTCTTGCATTTTTTTACTTATAATCCCATTAAAAAAAGCATTAGAAAACATATTCTTACTGTACAATTGTGCAACAATATAACGTATATCCTTCTATTTCTTTTAATAAAATTTTGAAAAAAGTATGAGAAAATTTGGCAGAGTTATATACCAAATATTTTGAGCAATTCGTTATCTAATATGCATCGCTTCTCTTCAACTGTCAAATTCGGTTAACCGCGACAATCGAGGAGTGCTCGACTTCTCTTTACGGCAGACTGAACGTGGCAATATGCCGAAAACCGGGCTTCTTCGATTATACACGCGTGAATGGAAATCGACCGGTCGTCGATCGATCGTCGTGGCACTCCATACAAAATTATCAGATCATCGTGGTTACGTTCAGCAGGTGTTTCGTCGTCCATGTCGAGCGTCTCAAACGTGGTCGCACCTAACATATAACGTGACTTCAATGCGTATCTTTTAGGTCAAAGGGTGGGAAAAAAGGCGGCGTGCGCGAAGAAATTAAATCATACGGACCACCGGAGAAGCTTCGAAGAAATGCGTCATCTCTCCGAGACACATTCGCGAGCTTTCGTTTGTCGTCTCTTAAGAGCGAGCGAACGAAGCGATTCTCAAGAGGAGACGAAACGGAGCGAGACAGAAGGCACATGAAAGGTTGGTGAGGGGGCGCAAAAGATGAGGAGCCGAAACGAAGCCGCCGAGTGCAGAGAGACCATTGCGCGGCCGTGCGTTAAAAATGAAGACATTCAGATGGAGATATGATTCTATATAAATCACCAGTCGGGGCCGTCGCCGCGCCGTTCTGCCTTTTCTGTCTTCCCTCGCTTCCTCTTTTTCTCTCTCGCTCCCTTCTTGTTGTCTCCTCCTTCTTTCTTTCTCTTCCTCTCAGCGGATCTGCGCGTATATCTCCTTGCGCTGTCTTCTCTCTCCGTTCTCATCTTCGCGATTCGACCCACGATCCTCGGCGCGTTCGCGCTCCTCGTGCTCTCCGTCGCTCCTTTGAGGCGCGTGACCGGCGCTCGTACCGGTGGCAAAGGGATTCATTTGTTTTATCTCGCCGATTCCAATTAATATTTATCGTCTATTTGCCTGACCAACGATATCTGGAAGATAATGGGCCACCCCGTTACATACGCAGCGAACCTTACCATGCGAACACCGAAGTCTATTTATTATCTCCTCCCGCTTCGGGTCGGCGCGGCTCGCTCCTCTCACCGCACCCGCGTTTGATTTGTCGGAGACGGATTGCGTGAATCGGCATCGCTGAGTGTTGTTGATGAGTATCTTCTAGAAGGTATGTCTGTACATATATCTAGATAAAGCCGGGAGAAAGATACCCTCTTTAATAGAACAGATAATAGCGGTCCGATATCACGTTCAACGTATCGCTTCAGATTTGACCGCGAAATATAAAATGAACTTACGATTTTAATCTTGATTTATCGCGCGTGTTTCAGGAAGCAAAGCCGATTCGGTAACCTTCTCGCGTTATCGTGCGTATACATAATGTAAGGCCTCAGTGGCTTAGCGCAAACTCTCTGGCGGTTCAAATGTCGGGTGCAGTGTCTTTATAATGAAACTAGATTAAGGATTTCCGTGTTAAGCAACAATTTCCGCGAGCGGAAGAGCCGGTTTTAATACGTATTATCACGGTTGTGCACCTGCACACGAAACCGACGGATATAGGCGAGTCCGTTCTGCAGGGATCGCATTTCAGGTTTCCTCTTCCGCGAGGGTTGCCCGAAGAGAGTGCGAAAGCGCGTTTTACACCTGATCGTATATCGCCGTACCGGCGGTGATCGTTTATGGGAATGAAGCTTATATACCATTGCTATTCAGCACGAGCCGTAAAGTAAATCAACTACAATCGGCCAGGTACGGTACAGCCATAGTTGATGCTTGAACGAGCTAGTTCTGAGCGAATGATTCGATATAAAGCACGTTCAGAGGGGTGCATCAAGAAATACACTCTCTTTCAATACATTGGAATGCTAGGAGGATATCGTATCGGTCCAGCAGTTACGATCGATAAATGATAGATGATTGTCCAATTGGAGAGTAAATAGAAACGTGCTCAGCTTGGGACCGATCCGCTATCAGTTTTATTTAATCAATATTCGGTTTTGCGTAATATTAATGTTATCTTTGTTACGCGGTGATAATGATACTTACTGTTACTTTAAGATATTAGAGTACATGTACACTGTGTTTCGCGCATCGCGTCTTTAAGCTGTGAAGCTTATTGTATGAAGGTTGTGTCAGAACATTCACCAGAGTTGGAAAAGCGGTTCATAGTTCTCGATAAGAGCTCAAGGCCACATATAACCATTCTACAATTTTCTTGAAGGTCAAGCCATCCACTAGGAATGTAACCTTTAAAATCCACCCACCCACCCACACACACATAAGAACATTTTAGTAAGAATTCAAGATATATCAGATATAAAATAAACAAACATTTTTAAATTTTCTACAAGTATTATTACGGGTATTTAATATCATTTGTTGAATAGTTTATTATATTTTTACAATTAAATCTCGCAAATATATTGTATCTATATTGCGAATTTTTTTATATAAATATGTACGTAAAAACATAATAAGTCCTTTCTTTTTACTAAATTCATAAATAAAAAATTTTTTAAATATGATGCGTCGTTTACAATATGTGTCTTATACGACACTTGCGAAACTGCTTTAAATAATGTTGTGGGTCTTAAGTAGATACCTTGCTTAAATTGAACCTTAAATATTTGTTGCGCTCGCTGAAACCGAAGACAAAGAATGAACACCGAACTGGCGCAGTTCGGTCGAAACCGTTGTCAGGTCATTCGAGAGGCGATTTAATATAAATCGAGAAGACGAATGGCGCGCGGTGCCTTCTTGACTCGCGCGCACCGTGTGTATCCCTAGGCGTACATGTATTTAAACAGGCGTTTAACATAATTCATCCACTCCGGGTTCTCTCGCGGTCTCGCTTTCTTGTCGGCGCGTCGCCATTCTTCTACCTCAGTTCCCTCGAACTCTTCCGTCTGCTCTTTCTCTCCATCTCTTTTTATCCTGCGAATGCAGCGCGGACTTAAGACTTTCTACGACCGCGTTGCACGCAGCTCGTGTCGTAGCGTTGCACCCGGCATATACGGTGCGTTCTTTCCTTCCGCGCCGCATCCTCTTCCGTTCATCCTTTCCCTTTCTTCTTCTTTCTTCTTTTAGCTGGGTAAATGTGCGCAGTCCTCCGTATACGCGGCCTCATCGTACGAAACGCATTCTCGCTAAGGGAGGACGAGGTGTGCTCATATAAATGCAAAGTGGCTTAGGGAATAGTTGAGCGCGACGCAAGCAAGTTGCAGAATGAAACGTTGCGCTTCTTATGGATGGGAATAAAAATGTCCGCGGAGTCGTTCGTACGGATGGGCTAATTGTCTGCGAGAGCAAACAAAGCGACGACATACGGAATATTTTATTTACTTATAAAAGGCAATTTTGCATATAATAAGATATTAACGAAAAGATGACGCTTTGATTTTTCTAACAATGTTAGAAAATTGTTAATAAAATATATTTGTAAAATCGTTAGATATTTTATACATATCTCGTTTTAATTTTTAATAATTTTATTCGTAGAGAACTTTTTATTTTCTTTTTGTTTTGTGCCAAAGTGTTTGTAAAGTTATGATAATGAAAACGACAATTTCAAATTTTCCTGCTTGAAAGATATAAGCTTATTCATATGCAAGGGCGTGTACCAAATTTCACTCGTGTTAACGTCTTCATAAAGTAAATCCTTAGGTGAAATGTATTCCGTGAAGTATCGGTTCTCTGATGCATTATGGTTTATATCGGCATAGGCACACTCCGTAACGAGATTCATACTTAGTCATTAACATACGAACATTACAAAACGGTTGGCGTGCCGTTGCCTCGTTACCGGAGAGCCGAAGCGATTCGTCTATGTCCACAAAGAAACATTTCCACAGTGATTCAACGTGGCTGGTAACAGTGGCCAGGAAGTCACACACCGTTACAACCCTCTCACACCACATCCATATCCTAATCACGATTTAAATTCTTCGAACACGCCAACACGAGGCGATAGATCACTGTAGAATATTAACACCCGTTGCTACGACGGTCAAGCCTAATTTCAAATTTTCTATTTAATACATCATTGCTACACAGGCAATCTTTAATAGGCAATCATTAAATGTCTTTTGATAAAAGTCACATAGATTTATATCTATACAACATATCTCATTACGACTTTTTAATTATTTCCTATAACATTGTATAATACAAAATTTGAATTTAGATAATAAATTTAATTGAATCAAATATTATATTGTACCAGTATGTTACATACACGAGATGATTGTCACGGTTGTCGACGCAATGCGATCTTTTACATCAGCCCGACGTGTCGAAGCATCCCAGAAACGTTGGATCAGAAAGACACGATACGAGATCAAAGTGGGTCAACCAAGCCCGCGCGCAAAGAGAAGAGATTTGTTCGGCGGAGCCGGTGTGGCCTTGACTTATGAGGGTGTGGACGCGGTTTTTAACGTGTCATCATACAGCGGTGCTTTGTGTACAAGCAGAAGCTCGTAAAGCAGACGGCGGCTTCGCCATAACGAAACGCGTGGTGCGGCGCGCGGACGAGGGTGCATAATGCACGCGGCTCCACATAATTACCGCGTCGCAGGGAAACTTTATGACCGCGCGTACTTGGCGAGTATTAATTTTCTCTCTCTCTCTCTCTCTCTCTCTCTCTCTCTCTCTCTCTCTCTCTCTCTCTCTCTCTCTTTCTTTCTCTTTCGCTCAGCAATCGGGACGGAGATGGAAAACAACCTGGAGAAATGGACCTGCCCAAGGCAGAGATCGGCAGAGAAAGCGAACGATATTCTGTTCGGAGAAAAAGAGACAGGTTGCGGAGTCGCGTTGCGCAGCGGCGCGAATGTCGAGATAGCGCAGCGTGTTCCCTGCTTGTGCGATTTTATCGCTCCTCGAGTGAGCCCCCGGTCCCGTCCGCGCCATTTTGTCGCCCGTGCGACTCGTTCGTCTCGGCATCGCTTCCAACTGCCTTTTTTACCTTCTCTCCTCATCTTCTCTTTCGGCTTCCATTCGTATACGTAGTACACCGCCGAATTGCGGTATTAATTATTGCCGAACGCCGCTGTTCGACATCTGCATTTTTCTCTTTGCAGTGTGTTGAATTGATTACTTTGTGTCTCCGAACAATTTTTATTCGGCGTTATTTCGTGTTTAATTAAGCGAAATCATGATGCGTTAAGACTTAATTTGTGATATCGACGATACACCTGACGTGTATTCTGGGAGGTCCTAGGAATGTGGCTCGATACGAGATTAAATTCGCTTGTTTGAAAAGAAAATAAGACACTTTTATGTTCTCATGATCTATATATCCGCTTTAAATCAGATCGTCCGACGATCTGATAGCCACCACCTGCTACCATTGATGTCATTCAAAATACTCTACTCGCTCATATAGATATCATTTGGAAACATCTGCCAGCTGATCGTCGCATTTCTCTTTCGCATTCTCTCTTCTGGGTGTTTGCTTAAGTTGTAATTTTAAGATGCATGTATTTTTTTTCTCTCTGTTTTGTATTTGAATGAAGAGAATAGTTTTAAGTATTTTTTCGTAACTACATTTTCTAACAATATTTAACAACTTTATATAGTTTTATTTTGTAAGAAACATTTTAATGCAAATTGAAATTTTCCAAAATACTCATTGTTATCTAAGATGATCATAATTTATTTACACAAGAACTGTGTTTTAGAAATAATAAAATTTACATTTTTTATTCAATATAATTAATCGACTTAATAAACGTGTGTATATTATATTAAAATATGATACAGCATCTATCAAGGTTATTGTAAGACGAATTGCAAGAATTATGATGCACGAAAAGTCGATTATACGATCTCGCGTTGCAAATCGCATCGTTATGCCATTTCCATTGCAATAATCCATGGCGTCAATCGAAGTCACAGTCGATAACGCACAGTACTCGTCTCAGACGAAAAGAGAAGTGAAAGGAGGAAGACAGAGAGGGTGGATTCGAGGTGCGAGCTTCGTCATTGTCATGAGGCTGACACTTCGGGGTATCAGACCTCGGTCTGGCCATTAATAATCTTAGCCCGAACGAAGAAACAAAGAGGAGGAGCACGGAGAGGAGTGCAGTAGAATCGCGGACGAGAGGGTACGGGTACGCAGCTCGCGCGCACCACGTCCGTTCACCACCACCATCACGCAACACGCTTGGCGTATACGTGGTAGGTATGTTCGAATGTGTCCGATGCGTCCGATAGGGCGGGACACGAGCATAAACAATTGCGCGTCAGCCTCGCCCCTTCCCGATGCAATGTAATAAAACGAGAGGTCTCTTGCCGGCCCTCCTCCGCCGCCCCGATCTCGAGAGGAGTTCTCCTCATCGGAGCCCCAGGGCCAAGAATATCGAAATGAACCGGCGTCCACGCGATATTTCAGCGAGCCACGGGGGTCGTACGTACGTGGCCGAGTACGTAACGTAAGCCCCGACCTCCTACGACCGTGCTCCGAGATCTCTGGCGTTCGATTGAAAGACGAGAGCTGGCGAATTTTTAATATCGTACGTGATCATTGGTGAGATTATGCTGGAGCGCACGCATATCTCCGAAAAGGAAATCCCCCTCGCGCGGCCCATTTCAATGGTCCATAATTATCGTGGCGAAAATGAATCTCGAAGCCTTGTAAATAACGTTACGATTAATCACAATGCAACAGATGCACGGAAAACAACTAATAAAATATTTTTCGAGCTGCCGATTTTGCGTTTGTGACCTTTGTTTCCGAGAGTACCAACGGCATTATCTCTCACGCAACATGTATTCTGCTTCAGTGTTCGAGTCATTCTCTTTATCTCGAGTTTAAATCTCTGGCCTAAAATAGAAATAGCACTTTAATTGGAACAAGTTTTAGCGCTCACGGAGCATACATAAAAGATGCTATATTTCGAGCTAATCTTACCGTGATCTTTGCTTCATTTTTAGAAACAAGTAAATATTATTGTCCTTGCACTGTTTGATTAAATTGAATACCAAATCTAATACCAGTTTTCTAATTTATTTTTCTCTATCTCGAGAAAAATAAAGATTTAAAGATGGAAATATAATGAAATAAAATAATCAATACGACATAGAAATATGTGAATATAAAATTGAGTGGTTTCCAAATGTGTCTTCATACAATACAAATAAAACTATGAAATAAGCATAAAAGGTAAGAATCGGAAATTTTTAAGTAAATGCAAAAAGATAAGAAATTATCTCCGCTTATGTGAAATTATTTAGACTGTAAAAGAACCATTTTGGAAATAATAACATTCATATTTCTTATTCAATATAATTAATTGGCTTAATAAATGTGTGTACATTATATTAAAATGTGATGTAGTTGTATCTGTCAATATATTGATTAATATAATGTCATACTTAATATAATACTTGCTAGATTATTTCGTAAATAACACAGTCCATATAACACATAAAAATTGATAATACACTTGATTTGAGAAATTTAATTAATTTGCAATCTTTTTTTATATATATCGGTTTAATGCTCCGAGAAAAGATTCCCAATTTCAGGGATTAAGTCAAACAATTCTAACATTAAAGGAGCGATCTCGTGATGACGTGTGTATGTATGTGTATGGTGCGCTTCTTCTTTCTTAAAAGTAGATTAATACCGGGCGATGAAACGACCATGTGCAATGGGAAAGATGTGGAAGAAGGGACGAGGCAAGGAAAGAGGGAGGTGATGGTCGTTTTCCTGTGGCAAAACGGACAATAGCAGCTCCGCGAAGTGTAGCGGACAAACAAATAGCCAATTAAAATTCCGGTTGCACGGCGAACATACTTGTATCAACTGCAATACTACCATTGTGCACCGAAGGCATGCGCAAGCCGGTGTCTGGATCGGTTGACTGGGTCTGGGGTACCAGAAGATCGGTTGCTTACGACCAACCTTCGAGGATTATCTCCGCGGTAAGCGGAGGCTCGTTTGCACCGTCCACTCGACTAAATCTTACCTCACGAGACATCGTTATCGTCGAATCACACCTTTATCGCGGTCGATTCGTGTCCTCGTACGGGGGTCTCTTTTGCATCCGTACGTTTGGGTATTGCAGAATTACAACAGCGATTTCAGACGCGAGATTCGACGAGATATATCTGGCTTACAGTCGATAGACTTTGTCATAGACATAGAAAAATTCCTACGGTGCTGTATCGATTCGTATCGCGTTTCTCCGCCTCGACGTTCGATAAAATTCGCATGATTAATTAAGGTAGAGAATTAATTATCTGGAAGCAGGGCGCTTCGTTCCCACTCACGGCGCTTAACTATAAATGTCAGATTCGAAATTACTTCCTCACCTCCGATCCCGCCATCTTCCCGATCTGGCGCGGATGTTATTAGGAAATCGTTTAATTGGTAGATATCGATTTTAACTGGCATTATGAATGGTTACAAGTGTCACGGGGTCATTAAAAAGATAGAAAACATATTATCCTATTACAAACGCGGCGACCTAGCGAGATAACCGCTGCGAGAGAATCAGATGAGATAGTGAGTAATCGTAGAGAGTAGGGATTGCTTTATCGATTTGGAATTGTGCGAATTATAGCAAGTGCGTTCTCCAAATTTCGAACATCGTATAAAAAAATTGCATACTGTCATAGCCGATCGATATTGATATTCGTCGATTCTCCGTCCAGCGCGGTGAGAATGAACCGCGCGATTACTAAATTACAACGCGCCCTTAGATACGATCGGCGAGCCATAATTGCAGGACTATTCATACATTATTGGCTCGTATATTATTTGACGCGATTCAATAACTCTGTAGCGGGACGGCCGATGGTATCTCTCCGTCGTTAAGGCGCATTCGCAATATCGATCGGCCCTGATGAATGGCCACGTTTAAGGTCGTCATTTTTTCCAGCGATTATTAACTAAAATTGAATGTGTCCGTGAGCGCAGATCGGAACCAGTCGTATGGACCACGCGCGAAAAACGAGACCTCTCTCGAGAGGCAGATCCATCTTCGAATGTGTGTTAAAATCTTGCGATGCCCAAACTACCGGGAACGCCTCGCTCACTACTCCTAAATGCAGCAGGCGCATGATTTATCTGTGGGCACCAAAGTAAATGGAAAAGTTTTACTTTTTTAACTGGTCCCTTTTCAGATGGTAAAGATTGTCGCTTGAGCATTATATCGCAGACGCAAGGAGTTACTTTCAACGCGTACATTCGGAAGAATATATGGCATCACATGTGTTTCTTTTTTCTTTTTTTTTATATATAGTTTTTTTTATATGCCCGGAATCTCTTTAGGCTCGTCTCGAAGATAATATAACAAGGAGATGTTAATAATCTCCCATTTGTTCATTTGAACATATATGATATATTAGACAAATTTTTTTCTTTTGAAATTTGTACAAGACTCGCCACAACATTTGAATTTTTTCTTTATATAAATTTTCATTAGGACAAATAATAATTGCAAAGTTATGTATTAAACGCCAATGTAAATTGAAGATAAAAAGATAAATAAAATTCTTCAGCTATTTTCGCGCACGACTTTAAGAGGGCGTAATGTATTAGACATATAAAATTCACTGCGCAGAGTTTTTGTATTATTATTAGCTGTTGTCTTCATCGGTGGTGTTTCATTTTAAGAAAAAAATTCTATTCTCGGGATTTTATAAAAATCCTTAATGCAGAAACAGTTGAGAAAATCGTCCATGATTTAACATGCCAAGATTAATTATTTCGGAACAGTCATTAAAATCATATTTGTTCGCTATAATCAAGTAACAGGCTCAGTCTCGGTACAATCCAATGTTTTATATGCGTGCATGCATACGCAATCACGTGCGTGGGTATATCGCGAGAGCGTACCGATGGAAAACCGAAGCGACGGGAGAGTTACGGGAGGCACGAGGGGTTACTTACGTTTCTGTGACGACTACCTGCGGTTAATTTACAGCAAAGCGCGCGGATAAGTTCTGCCGTTATTCTTCCACTTGGAGTCTTCTCTCGCGCGGCCTCTCGCCTCTTCTTCGCTGACATTCTCTCTACCTTATATAACGGCGATATACCCGATTCACTTAAAAAATCGATGCCTCGTTTCTGCGTAGGTCGATCCTGATCTGCATAAGTGTAAGCAGCAACTCGACCGTTCATTTATAAGCCCCTCCCTGAGAAGCTGCGACCACCGCGACGAGCGTTCGAGTTAATAACACAAGGAAAAGGAAGTCACGCGATTGAGGTAATGAGGATGATGAAATGACTCTTATACCTAAAGCGTTAATACGTTTCGAATGAGCACGGTGCGAGAACACACCTAGTTACTAAAGTACACAGACGAGTGGGATAGTGTTTTCATTAAATATACTGCTCATGCAGCTGCTCGGTGAGCAACGACTGAAGCATGGCTGACGAAGGATCTGACATATCTAAAAGGGATGATGTCCTAGAGGCCAGTAATACCGATGGCAAAGTGCCAGATAAAACCGAATGCGATGACGTAAGTCGAGAATAATGCCCTTTCATATCTCGTCGACTGAATGAATTCAAATCTAGTGAGAGAAATAACGCTTGCTCGTGACATTAGAGATATTTTTATTGATAAAATGTAGGTTTCTAACAAATAGGTACAAATAGTTCTAATAGTTACGATATGGAATAACATGTCCTTAATAGGTCGATAAAATTTCGATCACGACAACTACCACGAAGAATGCTTTGATAACCACGCAGCTGGGACCGTGCGAGACCTATCCGCATCCTGTCAAAGTTTCGATCGTGGGTACAAGAAAAGTTGGAATGGCTTGCGCTATCGCAATTCTGATGAGAGTCAGTAAATATAAAACAATCATATATAACTCACACGCTTTGATTGATTGTTTTTGTATAATCTTTAGCGCATAGCAAGTGAGGTCTGCCTGATTGATCAAAATTTGGACAAGGCTTCTGCCGAAGCCGATGATATTCAACACGCTGGTATCTTTCTAGGATGCCCGCTGGTGATTGGCACATCAGGTACTTTTCATATTGAAGATACATGTTCAAATATTATATATTATATTTACATAGCGTTAATTAAAACTATAACAATTATGCACTCATCCAACAATACTTTTTTTTGCTTTTAATCATACAGCATTCATACAAGAAAAGCTGATCGCATTATATGTATCAGATAAAGCTGGTGTCAGAATTGTCACAGCGGTTAACACATCGGATGATTTCAGCCATGCTCTAATCACGGAATCAACGAATCATGAATATCCAGGAACGATGTAGGCCTTCCGCGCGTTAGGTGCGAGGAAGCTCACAGCACGAATTTCAAAAATTTTAGATTGATATGTCCAAACTGATGAGTCTGCCGAGCGTCACGATCATCGACCCCGATCAACACCCATTTTAAATCGACGAACCGTTAGGTTACCCGTCAAGAGTTCTCTGTCAACGTGCAGCGATTTAGAAACAACGCTCTCACATAGGTGGATTTTGAGTTAGCGGCAAGCGGTCGAGGACTAGAATTTCCTCGGACCTCTGTCCCCTAATCTTGACTCTCATCTACATCACCGGACGGTTATATGCTGGTGGACCGGACGACCGTTTCCCCCGAACTTTTCACAGACACTCTTGTAAATCTCGTTTATTCTTATTTATCTCGACCGTGATCGGCTTCACGACGCAGTTTTCTGTTTCTGTTTCCAGCGTGCGTAACCTCGTCCGACGAATGGCCGGTTGTAAAAGCGCCGTATTCTTCGTGGGAATCCAAAAGGACAGTAATGGAAAGTGTACAATACGATCAGATTTGATCTCGTGAATAGTTTCATCGAATTGCTCCACGTTTAATCTCAAGATTTTGGTTTGTTCGACTTTTTTCGGCGTTGCGGACAACGCGTAGCGTCCGTATTTATACCTATATAGGATAGCGGAATGATTCTTTCTGATCTTGTCTCGTGCGAGGTAGCAATTACTGGAACAAGTGGGACGACTTTTTTATAGGCTTGCCAAGTTATCTGTAACAACATCTCTCTACGTCGTAAATGTATCTTCCGTTGCGGTATCGCTGAGTGTTACTACAAGCATTTTGTGATGGTGTTGCCTCGGATCTGTACTCTTTATTTTTCCGACTACGCCGGATTGTCTTCCTGGCCGTCGTTATCGGCGCATCTCTTCCGATGGCGATTCTCTCTCGAAAGGGAAGAAAATTTCTTATCCGCTCTCATCGTTTTGTATTCTAGGCACTTCCGAGGCGCTGATGATTGCGCGGTTGAATAAGATGTTTTCTCCGGCGAGAGGTTCTTCGTATCTGATTCTTACGAAGCTATTTTCCGTTACAACTTCTTTCGCGTGAATATTCAAGTTCTTCTCCAAAGATTCGAAACGATATTTATACCTTAACTCTCCCAGAAAAATGTCTAAAACATTAAAATGCATTCGTGTCTAGAAACCATCATTCCACGTTAATCTACGATCCGCAATTGATTGCAGATGTCTACAAGGTAAAAGATTCGACAGTAGTAATAATCGCGGTTTGTGAAAAGAAACCCGAGGAGGAGGTGAATGTGAAGCACAATATCGAGGTGTTCAAGAAAATCGTCCCTACAATCGCAAAGTTGGCCTGCAAGGCGGTGTTACTAGTTGTAACTCAACCGATCGACGTGATGTCGTACATCACCTGGAAGTTGTCCAAGTTTCCTTCAAGCAGAGTACTTGGCACGGGCACCTTGCTCGATAGCTGCAGGTTTCAGGATTTACTAAGTCGGAAGTTGGGACTGGCGCGTACGTCGATCAGTTGCATGAGTATCGGCGCACAGGGTGATACATCTGGTATGATTGACGTTCTGATTAATTTTACGTTTTAGACTACTGATTTTTTACGACATAGATTATTGATTATCAAGAGCTCTTTTTATTGGTATAAATATTAGTGATAAGATTTTACTGAATACTATCTTTACGTTAATAACTTACTTGAGTATTTCTAAACGTTGTAAATATAAAGACATAATTTTCAAATACCATTCGTGTTGAAAAATATTACACGTACTTTAATTATATTGTAAACGAACTAATAGTTAACGGCGTCTCTTTCCCTCCAACATCTGCCGTTTTACACAGTTTCCATATGGTCGAGCGTTCATGTGGCGGGTACAAAGATACGAGACATAAACCCTCGAATGGGTGAAGCGGATGATCCCGAGAAGTGGCGTGACATTTCCGAAGCTGTAAATAAAACGTCAGTGGTTAAGATCACGGGACATTCTCGAGAGAATTTAAGGAAGTAATAAAATCTTCGTGTTGTGTTTACAGCGACACGGAGCTTAATCGGAAGAAGGGCGAGACAGGGCCGAGCTGTTGGGCTCTCGGCTTCTGCACCGCTGAGATCGTCGATGCCATCGTCAGAAATACTAAAGTTGTATTGCCAGTGTCGACGTACATACATGTGAGAGATATAATCAAATTAATATTCTGTAAAATTATTGAATGGATTTATATAAATTTTAAAAACTTATCGCTGATATCATTCTGAAATTAAAGAAACGTATTAATTTAATTCTGAAAACAGATTCGAGTTGTCTAAAAGGTCAATATTAGTTTTTCTGATATCAATTGCAACACAGATTACAGAATAATTAATTAGGAATTTAATATGAAAGAAAGTTGAAATTTGCGTATAATAATTGTAAGATAATAATAAATGTTTAATTCGATTTGTATTTTTATCTTTATAATTTTTATAATTATATTAACTCTTTGCAAAGTATTTTTGTGTCTTGGACAAAAACGTTTTGAGATACGCTTATTCACATGTCAATTGGCGACAGAGAAAATAAAATCGAGGAATTTCTGTTCGCAGAGTTGCGCCCACGGGACCGATAAAGACGTGTACATGTCTGTACCCTGTGTTCTCGGTCGGGAGGGTGTGTACGCCACGGTGCGACAGAAGCTGAACGATCAGGAAAAGACGGCTGTACAACGGTGCGCCGACAGCATCCGCGGTGTGTTGCGTGAGTGCGGCATTCTTCGCGAGTCGAGCGACGTTGAAGAGTGACGACCGGCGGACCGAGGAAAAGAGGAGAGCGAGAAACGTAGAGGACTTGCGAACGGATACGCGTCGCGGAAATAGCGAAAGGAGGAAGGGGGAGGGGGAGAAAGGAGCGACGTCTTAGAATGCATCTTCATCAATAGGAGACGATGCTGCACCTGGCAACCGGTTTCCGCATGCGTACATTCGATCGCCGTAATAAACGATATATGAGTGAATCTCGACTTCCTGGAAAATTAAACCAGCCACGTTCTCCTAAGATTGCCTGCGAACGGTACATGCAACTCGCGCTACAATGTTCCACGCGTGCGGAGCTTATTACCGTATCTTTTTTGCTCGATCGAATTTTGATTTACGCAACCGAACGATGTACAGCGGAAAGGTGAAAGGGCGGATGAAAATGCACTCTCCATTGCGTGCGAGGCGAGTATACGGTTGAGAGTTGCGGCTAAAGAAGATTGGATAATTTAAATTACAATCCTTTTTTACATTAGTTTTAAATCTCGTATAGTAAAGTCGTTATGTTACATATATGTATATATATTTTTTTTTAATCGCGGAAATTGAATGATTATTGGGATGAAATAGGTGATTACATTTTTATAATAAGAAAAAATAGTGAACTGAGAGAATTAGTGAAGTCTATAAGGCTGGAATAAAAGAGTCGATTCCTAAGAATCCCTTCTCGATCCCTTCTTAAATATCCTATAAAACACAAATTGGCAGTATCTCTCCAGGAACGCATCGCATCCCACCTGTGCGGCTCCGCAGCAGCTGTCGATCAATTTTACGACCTTCTATTCCTATAGTCTTCGCAGAAAAACGAAGACTATAGAAACGATTCGTCCAATTGGCGATTCGTCTCTACATCTGCCCCGAGCATTTACCTTTTTGTGTAACGAGCATTCTTTCCGACTATAATTGATTCTGTAGGGCGCGATTGAATTTATCGATAGCATCTTTTCGTCCGTGATCGAACCGTGTTAATCGGATTGTATCTCCTGCTACAAGATAACTTGAAGTTCACATCTCGTACATTATGAGTGTACAAGATACGTCGGACAGACGAAGAGAGTTCTCTCACGTTCAATCATACAGGACCAATGACCTTAGTAATATCTCATATTCCATTTTACGTAGCCATTTCAAATTGACAGTAAATCTACTTGTTACGTTTTCGTCGTCAACTTCATTGGTCTCCTGTCAAAGATATTTTTTTCGACTGTCTGCTTTTCCAGACGTATCTTATGCAATTTTAAATTCTAATTTTAATGACGGAGCGTCAAATTTCGCGGTCTCAATTAGAGATATTCACAATGTCAAGCGATTTTTGGTTTGTCTAAATTACTTGCTGTTATATTTCGAAGTGGAAGAGCATTTGCGTATCGGATATGACCGAAACAAGAAGGAAATCACCTGAGGTTGCCGGCAATACGGTAACTATTTTACTGGCCAAACAGGCAGAACATCTTGTGGATGGCCATCGTGTCAAAGTCGTCGTCGTCGGTAGTGCGCCCAAAGGTGTTGCGGTCGCTATAGCGATTCTATTCAAAGTTAGTAAATTTTTGCCTGCTTTCTAATTTCTAACCTTTTATGCCACTTCAATTTTTTAATTAATTTCTTATGCGTGTATGTGATGTATTTTTATGACAATGATTGAATTATTTTATTGTCACATAAAATATAGCAGCACATATTTTATATTTACCATATGACACATGCATAAATAATGAACGAAAAAAGTCGTATTTTTTCATAACCTTTATGATAAATATTATGTAAGTGTAAAAATTTATTTACAAATTAATTTAATACAATAGTTTTTAATATATATTCTTTAAATTGATCATCTATTTTGTTAGCAATATAATACTTTAATATTAATAATACGAAATTTCGTAAATTATTGTTAACTTTGTAAAAATTCTGATGCATATAAGCCAACATCATCAATGATATACTTCATTGATATTATGTATTTATATACTTCAAGAAAGGTGTATCAATATTGATTAATATACACATGCATAATCGTGCCTCATTCTATTAGATAATAATATGCTTGATATGTCAATCTAAACATGTCCACAATGATATTGAGACATAGCGCTGGTATTTACATGGCTCGAGCAAGTAATTCGTATTTGTTCGTGGAGGAACAAAGATATAATGCTCCACTTGGAAGATACCCTTATACTCAACAAAGGACGACGGAGCCAAGGAATGCTCTGATGTGTGTAGATTCGTGCATGAGTATACGTGCAGGTTTACAGGGATGAATCCTTGAATGTAGGTTCGTTAGTGTTTACGTGTGCCGACTCAAAAAGATTATTATGCAAATGATAGGAAGACCAGAAGAGGGAATTCGGCTATGGGAAGGAACAGGGCAAAATATGAGCGAGAGAGAGGGAGATAGCAAGAAGAAGACTATAGAAGATGAGAAGTGGGCCGATCCTTTCGCTCATTATCGGATCGTAACGCGAGCATTTACACGTCGGCCAATGCGTCCCCGCAGGACAGCTCTGATCGATTGATTTATGTTAGTAACTAGAAAGAGAAATTGCAATTTATAACATCGTTTAACTGAAATCTCCGCGAAACGCATACAAACAATATTACTACTAGATCGTAATTGATTTAAGATTTTACGAAGAAAGTGCTTAGAAACTTTTTAGAAATTTTGTGGGACAATTGTGCGTTATTCTATTTTTTGGTCTTAACAAATCTTAAACTATATAATGGAAGATGTGAGAGATATGAATTGTTTGTAACATTCTAAATGAAAATATTATCATTGTATTGTTTAGACATAATTTCATATTTGTTGCATCAAGGAGAAAAATTAACAGTTAGATGGAACACATTGTGAGCTGCGACGTATACAAGGTATAACAGTATTATATCCATATATTGAATACATTCCAGTAGAGGTAATAAATGGGGGCGACTAATTCTAGGTTTCGGTTTCCGCAAATTTACGAGGGCAAACAATAGTGTGTGCATGCGGTTGAACACGAAAGACGTAACTGACGATAAACTTCTCGTTGAACGCTCTTATGATGTATATCGACTAAATAATATATAGTGGAATTTATTGTGTATATTATCGAGAATGGTACTGAGAATAGTTATATGATATGAGAATAGCTATGATATTAAGAAACACAATAACAGCTTTTGAAGAAAATTGCTCGCCACATCAAATTAATACGGATTTCCTTAAAACTGCTTCGTTGGCTCTCTTAATAATGACAAATGACTTCCTTAACCTTTAAAAATGAGAAACATGTATATACTTCTAGTTAATATTGATCATTTAAGATAACTACAGAACTCGAATTTCGGTGGCGCTTGTCCGACATGATCATGAAGATCTTCTGATTACCGGAACATTCAGCGGTTAAGACGCTACGGAAAGAACGGGAAGAAGAAGTGAAAGATATGACCGAGTCGTGCTGCTGCACTTTGCTTCGCAACATGGCAGATTGCATCAATGAGATCATCGCAAGGTACGAAAATACCTTGCGATCACTACAGCCTACCGTCCACCTTGCGAACCTACTGTACCAAAATTTTTCACAACTGTACATGCCAGGCATCTTTTTTCTTCTTGTCCTATTGCGACACATGTATGCTACAGAAGATGGGTCTGTCTGAATTTAAAAAAAAATGGGTGAGTTTTGTGATGCAAATAAAAAATGCTACAGAAAAGAAAGAGAAGAAGAAACATAAAATATTAAAAAGAAGTTCACCAAATAATTAAAAATATAATGAAGAAAATTATGCATGAATAATCTATAAGAAAAAAAATTTACTTCACATATTAATTACCTAATATATCTATATAAATGTTAATATTATGTTTAATATTGTGATATACAATAATATTAATTTTCATTTACTTTAAAACAGATAAGCGCAAGTAAAACTTACTTATTGCCACACAATAAAAATGATGGACTATTCAAAAGTTTTAGCACGATACTCCATACCTTTCGGAAGTCACGCTTGATGAAGTGTGACTAATTAAGTGGTGTACAATAACAGATCGGAAGCAGGAGAACGCAACATAATATATTAAGAAATCGTTTTGTAGTTAGCCTGGCTATTTGTCTTAACGTGAAGTGTGAAAGCACCATCTGTCTAAGGAAAATACGTTTGTCTGTTCGAGTGCAAACGTCTTAGTAACGTGTCTATAATGTACAGTGTTAATACACATCATTCGTTGCCATTACCACAAAAACGCGTTTGTATACGATACGCCCTAGGAGAATAATGCCTATTAACTTTTACGGGTTGATTTACATGATTGTCCGAATATCTCATTATACTACAAATTAGCCTTCGCAAGTTAGAACCGCTCGAAGCTTAATGATCCGTCGTTCAAAAACGAATATAGATTACCAGCGGTCCCTTATACCGCTCGTTTGCCGCGCCATTTGCCACACTTCACGGACTCGTATAACGTTACATTTACGATATTTCTGGGTATACGTGTAACCTACCTTAATAAAAAATTCATGGAGAAACAAATAGACAACTTTTACGAGGAAACCATGATTGCGGGAGAAAAATGAAACACATGCGGACAGGGGGTCGCAGAAACATTCTTCATGCTCGTTTGACATTTCATGAGGAACACGATCGCTACGGTTGGAAATCTTGTAACGGCTGCTGGAGGTAGGACAGAAGGTAGGGAAGAGGAACCGACGAGAAGAAGCCGTACCGGTCCCATAATTATTCATGAATGAGTTATCGCCCTGCGTAAAACGTTGTTTGTGTCACCAGGTACCGGCGGTAACAACGATGACGACCACGATGAAGCGAAACCGACACAGCGGATTCTCCCGAAAATAATACGCTTCTCGATGTTGTTCCTTGATCGGATCTTAACGATTCCTCGCATTGGAGGACTTCGCAAACGGCGCGATTGATCGCGCGTTCGCTCGTATCTTAATGCGATTCCCGAGGGAAGAGCCTGATGCTCTCATTGCGTAACGATTCGAAACGCGTAATAACACTGCCTACCGGGTAGCGACTAGTTACCGTTAATTACTTTTTAGCTTCTCTGCTTGCTATCTTATTCAACCGTTCATCCCCCTGTGATTTTTCGCAGCGTCTCGCCTCCGAACTCGTCCTCATAGACCTGAACGAAGATCTCGCTAAGGCGGAAGCAGAAGACATCAGTCATGCAGCGGCGTATCTCGGCAATCCCAAGATTGTCGGTACTAAAGGTGAAGCTCGATGGAAAGAAAAAAATATCGAGATTATTACACTGTCCGCGAGTAACGAGCAATTACCTCAAAACAACGCGCTCTAACATTCGGATAAATAAATCGCGCGGTTGCAATTAGC
The DNA here is from genome assembly GCA_037157785.1 of Cephalotes varians. Lineage (NCBI taxonomy): Eukaryota > Metazoa > Arthropoda > Insecta > Hymenoptera > Formicidae > Cephalotes > Cephalotes varians. The sequence continues at coordinate 2,687,050 of JANQDE010000016.1, read as the reverse complement.
GATAAGGTCGCCAGAGGTGACGTCCGTTATTGTCTCGTATTGAGACATCTTGAGATAATAAAATTGAAATAAATTGCACGGTGATTTCACGCGATGCTATGTAATAAACTTAGCGACACGCATACGTAGAAATTAATTAGCAATTGATAATAAATTATTAACCCTAATAAAGCCAGTAAAAGCTCGAAATTAAAATTATTTTAATTTCTTTCGCGATTTTTGAAAATAGAGAGAATGGGTTTATTTTTTACAAGATCTTTTTCATAATTTTCCTTACTAATATATCTCTCTTTGCAAATATAATCATTGGAAACAAACAAACTTCTATGAATAAACAATAAAATTCTCTGATAAAATTCTATGATAAATGATAATCATTCAACGTGTATTACGTTCCAATAGATTATGCTTGTGCCAGAGATGCAGCGGTATGCGTGATCACAGTTGGAAGCCAGTCTCGTGAAGATCAGCAACCGACCGATTATCTAGAGCATAATCTGAAAATTTTCAAGGACGTTATTCCGAACGTCTCCAAGTACGCGCCGAACAGCGTTCTTCTCATTCTTTCGAAGCCAGGTACACGTCTTATATTTAACGTGTTTGCTATTTCAAGAATTGTACATATATGTTATCCAACCATGTCTGTTTTTTTTCTAATAGACATTTTATATATACAAATAGTAATGTGTCAATCAATTTCTCTATCAAGGTATTTTAAACGCATTACAATTCGTGATAATTCAATTTTAATCAAACATTTCGCAAGGTATATTTGAATTATTATTTCGATCTTGTTCTTTAGTTGATATTTTGTCGTACGTTGCTATGAAGCTATCTGGATTTCCACCGAATCGCGTTATAGGACTAGGAACATTTTTAGACAGCTGCAGATTTCAGTACTTTATCGCCCAAAAACTTGGAATTTCAGCAAGTGCGATTCAAGCGTTAATCATTGGCGAGAGCGGGCCGGCTTCTGGTAATTAACGTTAAAATATTGTAAATCATAAACATTTCCGTACTTTTTTATTTAATCTCGATTTTTGCTTTAACATCTTCCGTTCTCATTTATATTTCCTATTTTAATATATGTTAGTGCCGGTCTGGTCTGCCGTCGCCGTAATGGGCATGCCTCTAAAAGATATAAACAAAGAGATCGGCACAAGAACGGATCCAGAATCCTGGGGGGATTTGCATACGAAAGTCATCAATACCGATAAAGAATTGATCATCAAGAAAGGCTATCACAGTTGGGGAGTCGGAATCTGTGCAGGCGAAATTGTTGATGCTATAGTGCGCAATACTTGCGCCTGTTTTACTGTCTCTACGTTCGTAAAGGTTTATCGATAAGTTTTATTAGAACTATTAAACTTCTGTTTAGTGATACTGCTCATATGCCTTGGGAACTATCTTTTATTGCTTTTACTTCGTGTATATATATAATGTACATATAATTAAAATATTAATTTATTACCGCGTAATAAAAGATAACGATAAATAAGATAAAGAAATATTTGAGTAATATGTAAATTTTTGTTTGTAAACATAAATTAAAAATATATTTCCGCGAATAACAACTGTTCTTCTCCTTAATCAAAAATATCAAATATATTTTAGGGTTGCCGACATGGACTGGAAAAGGATATCTTTATGTCATTACCGTGTGTAGTAGGGAGAAACGGCGTACAGTCTTTTATTCGTTTGTTGTATACATCTAAGGAGCAAGAATTGATGACGGTATCTTGTCGAAGAATTTATGAGGCGCAAAAATTGATCCTCGATAAGATTGAATAAATTAAGAAACGGAATTAAAATGTTTGTCTCACTATTTTATAATTATATTATTCAGTTGTGACTTAAAGTGTGTAAGTAACTTAAAAGATTAAATACTCTCAATAATTAATGTGAGGGTAAATTATATTTTTTAGTTTTACGTGTTGAGATGAAAATAGAAATTTATATATATCTATTTATTTATTTTACTAATTATGCGTCGCATAAATAAAAGAAAATCACAGCTTTTATCACAGATTATACTGATTTACATCAGTTATGAATTATATTGAAACACTGTATATAATGATCCGTGACAAAAGGCCTTATCTTTCATCATTCGATTATCCAGCCGTGTTAGAGAGTTGAAAAAAGACATCTGCGTTTGTTTTATAGGACGATTTGGTTTTATTGTGCGATCAGATGTGCAGGGAGTACTATAAATTGTAGGGCGTACTCTGAGGATTTCGGTCCCAATTTGCAAAGATTAATACAGAGTACGCGTAATTAATTGCTCCATGTACGGAGCAGTTAACCGTTCTGCTAAGCGATCGGGATGATGAAACGATCGCTATTATAAATATAAAGAGAGGCTGTTTCGCACAGCTCTAGTGGTCAACGATACTCATCAATTTGTTACAAAATTCACGTATGTTGATATCGTGCTTTTTGTCTCTGCCATCCTCTACATTAATTAAGACGTTCGTTTACTACTGTTACTATTGCTCGAATATCAGTAATGAAGTGTTCTTATTATACACGAGATCTAGCTCAGAATCTTCATTCATGTTTTTTCTTATATTTATTGATTTATTGTCGATAATTTATTTTTTATGATATCTTTATATTAAATCATACATTCCAAAAAATTATTTAACATATAAATTGTCAAGTCATTTATATATGTAAGACATTTATTTGTGTAACATTTTATTTCAAAAAAAGTCTATCGTTCAGAAAATCAATTAAGAAAAGATCTCAAGAATCTAAGTACATTTTCTTTTAGAATTTTTTTTCGTAAAACGTTACTGAACGACTTAATATCCTTAGATTAAAGACTAGAATTTTTTTATAGCTTTGTAATTGATCAATTATACATCATTTTATGGTTGGCTTTGAGACACGGTGCAAAAAAAAATTGATGAATAGTGTTAAGAGATTTACATAATAGTCTAGTCATGATTATAAATAGCTAATATTTAGTAAGCGAGTTTATTGTATCGCATACTTTGACAATTTTTGTTAATGCTAATATCGGATTAACTAATATCGGATTAATACAAATAATAAACATAATAAGACATTTAATTGTTCTGTTAAAAACGATGAAGATAATTAAACGCAAAGTGTAATGTTTAAAGCAATTATATGTTTAATTCTATATTAAGAAACTAAATCACACATAATAAAAAGACAAAAATTGCTGTTTATTTTTTACTTTGACTCGAGAAGAATCAAGATCAATTCCTATATAAAAAAAAGATTATTATTATGTACTTTTTTAAATCTAAATTGCAATTCATTTTTTTTTTAAGCGGGAACGCAATAATTTTGTTAATGAATATTTATGATATGAATTTCCAAGAATAGCTTCTTTCGTAATCACTTCTACGTTTTAAGATTTTAAACACGTCAGCGAGTAGTAGGAAAAATAGTTTACGTAATCATCTAAAGAAGATTATAAATAGCGGAAACATTTGAAGGAACTTGACAGAATATAACCAGAATCAGTGAATTGTTGAGACTTTAACGCCAGTAATAGCTTTGATTCCTAACTACGAGAATAGCGAATCAAATTCTAATTTCGTGTGTGACTCATATTTACTGAAATTTAAATATTTTTATGAAATGGCATATTTTATAAGAATGTTCGTAATGTCTGTAATCATGTTGATAATGATTAGTTTGTCGCTAACAACTTGCCAAAATAATAAACATCGTGCACCAACACTCAAGAATCAACAAGAAAACGATAGTGTTTCCGTGTTTCATTTCATAGATGCACCCATTAGACGGCAGAAATGTCCGGAGAATCATCGACAAGATAAACATGGAATATGTCGATCAATGCTTTCATAAAGGTAATATCTTTGTTATTTTTGTATTTAATAACTAAAATTGAAAAGAATAAAAATTGATAATAAGATAAAACTATTTTAAGATTTTATCTCTTAATAAAACAAAATTTTATGAGACAAATAAAATCTCAAGTCAATCAGAAAAATTAAAATAGGGTAGAAATAAATAAAAAATATTTTATTGATTTATTGATATAAAATTATAAACTTGTCGAGAAAAATTTGTTTCTTGATATTAACTGGTTTTTTTCTAGAAGATTTTTAAATTAATTTTTATATATTTTTTGATATTTTTAGTTTAAATTTATTTGTGCAATCTTTTCAGCTATATGTACATATGAAACGCATTTAGAATGTGTAATGGAATAAAATATTACTCTATTCATCATAATTATTTATTCTTTAAATAATTATAGTCTAACTATAATAAACTTATATAAATCTTTCATAAACTTATATAAATTTATTCATATATAAATTAATTTTTTAAGATATTATTTCATCTATTTTATTTTTATGTTACAGTTTGATACACAAGCAAATGTTTCTCAATATTGACAATTGAAGACCGATGCTTTATCAGTATCTATGATTATTCACGCTAACAACAATACATACATAAGAAGCGGTAATTATATCGCTGTCTATTTTAAGTATATAAATATTATTAAGTATATATTGTAAGAATATCGAGCTGGATATTTTATTATATACATATAAATGAATGAGGAATGTATTATTGTTTAATCTTCATACGTTTTGAGGAAACTCTATTGAAGCATAAATATTTTATCTTGTCTAAATGTATGTAATATGTATCTCGTATTTTTTATTATAAAGACACACATATCACATTTGTAATTAAATAATACTATACTGATAGTTAAATTTTTAATATTTCTGAAAACATACACACATACACATACACTTAATAAAAACTGTGAAAAAATTATATTTTTATTTAAATAAATTTTACAGAAGTATAATATTAGAAAAATATTCTTAATCAAGTAATCACATCTTATTCTATCATGTAATTATATGATTATACATTATAGATTTACTCTTTTAATCTCTATTATATCTAATTCTAATTTATTTTCTCGTATTGCATCGAGGAAATTTTAAAATATACAGCATTTTAAAATATACAATAGTATAATAAATAAATTTTAATGACTGTAAAGATTTTATATTAGATATATATTTCTTTCTTATAATTTATTCTTTATATTATTCTTCTCTCTTTAAATCGGACAATTTTAATATTTGTAAATAATATACTTGTACGTGTGTGTATGTGTGTATTTGTGTGTAAAATATGATACACTGCAGGTGCGTCGGATCCGACATAATTCTTGGGAGTAATTCTCCACTATAATCATATAGTTATAATTGACTTATAAGTTAATTGCTATCTTACTCGAGTATTACGAAAAGAAGTACGAGTTATTGTACTTATACATAAAATTCCTTACTCGCTTAGTATTAATCATGATCATCTGATAGCAAAATTATTTCTATAATAAGAATATTGCAATTTAGTTATAAATATGAAATAAGAATTTATTTTGTGTTATATAAATATGTTAAACGCAGAACAAGCCTTGGTATACGGGCCTTGATCATCGCGTTAAAATTCACAGGCCCGCATCGCACACATACAAGGAGATGAAAGATATTCGTATACCAGTAACGCGAAAACGCATCTGCACGATCTGCTATTGAAAATTCATACCCCGAATGGTTTATACGAATGAAAAGTGGGAGGATCCGGAGGACATTGCTCAACAGGCAAGAGACGCGGCGGTAGGTACTACTAATTACTTGTACTTTTTATTCCATGCGAATATAATGCCGTCGAGGAAGCCTCGAAGCGAGGAGGTCGCCGATGGAAAAAAGGAAGGCGTGCAAAGAGAGAAGGCGAAGTAAAAAAGAGACACTGCCGCGCGAGAAAGATCGGTGGAGAGAATATGTAAAAGGGGCAGGGTAGAGGGAGTAGTTGGAGTACGTTATTCAAAGCTTTAAAGTCATCTATACGCCGTCAACGACCCACGTATGCATGTGGAGGCTCGAAACCGTGCGTACACGCTCATAAAATCGCATGGCGCAGGAGGCAGGTCAGACTCCTGATTGAGTTACGATTTAATTAGTCCGCGCAGCCAATCAGTAATTAAGATATCCGCTAATCAACGGGCGCGGCTCTTCTTCGATCTCTCTTTCTTCTCCGCGGGTTCGCTGCTGGAGAACTTTTGCCATGCTCTCTTTCTTTTTCAAAATATTATTCCCCCATCTTTTGAGATTGTTCTTAATCTGGTCCATTTTTTTTACTAGTTGTGATTTATTATTAAGCTTAAAATTATCATAATGTTTCTTGATTATTTAATCAAACGAAGGATTTATTAAATTATTTTGATTAGATTTGATTGATTTGATTGATTTTTATGTCGTTAGGCAGAAAGATTAGCTTTATGTCATGTTTCATTTGTATTTTTTTGTTTAGTACTTTACTCTTTTCTATTAAAATCTTGTTTGTAACGCTTGGTTTCTGTCTCAATGAGAAAAATACTGAATGTTCCCGGCATCTGCCGGAAGAAGACAGAACATACAATTGAAGGTATATCTGATAAATGAGCACATTTTTTCAGTCACCTTTTTACGAATCTTTTTACACCTGTAACATGCATAGTCCGGTCCAAAAAGAGGATTGCACAACTTTTATATATGTTAATAATTTTTTTCACACTGGGACATACATGCATATGTTTATTGTTTATATAATAATAGTTCTATTATGATTTTTAAAGATAAATGCTTCCTCTCCAATTGTGTACGAGATTAAATTCCGTATCAGCCGGTTGTGTGATATAACGTTTTGATTGCAATTAATAGCCGCCGGCTGCGTTACGGTCGGTTAATTGTCGGGGAAAGATTAATGGCACGAAATCAGGCCACTAGCAGTAGGATCGTTCGATATCGATTTTTGTATCAATGCACATCTTCATAAATTTTTGTATAGAAGATATATAATTTTTGTAATAGAAGAAAATCTTACAAGAAAATGATGCCCCTATTTGCGGAAAATATTTTACGTAAATAAAATGTTTACTATTACAGAAGGATAGGAGGATTAAAAATTGACATAATATTGAAGTTTCTGTGAAGATTAACTCGAGTGAAATTTTATTTAGAACACATTACACATTTCTTATATTTATTATATATTTTTATTGTATTATATATTTTATATTTATTATATATATATTATATATATATATATAATTATACATGCAAACATATATATAATTATGTATAAATATATAAATAATTACATATAAATATATATTGTATATACAGATTGCATAATTTTATCATATCTTAAATGTTACGGGCAATAAACTTTAATATTTCCTTTAATATTTTAATATTAAATACACATTTTCTTTATTGTACGCCAAAGTTATACAAATTAATTAAATTCAGACATACATATTCGTGGATACAATTTAGTCTGATTGCGAAATATTCTGCAAAATTGCACACGCACTTTGAACATGATTGCAACCTCTTAATATGATACGCAATTGCGCGATAAAACTATATCTTATCTCAATTCCATTTATCCAGCAATCAATGGAAAACTGCAGATTTTTTACTACATTTCCTAGCTAATAATAAATAGTTTCTAATAAAACTGCGCACAATGTACACCGTGATTAATGAAGCAGAAATAAATACCGTAACATTGCTCTACTTCCACAAAACAATCAGTGAAATGAATTGTAGCTTTTAAGATATGACGACAACATTTTCTGCATTATAAAATTACAAGAAAAAGAAATTTTTTTGATAGCCGTATAGTTCCGATTACGCGGGCAATAATATGAAGGATATAATAAGAATAAGGGATAATAATCTTAGCACATTCATATTGCGATGCAACTAATTTCGCCGTCGTCAGGTCTGCATCGACATCAGGGCTTGATTTATAACAGAATCCTGGGTTACCGATGAGAATGAATAGATTCTACCTTACCGTCGTCTGTGAGGCAACGGTGAACCTCATCAGGAAGATCCGGCGAGACCCGGATACGCGGGGAGATCCGCCTTGATCCGCGGCCGATTCTAGATTGCTTCAGCGATTATGCCCCGATTCGAGATTTACGGGCGAGCGAAGTCGTCCAGGACGTATCGCCGTTTATTTATAGTTACAGGGAATCACTTATTGCAATCGCTCTCTCCATCTTCTCGTTTTCTTTCTTTCCTGGCACTCCTCTTCATTGGCCGCGCGCGTGAGTGCGCTTTTAACGCATTCGTCGAAGACGACCACCCGCGGCATGGGAATGCAGCTGCGGACAAGCACCAATCTCGTGCAAAACTACCTTAGAGTCTATTTTACTTATGCTCACGAGAAACTTTAATTATTATAAGACTTAGATAAATATAGCTATTCAAAATTTCATCTTAATTCGTTCTTGCAAAATTAAATCTAGCATTCTTTCTTATTGCGTTGTATTTCGACATATATCGTAGGAGTAATGTGTCTTTATTTTTTAAACATCACATAAAAAGTAATTAATATACCCAAAGAATATAGATTTATGCTTATACTTTCTGCTGCAAAACTTACGATCGCATGACGCAAATTAAGTAACGATGGCGTCACAAAACGCTAACAATACTATTTCCAGAAATTTCGAGCTTCTTGCAATCTTATGTCATGATTGCAAGTATTGCAACGTGTTGCGCACTTATTAATTTGCTTCAAAACGTAAGCGGACGGAATGATTTGCGCGAGGTATCCGGACAACTTAACGAATCCTTTTCAACGTAAGACACGATAGCTAATGTACGTCGTGTCCGCGAGCGGTTTATTCGCGAAAGCGAGTACGTTTTCTTACGAGCTATAATTTACAATCACGTCGCGGGAAAAAACTGAAATATTCGTGAATCTGACGTACAAACGTAGCCGAATGCGTGATACACACACACACATACACACACACAAACACACACACACACAAAAAGGTAATCGCTAACGAATGCACATGTATTATCTCGCGGTAATTACCATATCAAGGTCTCATGATCCCTAACACCGTCCTAATTGCCACGCTCGACAATTTATTAAATTGCTCTATTATGAGGACCTCTTCCCTTTCTCCTTCCATCTCACTCGAGGTTTTAAGAATTCACACCCGATCCCCTCGACGCGTTTTTGGCTTCGAGGCAAATCATGCGGGCACTTTGTGCACATTGTTTATGGAAATCACAGCAGGATGTTGCAATAAGCCTTATTCCGCATATTTTAAAAGATGATTACTATGCGGATAATTGCACTGTTTTACATATAGCATTCGTTGGCTGAGTGGTCACATTTTGGAGAACGCGATGCGCCTTGATGTCGCAGATTAACGTTGCATCATCAGGCGACATGAAATGAGTGCACATGTGCATATAAGTGTGCGTGAAAATGCTGCGCTAACAGGAAATGGTTAACTAAGAAATTAACTAAGAAACACGGGCGCTGACCTTCATGAAATCTCATTTATGAATTAAATTTCATTTTTTTCAGCGCGTAATATACATTGAAGCAATTATAACGAAATATATTTTATATTCAATAATTTTTAGCTTTATATTTTATCTTTGAATATATTCAATTTGTACATGAATATACATAATTATTAAAATATATCTTCTAATGAGATAAAGTATCATATTACTATATTATCATGACTATCGCAAAGTGATCCCATCAATGCATCAGCTTTATCGACAACGATTCACGCTCAAATGTGCGTAAACTGCAACTAGAAGGTACTATCGCTAAATTCGTTATACACGCAAACGGCAGATGTCCACGCCTTCATTAAAATGATGCAAGAGCCGTATTATTGCACTGACAACGCCATCCAGCGCTAATGTTCACGAGTCTCGAGTTTTAGGGCTTTCTCTTTAGCGGAGACCCCGGGATGACGAACAAGCTATTTGTTTCGCAGAAGTGATAAACATAACGTGTACACGCAGGTGAGGCAAAAAAGACTGCAATACAGCATCAGTTGTCTCTGTATGTACATTTATACGGTTATGCTAATTCCGCGACGTTGACTCTTTGAGCTGTCGGTCTTGTAATTATATGTGCCATCTTCATATTGGTGTCGCAATCAACAACAGTGCTATGAGCATACAACAGGCTATTTTAACTTTTAGTCGTAAGAAATGAAACACGCAATTCACGTTTTTGTGTATTTGACGTATATTTTATGTTAATGCCTGAACTCTTGAAATATTCAACAGGAAAGGCCTTGATTGACAGTGTGTGGTTTCTGAGGAAATAACAAATGTTGTTTTAATAAAGTTGTAGTAAATGTTCTACTTTAAAACATCATTTAACTTGTTATAACTTCAGCGTTTAAGCAAATTTTTAATTTTTTTCTTTAATATCGGCTGCAATAATTTTCCGAATAGTAAAAGCCATTTATAAGATAATGTGTAATGTACTTGGCGCACACGCGCGGTAAGTTTGGTATATCACGCGGTGCGATGTACTTTGTATAATGAAATTGGATAAACGAAATGCCTTTACTCGCTCTGCTAAGTATAGCTACAACCATTTCGAAGTGGGGAGCGAATATATCCGTGAATAGAACGGAAGAGGAACATAAGATAGTGATAGATAGTGAATAAGATAAAGATAAGGACGTGTAGGATATAAGAGAAAAGAGAAGCGCCGTATTCGAATCGTTTGAATATGCTACATGAACTTCGAAATGGATCGATGACCGTTCTCACGTGCAGCATTACATGTAGCCACACGGAGAAGGTTGCGTCAGAGTACATGCAACTGGTGTCAATCTGATTCACTCGCAATGTTCACGGAAATTATTGTTTTCAATGTATGGATTATATATCACAATATCGCGATTATATATCGATACAATCTACTTCCACCTGTAATCTTATATTATCTTAAATGCCGTTATTAATCTTTTTGTTAATTATTTCAGATATCGATAACGTTGTAGATTGTTGCTAAACAGGCTTTCTGATAATAGTGCACAATGCATTTTGAATCAATTTCTTTTTAGTAGAAACAAAATAAAATATAATTGTTTCCTATTTTATAATATAATTATAATTATATTTATAAAATATTTATTCCCTATTTTAATTTTCCAATATTAAATATTTGGAATAATAAAGTTTTAAGGTTTCAAATATCTACTAAAGTTCATTGACATTCTCGTTATTTGCAATATCCTGAAATTAAATTGCAAGACTTTTTTTATTTTTAAAGTTTTTAAATTTTTGAAATCGCTCTTTTTTCTTAGAATATTAAAGAAACTAGTGCTTTTTATGTGTATTTTATATTTTCAAGGACGTCGTGACAAATTTAACTTTACCGATTGCCATAAAAGATCCCCCTGTTATAAAACGCAGGAGTCACAACTTGCTTCCAGAAATACTTTTGCCCCACTCTCGACGTCCCCCTAGTACTTTATGATTGGTGGAAGTCGGAAAGATTCAAGAGAAGAAAGTCTCATCGAGACGGATCGATGATGAACGTCGCTGTCACGTGCGTGAGTTGCGTCATTTTACGCGTGCGCAACGTCACGTTTCCTTCTTCGAAACCACGAAGCGAGTTCGAAGTATTCTGTATTTAATATGATATTTAATCAAGAGGATAATTTCATCAGAATTTTTTAAAAATTTTCGTAAATTGTCATTTTCCGATTTTGAAATTTTCAGGACTATACTGCACAAATCATGGACATTTCACATTATTTCGTCATTCGCTCATAGAAGCTATATAAAAAGTGGGGATAAGGTCACCTTGACGAATCCACCACATCCCTGAACTGTCAGTCCAGTAGAATAGCCGTGTGCCACTTGCAACGCGCTCAGTCTGTATTCAGACAGTGTCGAAGAATAGTGTGCGAAAAATACTCATTGAGGTCAGTGAAGACTCTCTCTTCTGTCACATTTTTTAAAATCATTTTTAATTACAAAGTCTTATAATATGCTAACAAAAAAATAATAATGTTTAAATAAAAATATATTTGAAATTAATTTTATAATTAATTTCACCATTTATTTGTGATTAAATTTAAAATTGCTTCAGATTACTAACAAAAATTAAATTCAAATTTTTGTGATTTAATTATTTAGAATTGTTAAGTATTAATATTTAAAAATATTTTTAACGTAACAATTCCTTGTATTTCCATTGTTTGATTAACTGCACGTTATCAGCTGGTGTTCGTTATCTGCGATAAAATATACATAACACTACACATACATAAATCGTGTACATATTACACTACGTACCATTATATTGCCGGTCTATTGCAATTTATTTTCCAACTTCTTGTATAAAATAAGTATAATACATAATATATAATATTATATAATAATATATAATAAGTATGATAAGATAATACTGAGAGCGCTGTATGAGTCTTTCGTCAATTATCGATCAAGTGTTATTAGCGAATTATGATTAATGATCTGACCGCAATTTCCACGAATCGATAGTTAAATTTCCACGTATTCTCCACGTGTTTCCGCTTCACAGTTCGCACGTTGCACCTAGTTGAAATGCCGGTATACCTCAAAGAAATCATCGATTATACCGGTAGTGCCATCTGACAACTATATGCACCATCCGTTGCATTCGTTGCAGATGCAACAAGTAGAAACTGCACAATACATTTTACAATCGCGTACTCGAAATGACGCAACACAATTCCAAAGAAAGATATAGATGCGAATTAGAGTTAATATTTTTTTCATGACTCATGTTAACCGCAGTCAAAGAAAGATAACTTTGATTAGAAAGGAATTCTGTTAAGCAATAGCGGATGAAATGGAGAGATATCATAATATGTTTTTAACAATACATCATTTTTTCTTTGATATAATGATTTATTTATTGATATTAATTCTTTTTATTTTTTATTTTATTTTAAAATATATGTATTAAATGTAAATATGTAAATTAAGATTTTATGTGTTGATATTAATGCATTATTAAATTATTTTGATAAATATTTGCAGAAAATGGCAACCTTAAAGGAGCAACTTTTAACTACTGTGACGGAACCGATCCCAACTGGTAGAAATAAAATCACAGTGGTTGGTGTCGGTCAAGTTGGAATGGCCTGTGCTTTTAGCATTTTGACAAATGTGAGTTTTATATATATATAATATTTTATAAGTTTATAAGTTAATTTTTACTATTAAAGATATGATTCTTATTTTTTCATAAATAATAGCATAAGATTGTATCTTAAATAACTATATATATATTATATTATACTTTTGTCACAGTGACGCATATACATGCCAAATTACATCAGTTCAATTATTGCAGCATGTTTCGAGCGATGTGGTATTAATCGATGTGATGGCGGACAAACTAAAAGGAGAAATGTTAGACTTGCAACATGGCAGTGCATTTATGAAGAATGCAAAAGTGAGCGCCAGCACAGATTACGCCGTGACTGCAAATTCGAGTCTTTGCGTGGTGACAGCGGGTGCTCGTCAGCGCGAAGGCGAAACCAGATTGGATCTGGTTCAACGTAATACCGACATCTTCAAAGGCATTATACCTCAGTTAGTCAAATATAGCCCGAATACGATTCTCCTCATTGTTTCTAATCCGGTGGACATTTTGACATATGTGGCATGGAAACTGTCCGGTTTACCAAAAAACAGAGTTATTGGTAGCGGAACGAATCTGGATTCTGCCCGCTTCCGTTTTCTGTTATCACAAAAACTCGGTGTCGCACCTACGTCTTGCCATGGCTGGATTATCGGAGAACATGGTGATACTAGTGGTATGTAAAATTCTTTTAAAATAGAAAAATTTCCCTAACAGACGAATAAAATAAGTGAAGATATAATTAGTAATATTTTTATTACTAATTTTAGATGTAAGCAATATTTTTTGGAATTATTTGATTATTATCGTATCTTCGACAAAGCTAAATTAAACAATTCCAAAAAATATTACTTTCTTTAGCTAAAAATTTAATGGTATTATTATTAATAAAATATAATAAAAAATGTATTATAATTATGTGAAATATTTGTTTCTTTATTTATATCAGTGCCTGTATGGTCTGGAGTTAATGTTGCTGGAGTACGTCTACGTGATTTGAACAAGCACGTGGGAACCGACAAGGACGAGGAACATTGGGACGAGTTACATAAACAAGTGATACAAAGTGCATATGAGGTGATCAAATTAAAGGGCTATACTTCATGGGCTATAGGTCTCAGTGTGTCGCAACTTTCATCAGCTATACTAAGAAATTCCAATCAAATCCATGCTGTATCCACACTGGTTACTGTAAGTCGACAATATGGATTTCTACTACATTAATTTATAGTATCTTATATATTTTGTAATAAATATTATTTTAATTTCATATTTATATATTTACATATTTTGTTAAACATTATCAAACATTTCATATTTTGCTTTTTGCAAACTTATTAATTTTTAATGTAATTCTTAATTATTTTATATGTTTGAAAGTTTTAGCAAGAAACACTACTCAAACTTTTAACAAATATTATCTTTATATATTAATTATATATTTTTAAATTTTGTTATATATGTATTAATTTTTTTATTAAAGTACATTAATTTATTTTATATTTAACAAATGAGCTTAATTATCTGAAAATAATTCAGTAATCTTTAGGGTTATCATGGAATTAACGAAGAAGTGTTCTTATCCTTACCTTGCACACTGGGTGAAGATGGCGTTACGCATATCGTTCAGCAGAAGTTAACAGACGATGAAATTACATCATTGCATAAATCCTCAGCGATGATGCACAAGGTGCAAGAAGACCTCAAATTTTAGAAATATATTATTTATTTCTTTATTTATTTTTCATCTTATTACATTTGTGCATGTCTTTATGTAACTTATATGTATTTAGATGAATACGGTATTATATACACATTTTATAAATGTTAATAAATTAATTTTTGAAAATGTTTGCCTACTATATAATCGATATGTCATATCGCTCGTATATGTGTATGTATAAAGAAGCTAGGAATATAAAGTGTTTTCAGTGCTACATTTACTTTTTATTATTATTTTATTTGAGTCTGTAACAGGAATATATGTCTCATTATCATCTATTTAGATATTTATCCTACGCTATTATAACTATTTATACCATTATACATTTAATAAATTTAACGATTTAATCATTTTTTTTATTTTTGTCCGAATACTACCGATAAAGCACAACGAAACAAGAAAATTTATTTATATGTATAAAAAATAAATATAAAAAATAAAATATATAACTTATATATCAATCTTTCATTTCTATTTTATTTAAACAATGCTGTTTACTCTATAGATTCTATTATAAAAGTTTATGTGTATTTATATATGTGTATGAATAATATAATATATGATTTTAACAAATTCTAATGTTATTAATTTAAACTGTGTAACATATAAAAACTATTTTTAATATATAACTAATAAAGTAAAGAAAAGCAGATAATAAAATATTTTTAAATTATTAATAAATTTTGTACTTTATACATCTTTTTTTGAACGCCTATTATAATAAATTTTAGTAACCATGGATGCGTTTAACAATTGGCGAACCGACATGATGGCCGTATGCCAAGAATGTTATGTCGGCCGATTATAGTTACAGTATACTCTCTCTTTTCAAGAAAAAAACGGTTTCATGCAATGTGACAGGCGTGGGTGAAAACGATCGTGCGACGTTTACAAAACCGATGAGTGACAGAAGAAATGATTTTATCACCTCTACTGTCAAACTCGTTGTTACCGATATGTCTGAGGAATCTTGCACGCGTGACATTAACAAGAGATTTTGTCAGGAACCAATATACTCGCACTTTACCGCCGACGATTTTAACAAAAATCTTTGGAAATAATAAAGGAAAAACTTTTGGGAAAGATGCGACTTCTGGTTCGGGAGTACAGAGAGCGGTTAATTTCATGTAAGAATTTTTTTGTTGTCATGTATATGACATGTAATGACATATTTGTAATTTTAAATAAAATATTATAAATGTTATTTGATTTATTTTAAAACTGTTTTAATTAATTTTTCTTGATTACATGTGACTTACATCCTGGATATCTTTGGATATGCTTAGTCTAAAACAAAGCAAATTTAGATAATTATAATTTTTAATATGTAGTAATAGTTTCTTATATTCTTTATTTTCAAATAATTTTTTATAACATTTTTTTACAAGATAAATTTTTAATTTTATATAGGTGGAATGTGTAAAGAATTTTATAAAAATCAATTGTGCTGTTATATTAGACAAAATTATTATTTGTATATTAAATCTATATTTCTAATATATATATATATATATATATAGTTATAAAAGATCTTTAATTACTAGAATACTTTTTAAAGGAATTATTATAATCAGTTTTTTGAGATAATTGATCATTTTAAGTATAGTTTAAGAAATATTCATGAAATATTTATGATTATCATATAATATATCATAGACATATATCAAAGGAAAGCAAACTATTTGAATTTTAGTTCACCGTGCTTACGAGAAGAACTCTTATGCAAGATGTCAGAACCAGTTAGAGATTGTGGCCATAAAGTCACTATTGTCGGTGCTGGTATGGTCGGTGTTGCCCTCGCCAATTCACTTCTTTTTCAGGTAGTTTATTCCGTTCTTTTTTGATTGGAAATTTAATGATTTAAATTATTGTTATTTACTTACTAAATTTAGTTTATTTTAAATTAAAATAAAAATTTGAATATTATATATGAAAGGAAATGCATAAATATTAAATGTTATAACATTTATATTTAAATATCTAAATATTATAATATTATATTTACGTTAATGATATTAATTTATACACAATTCGTCGTGTGTTTTATAAATAAAGAATAGAAATATTAAAATTAAAATTAAAATTTTTTAATAACATTTTGAAAATTTTTATTATTATTTTATTAAATATTAGAAAATCACCTCACATATCGCAATGGTAGATGTTTTTCCTAAAAAGCTGGAAGGCGAAGGAATGGACTATAGTCATAGTTCTGTATTCATAGGAGATCCAAAGATCGAGTATGACACAGGTAATATATTCATTGAAACAAGTAATAGATTCATTGAATATGCATTAGTTACAAAAATCGTAGATTTATATGTTTATATGCAACGCGATTATGTACATACTGATTGTAGTCGTAACTTTATAGTTTGCAAGAATATGTATAAGTCCAAGTTGTTCTCTCATTTACAATGACTATTTTTACTCGTATCTAAAGACACAAAAATATTTCTTTTGTAGATTTTTGTGTGACGAGCAATTCTAAAGTTGTAGCTATTTGCGCGGGTGTACGACCAGTGAAGGGTGAAACTCGACTTGACTTGGTAAAAAGAAATACAGAAATATTGAAAAACATAATACCACCTCTAGTAAATTACAGTCCAAATGCAGTGTTTATCGTCATCAGCAATCCAGGTTAAAATGAATTAATCTAATAAACTTTTATTAACTAATATATATATAATAAGAGCTACGTATGTATTTAAAAATCCTGAATATTATGAATTAGATATTTACTTAATTTTTTTAAAACATATCTTGGTATTATACATATGAATGTAAAAAGCGTTTTTTCTGTATTACACACAGTATATTTGATAATAAAAATATTTATAGTAATCAAAACTGAAATGATTTTTTTATTTAAGTGAACAAGGAAAGTTTATTATTATTTAATTAAATTTTGTATTAATGAAATTTTTACTTAAGAAGAGAGAAAAGAAGAATAAAAAAGATTTAAATTTTAATTTATAAAAATTGTACCAAAAAAGATTAAATATTATTAGAGAAATAATTATTTTAGCAAATAATGTATTGTTTACCAAAATATGATATTAATATTAGTTTGTGTAACATTAGATATATTGTATAAATAATGTCAAGATGAAGAAATTTAAATGTAATTTCCTGGTACAGTGGATATCTTGGCATGGGTCACGTGGAAATTAAGCGGACTTCCGGCCCATCAAGTAATTGGCAGTGGAACTCATTTGGATAGTGCAAGATTTCGTTACCTGATTGCTGATCGATTGGGAATGGCGCCGAGTTCAGTCCAAGCGTACATCATTGGCGAACACGGAGACAGTATGGGTAAGCTCCATCGATCGATCTTTGACATTTGACATGGGGAGAAAGGCGATGTTATGCATTAAGCTCTATCTATCATTTAATGTTTCCTAGTTCCGCTCTGGTCCGGAGTGAACGTTGCGGGTGTGCAGTTCCGCGATATTATCCCGAATATCGGTCTGGAGACGGACGATGAAAGGTGGTTCGAAATAGCAAAATATGTAGTGAAGCTGTAAGTTCAATAATTTTAAATAAATAGGAAATAGAGAAATTTCTATAGAGAAATTGTTAACTTTTAGGCAAAAATATTAATAATATCAATTGCATAATTTGAATAGTTTATTTGTAAAGATTTAAATTTTTTTTTTAAGATTTATATCTTACTTATACCTAGTATTTATATTTTACAAATAATTAAATTAAATTATATTATAACATACAAAATAAAAAAACAGTTATAATTGCACGTATAATTAAATAATCGCTCTATTAAAAAAGTATTTTTGTAGAAATTTGCAAAAATTTAATATTTTTTATTCCTTCAGAGGGGCCATGGTGCGATGTCTAAAAGGATACTCAAATACGGCCATTGGTCTTTCTGCAGCCGACATCATAATAGCCATATTACGTAATACGCAAACTATTATACCAGTTTCAACCCTAGTGCAGGTATAAACTAGTACGCATTATTGCATTTAATTATTAAAAATATTTTATTTATGATGAAAAAATTATATTTAGATTCTATCTAATATTTAATATCACAAATAATTTTTGTGCATTTTCAAAAATTAAAATAATAAAATATATTTAAGTAATATATTAGATACATTAAAAAGAAATTATTATCATATTAATATGCAAAATTGTAACAATCATTCTATAACAATCAAAATTGTCTTCTTAGGGTCATCACGACGTATGTCACGATATGTTTCTGTCTCTACCTTGCGCGATTGGTGATAATGGTATCACGCAGATAGTACGAATGCACATGACCGAACACGAGAAAAAACTGTTCCAGGTTTCGGCGAATACTGTGTATAACGTGCAAAAGGACATCAAACTCAAGTAGTAGTGCATGGAAAATTCGTGCGAATGTATTTAATTTCTTGTATAAAAATGTGAATGTAATAAATCATACGTAGCTTGTCTCAACGTTTCGTCCCGTTACGATTGCCACCACAAAACCGTTTACCACACAATCGAATCTTCTTCCAACTCATGGAAGGAGACATGCGGCAACCGCGAACGCTCCGATTGTTAATTTATGTAAATTGAGGACAACTATCAAAAATTCTTTGAATTACGCCCACACAAATTTCGTGATAATTTGAATCGATGGAATGATTCTCGATAATGACAATATTCTCTTGCTAACGATTTTCAGATCTTGAAATCGGGCTCGACGAGTTAATGACGTCAATGGTCTTTTTTATAACATTTAGCACATGTGACGTTCTGTTTGGGCAATTTGAATCTCTCGTTGCTTCCGAGTAAAGCCTTTCGATGAACCGTAGCTGTATATTTTCGGGTTTTCCCGCTACATAAATATTATTGGCACCTCCAGAAAGAAGTAAGAGTGTACGTCATCGTGTTCTCCACGCGTGAACGAGCGAAAGGTGACCGGTGGATGGTACCAGAAGGCCATTATTATGCCGCAGGCTAGGCCACGGCAAGGTGAGAGAAGGATACGAAAACCGTGCGCAAGATGGCGTTTTGGAAGTGCTCGGTACTTGCGAATATATCTGCAACCACCTGCAGGTTTAAACGATCGCACAGGACCGTAAGAGAGTTTAATCTATCCTTGGAGGAACAAAGCATCGCGTAACGAGAGATGGTTCCGCATCCTGAATTATTGTTGGGTATACCGTAATTAGGTAGCGCTAATGATAATGATACGACTGATGACGACATAAAGGAGAGGTGATTCAGAATCGCGCAAAAAGTAATAAAATGTGGAAACTTCTGGCGATATTAACATCATCGAGGAGGCGAGAGCGGCACTTTGAATCGTTCCCCTTTTACTCGTTGCAAATCCACTTGAAAGGCCAGGCGTGTCTATTGATTTTGAAAGAGGAATTCCGCGTAAACCATATGTCATATATGCTTGCAACATAGTTACATAAATTCTTAGTTAACTTCGGACAGTAGACATGATCTAGGGTTGATCTGAACACAACATTTAATTCGATGGGGCGGCGCGCCGTTCGATGAATACGACAAACATAGAGAAATAGAATTGCCACGCAATATTTACTATTTGTTCATTAAATTATGATTAATATCACTCAAGACATGCGTCAAATCGATGGTTTATTCAATATGCAATCGATCTTCTCCTCATTTTTATTTTTCAAGCACGAAATTTTCGTGTTAGAGGATTTTACATGATATTTCATACAATTTTCCCGTGATTGGTACTTTAAACATCTCTCTTTGCATCTTTATTGCTATTACATTTACATGCGTACATGGTGCATGTGCACTCATCTCCAAGATTGAAAAATTAAGAAGATAAATATTTTGAGGAGTAACAAAAATTTAATCAAAGAGTTCAAGCAATTATCTATATACTTGATGTCTAATATTCCTGCATTCAATGCAAATTCAAAGTTTGCACAACTTCGCTATCTCGGAATTAGCTTATCAAAAGATGCTTCCAAAATGATATTTCGCAAGAGTATGAAGATACGTTTGTATGTTTCTCGTTGCTTGTTTCTTTCTGTCCAGTTCAGAGAGAAGCTTGATCCTACTCGAAACACTTACTCCAAGCAGTTTTAATGCGAAATGGGTTCTGCGAATAACGCTCACATCCCTGGCTCTCAGGTGGAGGTGGCACAGCCGGGCCCCGTTCTCCGTTGGTCCCGCCGTCCTTAGTGGAGCTCAGTCAGTCAGACAGTCGATCCGCCTGGTCAGCTGGTTTTAACCATTCGCGTATTATAGACCTGTCTGATGGTAAACCTATCGCAAGCGACTAGGTAGATCCCGATGCCGATCTTCCGGTGTCTACAAACCACCTGCAAATCAAATTAGCTAAGCATTGGACAGAACATCGGCGGCCCGCGCGCCGCATGTGCGCGAGTGTGCATCTTCACCGGAAACATCAGCGATACGATACAAGAGACCAGATCGTCTACAGAAGAAGAGACCGCGTTGAAGGAGGAAGAAGAGGGTAGCTCGAGAAGAAGATTGCGCGCGCGCAATCAGACAGGAAATGACCATATCATACGCGAGCGAAGTGCCGAACGGCTCCAGCTTTGGCTGCTTCTGGAGGATTCTGCTCAAGTGAGTGTCACTTGCCAGCTCGTTTCAATATGTTGAATGAATGTATGCGCTTTTTTGCGGTCTACGCTTGACGTAGACACCGGAGCTGTCAACTCGCTGGCAGCTGACAGGGGGGACTGGTAATAGACGCGTGGAGCCTTGGCAAGAGTTGCTTTCCACATTGCTATTCCATTTCGTTTGTCTAATGCAGATACATCGGTTGTTTCGCTTTCAGGCAAATTTCATTTTTACGCTACTCGTAATCGATTTAGCTTAGAAGTATCTTGAAGTACATTTTATTTGCTGTATGAGGAATTGCTTTCCCAAATTTTTATCATTTTTAAATTGCTTTCAGGATTACGAGATCTACTTTTACTTTCGCTAAGTTGTATAAATTATGTGGTAATAGTATTTTAAATTAAAACCCGAACATGCGATCGGCTATCGCGATTACACATTACAAAACATAGCGATATGAATTTGTCAAAAAACATCGGACATAGCAGAAGATCAAGGTTTCATCTTCGATACAGAATGAGATTCATGAAATCAGACAGTCTAGATGTCTAGATCTCTAGACTATTGTCAGTATGCCATGTAAGATGAAGACATTGCGCTATAACGACCGGCTGATCATTGTGCAACGTTTAACTTTCAACTCAATGTGACACGCTCTCGATTTATAGCTTAGTGATTTATCGTTAGGACGATTTTTGCTGAGCCGCGAGGAGACGCTTGTGCATGTGTTATACGTGCATGGCTAAGGATCAATTCCTCCGATTTCTTCCGAAAGTTAAAGCGACATAAATTTAAACACATACAAGGAGGAAAGAACAAATAGCCTTAAGCAAAAATCCGGTAAATTATCGTGCCGAAAATAGACAACCGTTAGATGATATTCGGATATCAATTAAGAACGTCCAATAGTCCTATAATTAACCAATCGTGTTTTCTGTCGAATTAGCATCACCAGTTTACCAAAATAGAAACATCAGAAGTGTCCCAAATTTTTCAGCCAGCACAGAAAACGCGTTTCGCTCGAATCACAGCAGCGGAGCACGTAAAACCCGCTAGCACAGAAATGGCGTTCGGTCAACGATTGCTCGCGCGTTTTAAGGAAATAAGGTCGCCAATACATCGATTTTAAAACGTAACGGCGCGTACGACCGCTGTGCCCAGAATATATCACTACTGAAAATTATTGCACTACTATACGTCGACCAGCGCGTCTCTTATCTGCCACGCAATGGATAACAATGGTAATGTTTATACTAGAGGAATTGACGTGACAACATCGGCCGGACACGTGTTTAATCGAGCCACTTGTATGCATATGTAATCTATCATATGTTCAGAATACAGTGGTATCATTAAAATCATGTTTTTTTAAACGAGTGTAAAATACCATGTAAATTGTGTGATATCTCTCTCGCAGGTGTTTTTATTTAATTTAAGATGAGTGCGATGAGAAACACTGATTAACAACGATAGATTTTTATTGTTCTTCTAATATACGTCTTTCAAAATGATAAAAATGACAAGAGATAACAGATGTTATTGATAATTATAATTACTTATTATTAATCATAATTGCACTCATTAAATATATAAAGTTTTGATATTATATCTTTACATATGTTTACGGATACAATTCTTACTGCTGATTACTGCTAATAATATTTTGAAGAAAAAACGTCCAACCTTATATTTTATTTTTATGTTAATTATAATATAAATATTTATAATGTGAAATTAATACGTTAAAGTTTTTCTTTTTTTCTTCATTTTAAATCGTTATATAATCATTCTCATAAATCGGTATAATCGGTGACATCAATGCTTGTCGAGAGCGTCTACACGATTCAGTGTCGACAATTACGTATGAAATTAAATGTTATGCAACGTGGAAATTTTTTAGAATATGATGTAGATATGAAAATAATATATGATAACATTTTGATAGAAATAATCCGAAATATTTGAGTACAATGATTGATTGCTGAGAAGTTTATAAAAAAAAGAACAAACAGAGAATCATTGATTAAATAGAATTTTTTTTATATGAATACGTCAACAATTGCTCATGTATGACCGTTTCTTAAACATAATCGCAAAATAAAAAGTAAAACACAAATTTATCTCATTGCTTGCCAAAATAACAAACAGAAGAAAGAAAGAAGAAAGATATGAGAACAAAAGTTGCACTTTGTAAATAAAAAATATGATACGTTTTACACACAATACACATTTACATACAATTCCTTCTTTTGTTTATCTAGATAAGATAAAATCAAAGTAAAATCAAAGAAACTATAAAACAAATGTGTTAATTATGTTTTAAGTTGTTCGCATGACATTAACTACTACCGATGATACATATGAATGATTCGCGGAGAAACATATATCAACGAGAGTTAACGAATTAAATTATTCCTTTATATCGTTATAAGATCGAAATTTAAATATAAAATTACTTTATTATTCAAGAAACTTAATATACATGCTACAAAAAATATTCTTGAAAATTCGCCATGTAGTTTCATATAACTACTGCAATATAAAAGTAAATCGAAAACGACAATTTACATATAAGTCAATTTTTCTCATATGCTACATATTTTATTCAATGAAGCTAATAAATATGTATAAATATGTATAAAAAAATTATCAATTTAAACAATATATGATATACCAAGATTGATGCAATTTCGCACGTTTTACAGCACTCACAAAAATGCATCTAATAGCACCATCCTATTGCCATTCGCGGTGTCCTTGTCCAAGCCCGTTTGTTGACATTTCTACGACCTTTACACATTGTGTGGTATTAGTGGATGCTCCCTAGACTCGGTTTCTCTCCATACGCCTCCGTGGAAACGGCCTTAACGGCTTTCACGTAAGATCTCGCTTTCCTATGCGCGTTATACCACAACGCTGCAGTAGTTAAAGGAAAGACGACAGCGGCTAGTCTATAAATACGCAGGAATGTCCAGGAATAGAAAATCTTTAGCGTGCAAACGAGAGCGCGTATACGTGTACTCTGTAAATCCCCTGACTGAAATTATGATTAGCTGCAATCTACGGAGAAAGGAATGTCTAATTATGTTTCCCTGCAATTCTTGGAACTTCAGATGTGTCAGTTCTTAACTTTAACAGTTTTCTAACTATCCGCTTCGTAAGCAATTGGATTAATTATTTCGATGTTGAAACGATAATTCGTTACGTGTGGAAGACGCCGTTTATGTAAAAAAATAATTTGCTATCTACTCTATTTGTACAAAACTGGGCAATCCTGCTCCGCAATATTTCATTATCAGCGTTTTGTTTCTTGAGACGTAGCAAGACATGCCGCTCTTCTTTTTCTCGTTATAATCTTCTACGGTGACCCATACCAGCTTTCTTATCCGCCTACCGGTGCTGCTGGCAAAAGGAAGCAATACAATCGCCGATCTATAAATACCCGGAACGTACTATAAATACGTAGTTGATATCCAGGAATAGAAAATCTTCTTACCTGCTTTTCCAGTACGCCGATAATGATCGTGTCGACGAATTCTCACACGTAAAGCAGATCTGTTACGAGGTTAATGATACGATCGTTAGGACGATTTCTGCTGCGTCGCGAGGAGACGCATGTATTACATGTGCATGGCTAAGGGCCAATTCCACCGATTTTTTTCGAAGGTTAAATCGACATGAATTCTATCGTCGATTTATGCTCCAGATATTATTTCTATCACTTTTCTTTTTCTAATATTCTCATGCAGTTGTTTTTTTTTTTTATTTGGCTGTCATACTTATGATCTTCGTAATCAGACGGGAGAAATACTTCTGCTTGTGTGTTGGTTCCGCCTAAGATTTGATAATAAATGGCATATATAATGGCATATATAATGGATAATAGTAATGGATAATAGTAATGGATAATAGTTTTAAGTAATGTCTTAAGACTGCTAATACGGCTCTATGATTGATTTATGACATCTGAGATTACTTAAAATAGTCTTGAAATATAAGAATCGATTATGAATACCGTGATCTGTATGGAATGTAAAAAATATTTTGTGACGTGTCAACGATGCTTAAAAGCGAGAACCTAAAGTATTTTCATACTTCGCTTATCGTTCCCGGCATGACGTTTGTTGCAACAAGTGCCTGCATACGCGCTATTACAGCTGCCCCGATCACGCGCGCGAAATACTCGCAGCGCATGAACGGAAGAACCATGGCGGCGAATCGCACGTGTGAAAGCAAGAACGGTTTCACACCGCTGCGGAGCTGCCGTTCATACTGCCGTGTTAGATTCATCGAAAAGGCAACGACAAATCGACTTCAGATCATCACATCGGAAAGACAACGTTGCCTTCAAACGGGCACGCAGACGATGCGCAAGGCCGGTCTGCGTGAGCAAAATTTGTGCAGATGTTTGCAGAATTATAAACAGCTTGTTGTGAAATGAAAAAGCGTGTGTCGCTGAACGATAGGTGCCAATCATGATGAATCGTCACGTACTTTATGTAGGACGCGAAATAAGATACGCGTGTGTTGAAAACGTTGTTCTGAAAACGAGGAAAACGCAGATGTATGCGGAATTACCAGACTATTGACGTAATTGTTCAAACGGGAAAAATCTATAATTATTTAAAATTATCGATGTATTCATATCTATACGCAGATTATTGCAGAGTTAAATTGTAAGAATTTTAGTGTAACATTTGAGATTTTGAATAAAGTTGTATGCACACAATATTTCTTTATTATGTAAATTAAGAAATAATTAATTACAAAATAAGAGTTGATAGTGTTTTTTTCACGTGCATATAATTTTGTATGTTTTTAGCACAGACGCCATTAAATAATTTATATTTATAGTTTTAGTCATAAAACATTGTACATATATTATTTAATAATGTATAATCTTGAGTCATCTCTTTATAATTAAGAACTTTACTAAGAAAATTTTCTTGAAATGTGTGAAATGGAAATGTATATTTCTTCAGAAAAAGATGATATTTTATGGAAAAACAAAAAAGGATTAACTTTGTGTTAATCGATAACTAAAGTTATAAAACTAATAAATCATATTCTGTAAAAACTCTTATTTGAAAATGTATAACTGATTTTGTTATGAGGAAGTATTGATAGAAACTTCTTTTACCCGATTTCAGACGAAAATAACATAAAAGGAATAATTACATCATATTCTTTTGATATATCTCGATGAAAATGATCTATGAAATTTTTTCAGATGTCTGGACTATGACTCACGAATTTTAATCATGTAAAACCACTTGTGCTCGAGATGTATTAAAATATCAATTCGAACACATCGCCTAAAGCCACAAGGCTAAAAAATAACTATGTAAATTTCTATGTCAGTACAACTGTCATTTATTGTCTTATTGATTACCATTTTTAAAAATGATGGTATGACAGTAATGGCAACATACATTTATTGTGCACTGAAATATACTTGTGTATTTTATTTACATTTCGATTTCGCTACCTATTTTCTTGCATTACATTAATTCTTTTAATCATTGCCTTTTCCATATTTATAGATTTCATAATCAACATAATCAAAAGAAATTTGTAAAAAAATGTTAGGAGCAAAAGATGTTGTTAGGAGCATTTTTTTACAAATTTCTGTTGATTATGTTGCAAATTCATTGCCAGTTGAAAATCTATAATGCACGTAAAGTATAGATTTTCAACGCTGGCACTGAATTTTTAAATACAGCATTAGTAACTTCTCTCATTTTCTTTTTTATGCTTTCAAATTATTTTTTCGATGTCTGTATCTTCTTATCATTTTTACATACCGCTCTTATAATTCCGCGGAGAATTAGGCCAGAGTTTATCTCGCGCCTAATGTGCTCGCCTTATCGAGACGCGAAGCGCTTTCTGCGGTTTATTCGCATCAAGACGAGCACAATGATTGGTCACGTTCGAGCTTGCGCGTCGCGATGAACGAGTTCTATCGCGCCGTCCTCTCGCACTTATTGCTGGCCGCTTTGCACCACGCCGAATGACAAGAGGATGAGCGAGCGTTGATGACGGTTCACACTTCGTTGCGCGCTGCACTTTGATCGCATGACACACATTTCGCTCACCTCACTTGTCGACCTCTCGCGCATAAGCGCGCACCAGAATACGTCTTATGTTGCATAGCGTGTTGAACCACCTGGAAACTGGAGCTGACCCAATGTCTTCGCTATCGGTATTATCTTCAACACGCGCACGGATTCTAGCATTTCCATGTGTATTCTCGGATCACTGGTTATAAAAATTTGTTCTCTCTTTATCCGATAGATAAGATTAGAATTTAAGGAAGAATCGATAATATTGTAGAATCATAAGAAATATTTACACAACAACATCGAAACAATAGATTTAAATCCAAGAAGTTATATGCTACGCATTAAGAATGAAGAATATAAGTTTATTATTGTATTTTTATGAAAGTGTATAATAAAAATAGAAATAAACAGATTATCACACACTTAGCTATTGATTTAAATAATTTAATACATATATGAATAAGAAAAGCGCTGTAAACATAATAAAGTCGCATTATTATCAGTTCTTTTCTCCAATATTCTAATAAAATAGTTCCTTGAATGCAAATTATTGAATTAGAAGATGAAAATAAATGAAAGATATATCTCGACAATACAGTTTTTAGTTCTGTACAAAAATTATTTCAGGACAACTTTATAATTTCTGGAAGAGGAATATATGTACTAAAATGTATTAATATAATGGGACCTGAAATTCAGTGTTTCTTCACACAATGTTTGAACACACTTTTAAACATGCACTTTTATTTTTGTCATTGGCGAAAACTGTTTCCGCGTTTTGCGAAATATCTTCGTTCGGTTGCATTCGAGGGCAGAGAAGTTTATTCTCTCTTCCGTCAAGTATCGTCAAAAATTTCCATTGGTCCTTGATTGATCCGGCGAATATCCGTACGTGAGTTAAACGGCCACAGGGACGCTTATCTCGCAAGAGGCGACGATGAAGCGAGCGTTTCGTATAATCATCTGATTGACGTGTTGCGCATTTGATTTTACTCAATTTCTAATTAAAATGTCAAATCACATCGTGCACATGACTTTCCAATGTTTTTTCCAACATTGACATTGAGACGATAATATCCTCTCTGACATGTTAAATCTCGACCTATAAATATCTCGAATTTTGATATCGTACTGATCCTTCGATTAAATACTTCAACTCAATGACCGTGGAAGAGCGATCCTCGAGGAAGAATCTCGGAGATTTAGCGAAGAGAGAGCGAACGTGGAGCATTATGCCGTGAAGCGTGACCGATGTTAGTTATGCAACGTTTTGTTGTCTCGCGTCCTTGTTGCCCGCATTGGTATTATCTTTCTTAGAGTAAAGAATCAATTACAATTTGTTGCCTTGACGATGGTATATCTTTCCGAAAGAAGAGGAAGAGTGATCCTAGCAATCCCGACCAATCAGTATCCCGTCGCGGCTTTTGAAAAGAGCCACGAAATTTTCTATTCGATCGTTAGAGATGAGACGAAAAAATCATTAATTGAATTTATTTATTGACATAGTAAGAAAAATTACCAGCTTGATTTATTTGTTGACATGGTTTAATCCGCAATTCGTGCCAAATGCGTTTATCATTTACGAGAGATTTTCAGAGATCCTGCAACGGCTATTAAAACTATAATTTAAGTGTTGTATAACATATAGTACTAGCCATAAATCAGTCGACAACTACTTTTAACACTTTATAAACGTCCGTAAGAATTTTCTCGCTATCATTCATAATTATAGCATAACTATGATATATTACTTTTAAAAGATTAGAAAAGTCGTTGAGTAACTTCCTTGACAAATCCCACAATTAATATAATAATCAATCAATATAAATTTACTCTTTATATTAAATTCTACTAATTATAATTTTAAAGTCCTATATATATATAATGTATGAACATTGAAATTATATTCATCAATTATACATCTACATTGACAAATTTTGTGATTGGATTGTGTCATATTTTTCTTGCTGTCAATATCAGCAAATTATCCATGACTGACAAAAACAATTGAATCTTCTGCCGATTTTTGCTGAAGCGAAAATATCTTCAAATAATTCGCATTCAGTTTACTGTTGTTTTACCTCAATAAGCAAAAAAATTCTTTCATGTTTGTTATTTACAACAAAACATGAAGTTATAAATGCTTTTGCGCAGATCAAATTATTACATGTTTTTTTTAAAACGTGCCTGTGTGCTGCATGTTTGATGATCGCATAAAAAACGGAACGATGTTTGGCGAGTTGATAACGCAATGCGAGGAACACGCAACAGCGTTTATTGTGTGTTCACGCATAACCGTCGCACTTCTTTCGCCGGACTTAAAATACAAGGTTGCCCGTAACTATGTCACTGTCAATCAGACTCATCGGTATGTATAACGCTTTCCAAACGTAGTTGTTGTGCCAGGATACTTAATTATCTTCATGGTCCGTGGGGAAAAGACCTTACTACATCATTTCTGGATTCGATTGCTAATTAATGTATCACTTAGCTGCGAGGGAGCGTTATATACAAATGATACGTCTGATATGTACTTTTTGACGATGAAGATCTTAGACGTATTTTTTTAAGCAAAAAGAATATCACTGTGCACTCATCACTTTGATACTCGTTCAAGATCACTCCATCTATTTATGGAGGATTGTTCGTCACGACAAATAAAGTATGATATTTCGTATATCATATGAAAATGACATGTAAATAAAAATAATTAATTTACGTATCTAAATTGATATGATTGTTATTATTATTAAAATATTATGTGATTGCGTACATATATACTACGATTTAGATAATAAATTTTTTAGATAATCATAATCGTCTCATATTCATACACGTGGATTTATCGATTCAATATTTTCAATAGTTCATCAAATATTTCAATTAGTTTTAGTTTTACCAATTTTTCACAGTTAATTGGTAAGAAATAAAATCATTACGCAGCATTGACTCATTAGTAATCCAAACAGTCGAACATTCGTCGCTTTCCGCAGCTGCGGGTGAAGCGCGGCCTTGCTACATGCTCGAGTGTAATTTTCAACGTCGAGATGGGTGCCAGTCTATCACGCAGCGTAATTAATTCGTTAGCGGCCGCGATTGATGTTAATCATCCGCTGGCCTTATGTAAACGCGGAGGAAGCTGACTCTCGCTTGTAGCACTCGGGCGTTTCGTATACTTCCGTACCGCGCGCGAGTAGCGTCAAGACTTTCGTGCTATTAATCGGCGCGCCTTCCTACTACACATAGAAAAATGTATTCATTTTTTTTCTCTCTTGAAATTCTGTTAACAAAATCATAATAACTTCCGTGCGCACAGCATGCTGCAGCTCGTACGTGAGAGATTACATATAGGACAAAAAATCAAATTGTAAATGCATTAAATAACGGACCACTACATTTTGCTTCAGCATTCTTATTGTAAGTTTGAAAGTGGCACATGTGGAATATGAATGGCTTTAATGCATTAATCTCATAAGCTTCCGTGATATACAGCAACTAAATACTGCAAGTATAGAAATCTCTATATCTAAGAGAGAAATACATGATGTAATATCCACGAAGTAACATATTATATATAATGTGACAGGTAACATATGTAATGTTAAGGTTGCGCGTTACATAGCATACTTGCGCCTAACGGTGTGAGGAGAAAATATATCATTTACTGCAAACTAATGTAGCTCGTAATTTGCAGCTCTTACAAATTAATAAATTTGTAACACAGTCAGATTGTGCACCCAGGAATAGGATAATTATCGAATGACTCGATTGATGCTATCCCTTTGTAACACAGCAAGATGCGAGTCATCGTGTTCTTGGAAGTACGGAAGCAGTAAAATTATCGAAAATCAACGGCTGTTTTTCTAACATCCGTCTACTATACTGATTACTATCTTCTTGATAAAATCAAAAGAATGATGTACATTGTTTTATTAATTATTCCATTTACGTCATTCTTCTGCGAACCTTTCAGTTTTAAATAATATTTCGTGATTATATATCTCTACAGAGCATAATGACGCATAACTATTCTTTTTTATGTGTAACTTCTTCTTGAAAAGATTTAAAATGGAGTTACATCACAATTCACTGAATCATTTGCTCGTAGAGCAAATTTTATTTAATAAGCTTGAAGTATATTTAATAGTATATTTAAAATTTTGTTAAAAGATGCATATTAATTAAAATGCAGTTTTGATTTTCTGCTTAGAAATTAGAGTGATTTAAGAATTTCACAAGTTTTATCTAAGCAAAATTGTGTTTGTATCTAAAAGAGAACTCGAATATAGAAATTCAACTAAAAAAAAAAATGCGAATTTAACCCACGTAAACAAATTTCGTATTTTCACATCGGCTTTAATTTCTCGAACATCTGTTTTGATTTCGTCCTTGCATCAATGCTTATCGCGATTCGTGGGTTTTTGTTATGTGCCTCCAGCATGTAGATACGCGTGGGTGAATGATCGGTAGTTCTCTTCCTGGTTCTCTTCTGCCATTACAGAAAAGAGTCCACGTTGCTTCTTATAGTGTAAGTGGAAAATTTGCATATTGTGAAATTTTGGAAAGTTAGAAAATAGCATGTTTTATAGCAATTTGAATAAAGTATCTCATATATGTACTACTCGACAATCGTAAGAGAAGAGAGAGATGCGATATAAATACAATAATAATGATAACAAGTTAAAGTGAAATCTCCATATCAACCGGTTGACCGCAGATAATTCAAGCGGAACATTGACAATTATTTGCTCATCACAAATCAGTATTGACGTAATCGTGTAACGCCAATTAGCGAATCTTTTCGGTGCGCGTTTATGTATTATACGAGGAGATAAACTTGT
Organism: Cephalotes varians; assembly: GCA_037157785.1. NCBI lineage: Eukaryota > Metazoa > Arthropoda > Insecta > Hymenoptera > Formicidae > Cephalotes > Cephalotes varians. The sequence goes on along the minus strand of JANQDE010000016.1, from coordinate 2,654,834 downwards.
AGAGAAAAGAAATACTTTTTTACGCTCGTACGTGACTCTTCTTTTCGATCGCTGTGAAATTCAGCTCGATTATTGCTCGGGTCATAAATAAATAAAAAAATCAGACTTAGAAAACTGAAAATAATTTTTTAGTTTTTACAATTGTAGTATTAAAAATAATTAAAAATATGTAAAAAATGCCTCATTATCTTATACATTAAGTGATACCATAATAGTAAGTGAAACTTCAGAGAGAGAGAGAGAGAGAAAGAGAGAGAGAGCGCCTATATGTTCGGTTATTATCATTCTAACGTGATACAGCGAACACAATTCATCCGGAAACAATGTTTCAATATCAAATTATAAGAAGATACGTAAGAAATCACAGAGAAATATCATGAATGATGAAAAACATCGTCATGAAAATCTCAGTCTTTGTTCTAGTTATCAGACTTATCGCACAGAATTTTTGTTAAACTAACTTTTGATACATTTTGTAAGAAAAAGCAAGTTTTTTTATGACTTACTGACAGAAACTATAATGACAATAAAGATAGACTTAACTATTCCAATATATATAATTACTTTATTTCAATAATTACTTTACCAATATTACTCATATCGATACAAAAACAACATTTTTACGCATACTACGTAATATAAAAAATTTTATATAAATTTTTATATCGCTGCAGTTTTTCGTCATATTGTCAATGCAATAAAGCAGTGAAACTTTTTATATACTATAAATTTTAATTATACTATAAATCGGGAAAGAAAGCAGCAACAATCTTTTAGCAACAGTCTTTTAATCAAATTGATTTATTATAAGTAACAAACACTGTAATAAGCTTCATCATCGACAAACTATTCTTTTATTCTATCTACAATACTTGCGTATTCAAGTCGCGGAAGCTGTATCGAATGCATCTGAGTATAATGACCATGACCACGGGTAGCTACTGAGGAAGCACACACACACCTTGACAATGACTCGACCAGTTGTCAAGTTGTTACGTCAATTTCCAAATACGGTCTAACCGGCTAAATTGGCCAATAATAAATAACCGAGTTCGATGAACAGAGGATGCAGAAACTGTTCAATACGTCGAAGATGGCATGATTAGAAGTTTAGAACAAAGCCGACGTGAGCAAACATACTACATTAGTTATTCTATTTACGGAAGATCCGTTAACGTCTTTCTCATCCACTCGATTGTTTATGAAGGAGAACTAGTATAATATCGATAATATCAAAAATAATCGAAAAAGCAAAAAGATATGATAAATGTAAAAAGATACAATTAATATTTTTTCTAGTAACTTATTTTAAATTATTTATTTTTATACACTTAAATATTTTATTTCTTTAATGGTCCATAATTAAACCATGTAAAAAAATATAGAATTGGTTAGTAGGAAATTTTAGTAAGTGTAGTTAGTAGTTAGTAAAAATTAAAAATGATGAATACACTCATTCTTTCTAACGAACATTGTGAATAAGGATATTTGCCGTGTAGATGTCTTAATTACCGTTACTCATCGTTAGCCAAGCTCTTAATGCTGACATCATGTACGTTAATGAAAGAAAATCTTCATTTAAAGACATCTAATGTAATTAATGAATTCTTTTAAACAATAAAGATAGTTTATTATCAACGTTATTTATCTTGTTTATTTATGTTGTTATCTTATTACAACTAAATACAAAATAAACACATAAACTTTTTAAACACACATTAAATAATAAAGATTAATAAATAAAATATATCAAGAAATATAAAGAAAATGAAAACATAATATTGAATAAAAAATCTTATTTAACAATTTATAATTATTAATAGATTGTATTATTTTGTTTTATTTCGCAATACATGACTTCACTGCATTAATTATATCGAGATATTTTTGAAAGTGTTTTTTGCAATCGCTTTCACTCGATCCATCTCATTGTTCTCATATATCAGCCCACCCAAAACCTTGTATTCAACTCATCTCATCTTTCAAAGCATGCATGTAACGCACATGATTTTCTTGGAGTACAGAGGAAGTACATCATCCGAATAATATGCATTTATGCATTCGCATTAAAATATTTAATATTTAATATAAATTAATATATATTTATATTAATAATATATATTATAATATTTTGGGCAAACGAAAAAAAGAAATATGAAAATAATGTTTTAACAGAATTATCGCTTCTGCAATTTTGAAACAATAATTCGTACCTTTTAACATTTTTCCAGCGTTGAAAGAATCTGATTGTCGCGAGCGTGACTATAAATTTAAACCGCTCGGAGAAATGGAGAAGGACGGGCACAGTAGAAATTGAAGAAACAAAATTGCAACATAACGCGGTTGTCTGGCCGGCAAGAGCGATAAAAGGCCTTGGCGAGCCTTGACCGGTGGACCGTTACTTTACGCCATCCACAACGACTTAGGTTCCCTATTTTCCTTTTACTAATACAGCTCGTTGTAAGGCCATCTCATCCATTCCGATTGTTCAAACTCGTCATCTATTTCTTTCTTAATAATACATTGATTATCCATAGAAAATGTAATCCTTTTTATAACGGAATAAATGCTAACCGCAACGATCATGTTACATGTTGCAAAAGAAAAAGAAGAGTCTTTGAAGGTTTCCTTAATGATTGATAAGACAGTACAGACATCATTTCCACAGAGGTATGACATACGTCGATGTGAATTACGATCATATGAGCCATCTTATGTAATAATTTTCATTCATACAAATCTTTGACGACGATGCTTCATTGTTACTTGTGACCACAATTGTAGACTAATCGGAATGTAATCAAAGCTTAATATTATGTGTCTATAGTAATTATAGTCTGTCTGTCTGTCTCTCTCTCTCTCTCTCTCTCTCTCTCTCTCTCTCTCTCTCTCTCTCTCTCTCTCTCTCTCTCTCTCTCTCTCTCTCTCTCTCTCTCTCTCTCTCTCTCTCTCTCTCTCTCTCTCTCTCTCTCTCTCACACACACACACACACACACACACACACACACGCGCGCGCGCGCGCGCGCGCGCGCGCAGAGCTTTCTTCATATTATCAACATGATTTAAATTCTATATTATATCATATATTTAATTTCTTAACGCGAATTCTTAGACATTGACTACAAATATTAAATTTTCTACTTACGATAAGTAAATACTGATAAAGTGATTGAGTAATGCGTTCTTTCATTTTATCCTCCTACGCTCATAATGTATTGTACGTGTAAACATTGTATTAGACTAGGAAATACCTATGGAAATATTAACAGAACATCTCTCAGGAAGATGCGCGTACAATAATTCTTCATTCATATTCATTCACTTAAAGAATTTTCTTGTAAGGTATCTTTGCAAAGCGAATTGCATCCAGGTGAAGCAGTAAAACCTCAATTCCTACGTAATAGAACGCAGATTATCGTTGCCTAGTTTGCAAGACATCGCGGCAGTGACTCACGTTTCGGTAATATTTAGCATTCCGTTTATGATACCAAAGCGAGTACGGCGAACCAGTCATTTCCTATATAATTCTTTGATCGGCCTGTGCCGCGAACCTGTATCACGTTCGAGACGTTAGATAAAATTTATCTCTGCACTTTTGGATGATTTTTTAAATGTTTTATGAACATTTTTATTTGCATTTGGCACAACTGAAGTTTACAGAACAATATGCACTAAATAATTTTTCTAAATATATTTCTAAAAGACGTCCGAAAGGTATTTCAAACACGTTCGAAAGATTAAAATGTTTTACAGACTTACAGTCTTTAAACGTTGTGTTGTCTATGATGTCATCGCTTAATGATTATGAAGTACTCCTTTCAACGTTTTTGAGCGTTACTGGAAAAGCACATAACTATACAATTGTATTATCTGAATAGCTCAGATGCTTCTGTAATAGTTAGAAATTGATCGCTGCATCTAAACAGTAATCACATAAATCCACGTGCCCGATTTCGCGCTGAAACCATGAAACGTGTGGAGAAAGGACTAAAAAGGAAACGCTTCTACACCGAGTTAAATTGCCGCGTTATGTTATAACGATCTTGCATAAACGCTCGACATCTGGTTGGCTACACGCGGCCATCGCACAACGCTCGCCCATTCACTCGCGAAGACCGCGAGAGCCCGTCATTGACGCGTTCACTCGCGCGGCAAGCTTTACGATGTCTTCCTCGATTCCGAAGAGACGTCGTCTGATCGATCATAAAAAATGTCTTGTCGAGAATGCGCTAATTTACTATCTTTAAAACTCGTTACTTTACGAGCGGCAGGCCACGTTAGCCGTCGCGCTAGAACGCTCTGGTATGCACTTTTTTTACGTTGCTCAACGAAATGAAGGATCGACAGTACTTGGAATAAAAATGAGGCTTATTGAGCACGTTCAAAAAATATCTAAGATATAAATAACGAATGCGATTTCCTCATAAGCTTGCACGATAAGTCTACAAAGCTAGTCGTTATTGTTCAACATTAGTAATATAGACATCTTTCTATTCTATACTTTGTGATTGTATCTGATCTTAATACATTGAATAAGCAGGAGGATATTATGTATAGTAGTCACGCATATTTTTTATTTGGGATCGTTCGAGAACTAATTTTAATGAAAAAAGGAAGAAGTAATACAATCTTGCCATGTCATGAAAATGATTTGCTAAGCTCTTAATAAGAATAAGAATGAAATAGCTTATATGCAAATATCTGTCCTGGCTCATTAAATTCAGCATTTTAGACGCCGTCCCTCAATCCTATAAATGGATGAGGGTTTTGCACGCATCAGATTTTGAATGTATCTAAAAATATTAATTGATATTTTCGTAGTATAGGAAATAATTAAATCAATTTTTTTATTAATTTTACTTTTCAATATTTTAACGTATTAAATTTAAAGTACGAAATGCTTATACACTAATATATATTAAATGCTTATACTACTAATGTTTATACACTATATATTACGTATGATAAGATGTTAACCCAAGCAATTATGTTTAAAAAAACGATACGAACGTTTTTATACGTATAAAAATACGTTTATTAAACGTCGAAATGTCTTGTATAAAAACTATATTTTAAACTAGTAAAAAAAAACTCGTTAAATACGCATTAAAGAATGTTTATTAAACGCTTTTATGACATTTATTACACAGTTTAAAAAACGTATCAAATTTGAATGTTTTTCAACTTAAACATTTAAAATTAATTTTGAAATGTACGTTTATTAAATGTATTTTGAATTTAACTATGTTACTTGGAAAATAATTTGTTATGGAATATCAACATATCGATTTGATTACACTTCAATTACACTTATTTTTAATTATAAGATCATAAACCGATCAAAATACTAATGATTAATAATCTGCAAATAATTGATATTATCTAATAGAATATATTTTACACACGCATACACACACACACACTCTATATATATATATATATATATATATATATATATATATATATACCATATATGCTCAAAATCATATATTAGCAATTATTCAATAATTTTTCACGTAATTGGAAATTTCGACAATCTTTATGTTTTAACGATCAATCCTTTAATGCTGTACTAACATTCCTTACTTGTGGGAAGATATCAGATGAAGGTCAGCGAACAAGTATGGATTGATTAACAATACGACAATGGTTTCTCCTGATCGCAGCTGTAATGGTTCTTATGTTACCCATGTATATACATGTACGTATACACACGTATAGGATACGTGGAAGGATTCGCGGGCGTGTCACTATATATGTAAAAATGCGAAACATTGTCTCTTACCATGACCTACTAACATACAAATAACGAAATAATAATGAATGCCCTTTTATCGTTATCTAATCGTAACAGATATTTCATCACGTATTTACCTGTAAGATTAAAAAAAAGCGATCGATGTAGTTTTTCCTTGCTAGCAGGCGGAATTTCGCACATTTCTGTGATATACAATTGAAAAATATCACCGGCGAAATTTGACGTCAAAATCTGATTCAAAATTACAAATGTTTGCGTTGATTTTGTTCAAGATGGTTTCAGAACATTTTTAAGAAATGTCGAAATTTTATGAAATTAATTTAAAAAGTATATATATGAGATATTGTCACATGGAAAAAACTTTTGCTAAAGTATCTAAAAAATAATTTAGCTAAATACAGATCCGAAAATATTTTTGTTATAGACCATCAAAATAATTATGTAAAGGCATTCATGACAATAGTGCAAAAAGTTTTACACATTTTAGCAATCATTTTGATTTCCAAACAAAATTATCTTCAGATCTGTTTTTCAGCAAAAACATTTAACCTAATCATTCTTTTCTTGCATACTTTCACTGAGATCTAGAAACTTCTTTTATAGATATTAAAAAATGAATTGTAATAAGTTTCTAGAAGCATTTTATTATTATTGTGCAAAAAAATTTCGCGGTTTCGTGACTCATACGATAGATTCGATTTTCCTCGAAGCAAATTATTTAATATTTGTTTAATACTTTCATATTTTCATGCAACAAATATAATTTTGTATGCAAACTGGATTTTTTGAAAAACTGCATTTGTTCTTAAAATTTATGAATTTGCAGTGTAAAAGAGTTTACAAAACAAACAAACGTTTAAATACGTAAAAAACTAATAATTTCTAGATTTTTAATTCTTTAGTTATTGGATTTGACTTGAATATATTTCTCTAAAAAGATATTTCTTCATACTATTAGAATAATTTTTAAAAAATCTTAGAAGAACAATTATTAATATAGTAATTTAATACGATAAGGTAACAAACGTTCATAAAAGATGATCAATAAGAACAAAATATTATTTATAATTATGATTTACAAGTTAATAGATAATTTGAATGGATTTTATATAAGTTTATTCTCTGCGAAAGCATTAAAAAACGTTTATTGTTAGCATTTAATAAGAAATGTATTCACGTTTATTTCCACGTAATAGTTTCCACGTAAAGTTCGGTTAAGTTGTCAATGAATATCAACGGTAACGAGTGTTTGCTAGGCAAACAGTATAATCGATGATTAAAAGCGCATAATTGTGTCCCATGTATGTGTGTCAATTTTATTTTTGCAAAATTGCAATTTGCAATCGTGTGATCGTCAATTAGTGTGTGTGTACTGCGCGTCAAAAAAATATGGCTAACAACGGCGTTGCAGCTTCCCGTAATTACAGGTTGGCTTACAAGCAGAAGAGTCGCTATCAAAAGGAAATAATCTTGTTTATGCAATTCTAGCGATTGGAATACAATCACTGAGATCGCACCAGAGAAATTCTTTTGATCTAAACGCAATTTATTATTATATTTCACGCACTGCCTCAATTACTCTATCGAGATTTTTGCTCTTTTGATCCTTGTCGTATCAGCTGCGAGTGAATTTATCGTGCACAATAATCACCCGTTACGGTTTTGTGAGCACAGCAAGCTAGCTACTCTGAATGCGGCGGACGTCCGGTACAACTTTTCATATCTTTCTCCCCCTGGAAAGGCATCATATTTATTAATTAGTGCTATTTATTATATTTTATTCCAAGTAAATATTCTGTTTTGTAAATTGACAGTTTGACATGTGCATCATTTGTTAAACGCGCAATGAAAAATAGTACATCTTATATTTCAAACGAATGTCATATTTAGAATGTACATAAACGTTTTACGTGGATGAATTTCAAGTATGACTTCACAATATTAACACAGACATAAAATCTTATTGTAAATCAGGATATCAAATTCCAATAAATGAATCATTCATATGAATGGAAACAAATTACATAGTTCATAGTGCCATTATCAAACAATGGTTGACATTCCACTTTATAACATCTACAAATTGCTTTTTACTTTGACCCCATTTGCACTGCATCCATTGGATACATAGGAATTCATTTTGCATTTAATGTCATTGTTTCTGAAGTGGCTAAGTTATTCTTGAGTTTATATTTGGAGAAGGAGAATGCAAAAGATAAAATTAAAGAATATAAATTGATTGTTTCCGATGTTCCTGTTATATTACCACTAATGACCGATCTATATCTGATTTTCACAAAATATTCATAGAGAATTCACGTTCGGGGAACATTATGCGAGCAGCCTATCTTCGAAACTCGTAAAATCGATTTAGCCGTGACATACTTTTCGTTAATTCCCTAGCCGGTTCCGAAGCGCACATGCTGTTTACGATTTTGTAGAGCGATCTAGCTATTACCGATTGTGCGCTCGTACTGATTCATATTAATGCGAAGTGTTGAAAGCGAAGTTGTGAGATAATTTGTCTATAAAGTTCTTTCTTTTCTCTGTTTCAGACAAAACCTGTTTCACGTGTGTTTGCCATGAGGCGACACCTCATCGATTTATTAATATCCGTGATACTTCAAAATTAAAATAAATTATGACAATACTTCTGAAGCGAATGATTATACGTGTAATGTAGAGATTAGCATTAACGATTATAAAGTCGATGTTTCTTAAAGATTTAAATAAAAAAAGATGTTTAGAAAGAAAAAATAGTGATGACTGATATTTCAAAGTTCATTCACACATAACGAGGAAGTCTGGATAATATTCGGAAATGAAAGACGGATTTTGCCTGTTTTTATGATTCGAGAATGACGAATTCTTACATAGTTACTATGATTTCTAAGCAAAGTGTATCACAGATACACTTAGATTTAGCGTTAATAATTCATTCTTAGAATACGATACGCTTAATTGAATACATGTAATAAGTCAACACAATTGTCTTTTTAAGCGTTCACGCAATGTGAATAATTTTGCAAAAGAGAGAGAGATATGCAAAGAAATAAAAATAAAACTTTTTTTTTAAGTGTAATGTGCTATTATATCATATTATACATATTTTGTCACTTATCCGAATATCATGAAATTAGCTTTTAAAGAAATTGAAAATTTTATCTTTAAATTGAATAATAGGTTTTTACATTGAAGCAAAAATTATTATTATACTTGTTTATACAACCAATTTGAAAAAATCCTTTGTTTTTTTGCAGATGGCGTGGCTCCGTTTACAAGCTTATCTGGCGGGAACTACTGGCGTACCTGTTCTTCTACTACCTCATCAATTTCACATATCGATACGTGCTTAATGAGCACCAGCGGCAGTGAGTATCACGAATATTCCCGGAATTAAATGATAAGTCTTATAAATTCCACTCTTTATGAGAGAGCAGGAGGCTAAAGAAATTTCAAATAGAAAAAGAAATGTTTCGGAATAAAATGTACCCTCGTACATTGATATTAGGGCGACAACGCACATTTCTTCGTTAAATTCTTTCTCGTATTCGATTATTCCTAGCCATAATTTTAATTCCGTACAATCGCCTCGGAGGAAACGTAGGAAGCATATTGGGTTTAGCGGATTGAAAGCGACGCGGGGTATGAAACATTCAATAATAATTTAAGCAGATAATGTTTGTCTCTTGTGCAAAAGAAACAGTAATTTAATCCCACACTTTTCGCTGATTACCAACTCGTTTATCGTGTTCTTATCACGAATAACGCCAAATTCAACGATCGGCCAGCCGGTGCGTGAGCGTGCTATAACTGTATTTTATGGACGTAGATAAACGCGTGCAATATCAACCTTGGCCTGTCAGCAAATCTGAAGGTTCCAACATTTTGATCACGGTCATGCGTGATCATCAGCTAACATCGAAGAATTTACAATACTTTTTTTTTTTATTAGTATTCATTGTTGTATATTTGCCGCGCAAGACCACCGGTAACCTTTTCTTCATTTACCTTCATCATATTTATTCGATTTGACGGGAGAACTAAGCGATGAAGGTCTATCGCATATATTAATAAATAGCAATCTACAAATATAAAAAATATTGTACTAAATTCTAATAATATTAAAAGCGTGCAAAATTGTTGTTTGAGTTCTTAAAGAGACTAGAGGGTCAGATCGAAAATTGTTATTTGACAATTTTTTGTGACAACTTGAATAAATATACGTAAAGTTTTGAAAGATATTTATACAATATTGTTAATTTGATCCATTTTGTAGTTGTTCACCGAATAACAATAAGTTTTTTGAAGATTTCTAGCTAAAATTTATCATAAATTCGTCAAAATTCGAATTATTGAGAGTCAAGATATCATTGCAAAATCGACAATTTCGAAAAAAATGGAGTCTTTCTCTACATACACGTCATATATTAATATAAATAATTGTTAATAAAAAAAAATCTTTTTCTACTCTTTATATGTTGTGTGTGTTTAAATTTCTCTCAAAACTTCACTTTTGTATGTTTATTTGTAAAAAAATTATTTAAAAAAAATTGTCACAGGTAAGATTTTTGAGCAATCTGATTCTTCAGTTTCCTTAAATATTTCCATAAATTTGCTATAAATTTACATACTAATTTTATAAATTATTTCATCGCATTGTTTGTGAAATTAATCGAAATATTCTATCTTTGGCAAAATGTAAAATGCATTTTTGTGTCTTCTCTGCAAAATCATTAAATAATCGCTGCGGGTGACTCGTATTCAAGGACAATTAATGGACTTCTACAGTAAATGCAAACGACTTTAACTGCAAGTATAATTACGGCGAATATAATATTCAAATAATAACGCGATAAGTTTACGCTTTAAAAAATACTGTGATATTTGCGTACAAGTGATGTTATTATTACGTGATAAATTCGTAATTTAAAAAATTATAATCTGTTACTATATTTAAATACAAGTATACATGATGCAATAGTTTTCTCCAAAATTCGCTTAAGTCATTTAAACATCAATGCAATTAAATTTATCGCCGATTATTCACAATGTGCGATTTCTAAAAGGATTCTTTTAATGCGTCCTACAAGAAACTACATCACGAGTCTCATAAAATGTGTTGGCGAACAAGCGTTCGTGTCCGACATTAAAAAAGGGCATAAAAATGTAACCTGTTATTTATGTGGGGCTGAAAAAGGGGGATAAAGAAGTGCCAGAAGAAAGTGCAGGGATGTAAAAAAAAATTTTCTTTTGAATCGCTTCGATCGTCTGTGCTAAATTTAGAACTGTAGAGATGGCTTAAGGCAGGTTTAGGATTCAGGATAAAGAATTAAATAAGCGAATCAGCATTATTGAATAGGGCTAAGCGGACTGCGCACGGTTTGCAAGATTAATCATCCTTCGTTAAGATTCCAAGATTTTTTTTGCTCAGATTTATCTGAAAACTCACTTCTTTTTTTAGAATGTGAAATACCTTTCTTGACATATCATCGTAAAAAATATTTTTCAAATTATCAGATTACTTTGTTGAAAACGTGTCTCGGAGAAAGTATTCGATACCTTGCGTCGAATGACTACACTGATATCAATATCAGTTCCTTGTGGCCATGATATTGTACGTTCAGGTAACGGTAAGTCAATATTACCTCAAGAGTGCGAATGCGGTGCCAGTTATTCGCGGAAATTCCAACATAAACCTACTTACTGAGAGATCCTGGAATCGTGGCGTTAATCGTTTAGAATTGATGTGTGAAGTCGTAAAAATAACGACGACTACTTTTTTATGCGTGGTGATTACGCTCTTCTTAAAAATGACCCAAGGCAATAACCGACATTGACGAGCAAAATAAGAAATCAGACTCGCTTGGAAAACGCTTTCGATAAAGATTTGCGCTTTCGTTTGCAATCGCGAAAACAAAGTAGAAATTCGCATTTATCAATACCATTATCAGTATGTAAGACCGATAGCTCTGTCTTCGGGCACGCACGAATGGCAGTATCACTTCAACCTTGCTCCATATACACGAGTTTGTATGGAAAATTTTATCTAATAGATTTTAACAATATTTGAATACATGTTAATATTTTGAACGGATTAACTTTCTGCAATCTCTCACTAAACATTTCTTTATACATATTATTCTTCTTTAATCTATCATACTTACTTCCTCCATATCAAAATAATTGTTTAATTTAGGTTTTTTATTTGTATCAAAATTATTGTCCAATTTAAAAAAATCTTATTTATTCTGGTTAATTTTACAAAATATTAACATAAACAATTAATAATACTATTTATTTAATTCTTTAAGTAAATTTAGGGTATCTTGTACTTTTTTAATTGTCACTTCATTACAAGTTATAGACTCTGGAAGTCTATTCTGCGCTTTACTTTGTTAATATAAGGAAGCTTGTAATTATTACTACCACCAACTTCTATGCATTCATTGCTTGTTGTAGAATCAGAAAAACGTTATCTAAAGTTTCTGTGTTTAAGTCTTTAAATGACTTGTAATTTTTGAACTAACTATCAATATGTCCTTTATTCACTTGTTATCAACTCTTATTTAATTAAGCTACGTGTAAAATATATAAAGAAGTGTAATTCATATTAATTTAAGATTATTATCATCGCCTCAGAAATTTTTTACCAGTTTTTATTTTCTTAATTTAAAGTAAAATTAAAAATCGGATAATCATTTTGATACGGAAAGAGTATTAATTATGACAGTAGAATAATGTGAAGATATAATATGGATACTAAAATGTACGTGCATGAGAAGATTTTGTTTTAACGAAAAGCAGAGTATTTTAACGTCAAGCAAAAGTTTAAATAACTGATAATTGTATTTAAAAATATTTATCTTTTCTGCAGAATTTTCGAAAACATTCGTTATTACTTCGGCAACTCCAGCGAATCCATACCCATGTCGTTCGTTCTGGGATTCTACGTAAGCCTTGTTGTGAAGAGATGGTGGGAGCAGTACAAGCTTCTACCCTGGCCGGATAATCTGGCCCTCTTCATCAGCGCCGCCATTCCTGGAAACGTAAGTAGAACCTGCTCATCGAGAAGAAGTTTCTTTTGTTGGTTTCAAACATGATTAAAAATACAGTGGCAACAAAGTGTTCTTCTTGGAAGGATAAACACTGTTCTTATTCGTGAAAGCGTTACGAGAAACAAAATCATTTCAGAAATAAAAAAAAACTTCAAGCAATTTTCTTAACAAAATAGTAGTTTTTTCTGGGAAGAAAGTCGTAGCGTTAATAGATGCAGCCTTGCTTCGGATAGTCGCTCGTGTTACGTTCGGTCTCATTACGTTAATGAATTGCCGTGACACGTTTCGGTGTCGTTAACCTAAGTAGGTGTCAATCTGTCATGCCACGCCTAGAAGTGAAAAAATGTACGGGACGATGATCCTATAATTTCACAGCTGATGATTAACTTTTGTTCTTTCATACAGCTAATATAAAGGCAAGAAACGAAAACTGATGTATGTATTATTTGTCAGGACCTTGACATAAATAAATATTCCGTTTGTACTTATAATTAACTCATTGACAAATAGGTTTGTTTAGCGATAAAAGTTAATTTACTTTTCTTTAAATTTTTTAAATGCAACCATTTGCACTATTTATATATATAATTGACTTTATTAGTGTAAAAATATATATCTTCGATATTTTCAGTATTTCAAGTAATCGTCGTTTTATGTTCTGATTTCCACACACCTCTACAACACTAATAAATTTTCTTTGATTATTGATATTTAATAAGAAAATACTTTTTAATTATTTTTAATTATTTTCTTAAATTCTCTGACAACGATTTAATCGTGAGACAAAGAGCTTTAATTTGGACAACGAAGGTAGATTCGGTGCAAGCTTCCACCTCTGGTCAATGACTCAGTGTCGGAGTGAAAGTGCAACGTACCATGGCGAAAAAGAAGGACGAACCTACGCGTGGGCGTTATGCACACTTCATACATACACATATACATTCTTCTTTCATACGTATTGATTCATTATTTCAATCAATTTTTTACAAAATATATGTCTATCAAGCACCGAGTGATAAATTCGTGCTACACGCTGTTGACTTGCAACCCTCAATTGATTACATTAATAGAGTGAGAGTCGATTGCCACTAAACAGTTTAATTGTTTCCTTATGCAACCGCATTCTTTACTTTATTTATTTAGACATTAATTTCATATATTAAATCGCATAGAACGCGCGTCCAGAATGCAACAATTTTCGCAAAAGTTTTGAAAAAAAGTGATTTGAATGCATTATATCCCATGTGTGTGGTTATTTATGCTGAAAATCTCATTATGAATCTTTAAAATCAAAGCTAGCCAAAGTGTCGCGTTAAGCCACAAAGTATAAAAGAACGTTGGATTAATTTCATGGTTTTCTGACGTTTATCATTATTTACGGCGCAATGTCGACGATAGATATGAGCACCTGTGCTACCGCATAAGTTTTGCTGCATTTCGCTTGTCTACTTTCTGGCTGTTATTCATCTTTTGTGCAAGAAACGAGCAAGCATTTCTGTACAGCTAACGCTTCTCCAGTCGGTGATTCATGAATTGTGGTCTCTCAATTTGCAATATAATAACGATCTCGACCTTATCAATACATTTGCGCAACTCAAAATATCTAAATATCTAAAATTTATTATGTAAGTAAAGTTTAATACATTTTCTTTATATAAAGCAAAATGTAGATACATTTACATCAAACATAAAATTAAAATAGTCTTCCGTGAATATAATTTTAAACGATCAAATTTCAGTTAAAACAATTTTGGATGGAAACTTTAGCGAAATCAAAATAAGACGTGTTTCGGACGTATTGTCGATTTAAAATTAATCCTAAACTGTTGTTACGTTCTTTCGCGAATTTTCGATTCAAAGCGCAACGTACATGCAACTGCCTGCGTACGATGCAGTGGATCTCTAGGAACGATGGGTTCCGATGGAATTTTTGCACGTAGGTAGGGGACAAGGTCCTCAGCCACGGAACAAGCCCACGGTTATATACATGCACCCGTGGTCATGTAATCGCGTAATACAGAGTGTCTGATTTGTGAATGAGCGATACAGCAGTGGTCAACACGGGTTTCTGAACTACGCCTTTCATTGAAATCTAATTGGAATGCAGACCTCGCGAGACGAGACAATCAGTGTTCGGCTGCTACCTTTCCCCACGAGGAGGGTCGTTCGCAAGCTGCCAAACCAGGCATTTTTACATGCGCGACGGTCGCAGAATTCCGAGGAGGGAGCTGTCTCGCCTTCCGTACGTGCAAATGAACGATGACGAAAAGGCTGTTGAAAAGATAACGGTGATAACATCGAATCACGATTCGGAAAGATCAGAAATGCGGAAAGAGAAAGGAATTGTTTTAAGAATGAAGGATTGTTAACATTTCTTCTTTTTAAAAATATTTTTCAATGCGGTTGTAACTACAATCAATAAAGCTTGGCGTAATGTCTTATGACAGCTCTACGTGCCTGAGAAGGTTTATAGCTCATTGCGCGTCGCTGTAAGCAAAGAATGCAAGGAACTCTGTGGAGGCGAAGTTAATTAATGTGTAATGTATAAGGTATTGACAGTGCCGTGAAGAAAAGATATCAAGAGACACGGTCAAGTGTCTCGTGCTATTTTATTATAAATTAATTCCGACTTCTTTTGCAATTAAAATCTCAAATATGTCTACCTTTACATGGAAAGTTTTGCTGAAATACAGATCTAAAAATAATTGTGTTAAACAAGATCATCAAAATAATTATGTAGGACACTCAAACTGGTTGTTAGAAAATTAATTTTTTGCAACATTGTCATCAATGTTTAAGCTTTTACATAATTATTTTGATGATCTATTTACAAAAATATTTTTAGATCTATATCTAAATTTTCAAATAATTCAGCAAAACTGTTTTTTCCCTGCACCTAATTTTTCTTCAAAGTTGCGACAATTTGAGCATACGGAAAATCTGAATGTCGACAGCGTCGATGATTTCCGATTAAATTGATATTCCTCCAAGCGATCGCGGCCGTCGGCGGATTACAAAATTGCGCGATCGATTACAAAAGTGCGCGTCAACGTCCAAGGAAGAAAGGAAAATAGCAGGCATCGGTTTTTCTTCAATTGATACTAGAACAGCTTGAAACGATAGCAGTAGTGGACAAAGAGAAGTCCGTAAAGTCGGGCCAAGAGAACAAGGGGAAAGTATGCACGAGACGTAGAAACGTGTTTGGAATTGTTGAAACGAATTTTAAAGGCGCCGTTCTCGCTAATATCAATTTATTGCAAATTCATTTTATCGAAGTGGCGAATTTAAATATTGCGGATGATTTTATTATAAAATTTATATTATTAGTAAGTTATTATGTATGCTAGATCAGTTAAAATTAATAAGAAAATTAATGCATTAAATGCGTTTATCTTATGTTTATCAAAGAGACATAGTATGATTAACGTTTTAATATATTTGCTCGTTTGTTTCAGGATGAACGGGGGCGATTGATGAGACGCAACATCGTGAGGTATGCCGTGCTCGCATACGTCATTACACTGCAAAGGATTTCGCTCCGCGTTAAGAGGCGTTTCCCGACTCTTCAGCATATGGTGGATGTAGGTCAGTAAGTTATATTTTCGAAATATGTTTAGGTTAGATAATATTATTAGAATACAAAATGTGATATGGACGATACTTTAAATTTCCTGCTTTCTAATCATAGGATGATATCAGTAAGTGAAGCATATGGAAATTTAACTCTCGCAAAATGTTCTTGAAAGTTTATTGCTCTGATCATGCTTAATCTATCAAGAAGAAGATCAAATTAATATATTTTTTATTTCAATTATTTATTCAATATATTTGCTATTCTAATAATTCATTTCAGGATAATGAAAATGTCTTCGCAAAATATTCGTCCTTTTCCTAAATAAAATTATAATAACTAAATAAGATTCTCAAAATAGTTCCTCAAAATTTATTGTAATTGGAAAGATTTATAATGTGTCATTATCGTGAATTATTATTCTCTCGATGACGGATATTATGCTTAGCCTTGACTTCCACGGATCATTGCGATCAAGTACTTTTTATGACCTCTAATATTGTCCATGTCTAAACATTACTTTCAAGTCTTTTTATATAACATTTTCTCCACATAATTTGTTAATTTCTAGACGTTAATTTCTGACGTATCTAGAAATTAATCGACTATTGATATCAATTTTTTTCTATAATTACTTTTATATAAATGATATCTATACATTAAAAAGAAATTATTTCTAATGTTTTTAAAAGCTCTTGAAATATTTTCGATAATTATTCTAATAATACTCTCACGCAATATTGCTGTTAGTATAATCAATGCTATTATTGGTACTTCTTCCTGTTTACAATTGCTGGCGTGTAATAATCACAATATACGGTCAAAAATACCGTTAATAATTAAACCGGCAACAGTATTGTTGTTCAAACTTTTTAATATAATAATTTGTTAGATGTCATTCTTGCAACCAACAAATGCAACGAGTGAAGATGATATTCCACCTGCATTGAGCTGAAGTCACTTTCCTCTTTGTGCTGTAGCTCACGGTTCTTTTATCACATTACATGTCACCTTTCCATTAGTCGGCGTATATCGGCGGGCAAACCCGTTCACCACGTCATCTATAAATATATAATGCAACTTGTGCTATGTCACGTGTACTATGATGGCGCAAGGACAAATCTGGTAGCTTTAACTTTTTTCGCCTCTTTGAATGCGCCGGCAAGCGATATCGTGACCATTGAACGCCCAACTATGACGTTTCTTCGCGAGTTAGACGTCGCACGAAATAATGGATGACGGTGGAACAAAATCGTGTGTTTCAGCAGTTAGCACATTAAACGGTACTCAACGGCGCAATGTTCAACAATTTGCACGCACCTATTATCCATTATACACAGCACAGATGATAATTCACTTTTAGTTTTGTTTTATCAGTTTAGAGATAATCATCAGATTTAGACATAAATATGACTGGTGAGACAAGCAAATTAAAATAGAATATTTTTAATGGAAAGTAATTCGAAAATAATTGTTGCTGATTGTGTTTTAATTCGCATTTATCGATCATGTTATACTCAAGCAAGCAATCTTTGATAGCATAAATACTGAATTTTTATAAAAATAAGCAGAAATTTATTGTTAATGTTCATTGTTAATGTTCAATGTTGTTCAATGCTAGAACTAATAATTTAACAAACAAATTCGAATAAGATAAAACAAATAATACAAAATTTTCCAAATAATTCTCTTTCAATCTTCAATATTATCCAGATGTAAGATTTATTTTCTCGATTGTTATATTATCTTTGCTTCCTGTAATTCTGTCGTCTATTAAGAAGCCTGTGCATCTATGTTCAGCTTCTTACTGTCCGACTGCCAGAACGGATGTTACTCCAGAAATAGCTCGCATTTCTCCAATAAGGATCCCGCGAATGTTCCATGAACATGAGGATACCATCCATCCTTAGACCGGGGAATAAGGTGGAATCTATGGTAAGAACTCGCTCTTCCGTGGAAATGACTGACTTCGTGGCGGCGTTGCGAAAGAAATGTGCCGACGGCGCGACGAAGAAGCTTGTCTCTCACAATCAGAAAACAAACAGGATCTAAATAGGAGTCTTTGCTATCATGGTAACAAAATCTGCCCGATAATATCACACTCTGTGCGACAATGTCATTAGTAATGCATGTGTGAAAAATGCATTGCATTTCTATAAATAAAGTGCCAGCTTTTTCTAGTTTTACTGGAAAACAATCGTTTATGTAATGAAATAATCGTTAAATGATGAAACTGAAGAAATGCCAATGGAACGCTGATATAATTTTTACGGTATGTGCATTAGAAATGTAACAATTCTCACGTTGTGCAAGCAGAACATTAATCGTTGTCTCCGTTGAGGAAGGAATGAGGAAGTACACGCAAAAGGTGTTCGCACATTATAAATTTTACAACTATGATGAAGCAAAAAGAAGACATTTTCTACAAGCTGTTTATATTGATTTAAACAGATTAATATGAACGTATGCATTAAGTTGAATAATTTGAGTTAATAAAAAAGAAAATAAATATGATAGGTCGTAAATCAACTAAGTTTACATCTAAATTTGCAATAAATATGCAAATTATTTAGAATAAGTATATCCTCAAAAAAAGCCAAAATCTTTAATGCGTACAAATAAAAAAAAAAAAAAAACCAGTGAAAACAGTGTATCGAAAAAAAGCATTATTATCTCTTTATACAAAACAACATATCTATATATGATATGAGAAATATAGTTTCAGGACAACATATCTATGACAAAATTATGAATAAGAAAACTACTAACGTAAATATGTCATGCATGCAATTATGTCAACTCTAATCAAACACTACATTTTTTATAGGAGAAACATCATGTATTGAAAATAGATATCGCATTCAAGAATAGAAGAAAATAGCTTGTACATATACGTAGAAGCACACGATACAAAGATTTTAATCAATCGTTTTTTTCATCTCTTATTGAGACTTAAAATGTGTATATTACATGTGTACATATTCGAAACTGCATAATACGCGAATATAATATCCGGTATGACAAAGTCACGGATAATAAATTTCACAGAACCGATCGCATTCAACAGATATCTTTTTCAAGAAGACGTATGTGTGTGTGTACATGTGTGCAAAATTGCAACGGACGTCATTCGAAGCGATTTCATGCATGCGCGTGTCTAACAACTGGTCGTTGACATCCGATGAAGTATTGCGAAAGACACAGAATAAATTTACCGCTATAACTCGTGTCTCAGTACTTACGTATATATTTGTCAAGGAATCACGTAAGTCCGAAGTTCAATCTCAGTAAGAGATAAGAACTTCATCTCGAATTACCGACAATTACAAAATCAAATAATTTCGAATAAAATAAATTTCCCGTTTTACTCTTATCTTAACTTTTGAATTTGACAGCTACAAATGATCTCACAAATTGAAAATATTCATATAAACGAGTATTTCATGAGATCAATAACGAGACAGACATCGGCGCCGAAGATCTTCATAAGAGCAGAAAGTCGTTCCGTTGCGTGTTTGCGATCGCGAACGATCATGCGAGATTACAGTGACGAGAAGAAATCTCGAAACTCGAGTCTTGAAAGTAGTCGAAATTATCCGCGTGTACCCAATTCCCCCGGCGAATTACGATCTGGAAATCGTTAGGCGCCGCGACGGCGGTCGCGCTTGTCTATGCTGTCGGCCGCGACTGCCTCTCGTGCATCGGCAGGCAATTTTCACGTGCGTCCGGGTAATTTTCAACGAGCACGCCAAGACACAGCTTAGAAACGCGGAGCGCCGGCGCCAGTTGCTCGTCCTTTTCTTTTTCCTTCTCCGCGTGAACTTCTTGTTTTACAGCCGTGCTTGGAGCAAGCATAGAGCAGCATCTCACCGCTTCTATTTCCTGAGCCGAGCAGACGTTACGGGCTTCTTCTGCCTTTGGCTCATGCTGCTCGTCCTGTTCTCGTTCTTGCGTGCCGCTCCTTCCTCCTGGTGCATACAGAAATAACCCGATGCGATTGCGGTCGGCGCTAATGCCGTGGCGTCGCTTGTTAATCATCGGTCATGTCTTCACGATTTTTTCGAGAGGAGTTCCCTGATCTTCTGCCCTTATTTTTCTCTTTTCCGTAGATCTCCTTGCAACTATCCATTGATTTTCACCGTTGACGCGTGATACGCTTTTCACTCTGACTTTGCCACAGATATCACTTAGCCATTTCAAATGCAGACAAATCTCTTTCTGTTTCAGGATTATGATTCGGTTTATCAATAATTAGACGTAGGCTATAAATACTATCAGATGTTATCAGATTAATGATTCTCCGATAGAATTATAATGTTTTTCTGACAGTATGTCCATCAATCCACTCGAGGCAAGCAATTTATTAGTTTCGTCAAAGCGATCGTCGTGTTGTTCTGTCAGATGCGAGATGATGCTCGGGCGAGCGATTGTGGAAGTTATCTTGAGATCTATAAGATTGTAGTTAGATCGGGACTAGATGTTAAATATAGCGTAATGAAAGCCATAATCTAACCACGACTGCAGGTGGTAATTGACTAGACTCCTCGGTATCACGATGGCGATACGTGCTGCCTTCTTCGGCACCTTCTTCGCGAAGACTAGGAATCACACTGCTAGCCGTCATCATCATCATCATAATTATCTACAACATCGTCGTCATCATCATCATCATCATCTTCGGTGGCGTCCTCAAGTCGGCGTCAGTGAGAGCAGAGCAAGAAACTCGAGAATTTGTTTCTCCTCTTTTTTTTCTTTTTCCTTTTCTTTTTCCATCCTCGCAACCGTAATACGCCAATGTGCGCGCAGCACGCGCTACCTATATTTAGCACAAATTATTGTCCCAGGTAGAATTTCTCCACGATTATGCCAAACGATCGGCGGCGCGGGCACGATCTATAAGAAAATAATTACGCCCGGATATAGCAATTCGAGAGCATACACTCCATCGAATCGTAGATCGGCAGATAAGATTGCCCATTTCCAGTAGCCGTGGACTTCAGAGGAATTTCACGGTAGTCAGAGCGAGATGAAGAAAATCTACGATATTAATAAATCCTGCGATAAGACCGACTTTATGCGCGATTATGCGCATGACAATTGGCGTTTTCTCATTGGTGGATATCGTGATGGTGTGCTTTTAGAAAGGAAACAATCGAACTCTTGTAATTAACGTTTCGCAGATAACGGATTCCTTCACGATTTATTCGTGGAACTCTCCGACATTCTCGAGTTCCTCGAGGAACAGTTATAGAGCGTCTGGGTCACGTGGACGTGTCACTATCCTCAAAAGAGCGAAAAATCCGTGAACTTTACTTGAAGGTAACGTTAAGTAGATATTGGCCTTAGGGAAGGTCAGGCCTTGATCATGCTTACTTAAATAAAGGAAACGAGAGAGCGAAGAGAAACGCGCTAAACTCCCAGAATATAAGATTTCTTAATTCATTTGATGGGTCGTTATGTATGTGCGTATACACAAACGCGTATTATGTGTAAATGTGCCACATGAGCTATGGACACAATGCATTTTTAGTTAATTTGCAAAGTAAAAAATAATAAAAATATAAATTAGCAAAATTTTTATTTGTCATTTTAAACGAAATATTTTTTATAATTTTTTAATTTAATATTTTATTAATTTTTATTTAATATTTTATTAAGCATCAAATGATTGTTTGGTGTAAGTCGTTTCATTGATAAACGTTTTACCGAGCTTAAAATCAATGCTTGTGTATACACTTTACAATTAATTTGATATTCCTATGCAGTGTCGTTGCATCCTACCTAAATAATTAAGGATGCAAATCAGTGTTCATTCGCATTCTTAATTCATAGGCATCGGTACATTACATTTGATTAACGTGTTTTGCACAGGAGCTCGATTTTCCACAGTATAGAAGAATTAGAAATGCGAGTCACTTCGGTCACTGATCTATAGAATTTAAACTGATTTAAATAGTCTTTCTATTCTGAAAGTGAGATTGAAAAACATTTATATGCGTCATTTGTCAGAGATAATTATTATTTGTTACTATTAAATAATTTTTTATAAAAGAATTATATTAAAAATTTATTTACATTTTTTGTGCTTGATCTTTTTATAAAATTCTACAACGCCGAAATATTGAATTAAAAACTGTTTAACAACATTGTTGATATAATTAATATTTACATATATATATATATATATAAAATATGTCTAAAAAATATATATATATATATATATATTGATTGCATCAAATAAATTTATAATTAAAGTCCACTTTAAACAATTTATAATTTTTTAAATTGGGAGATAAGCAAAATTCTTTTTATAATTTTAAAAGATAAAAACGTTTAAAATAAAAATCAATTTCCTCTTGTTACTGCGTTTTTATCCTTGTAAAGTTTACTTAAATTTTTATGTATGAAGGCAATTATAGTCTTCTAAATATTTTTTTCCAAGCGTCTGTTTATTATTTATGTATACTACTATTTTACCGACTCACTCCATGAATAAATTACTATTCTATCTCAGAAAGTGTAAGTAATGTCAGATTGAGTTTTACGATTCGCTTGGCCATGGAAAATCTTATAAATTTCTCCTGCGGACATAAAAGATTCGCACTTGGCGACGGAAGCACTTGTCGTTCAGATGATAGTGAAATCGTTAATGGTCGCGTCATGTGTTGTACGTTTGCGGAGATCGGCAACGCACGTAAACGCATAACGCACGCGCGTCTTGACTCGGGGCATGGATAGTTGATTTTCTCTTTGGCAGACGCTTATTGACATCCAGCATACATCGCAAACGCACACGTCGAGTGGCTCCAAAGTTGTTCGCCTCTAATTACGCGAGAATATTTCTTAATCAGTGCATTTTCACTGGCGCCAAGTCTGTGACTGAGCGCAACTACATACGGTATCATCGATGCAACAGAAAGTATTTACGTGCGCGAAAGGTCATTATTACACACAAGAGATTTCAATGAACATATTTCCTGATAAAATTTTAATAATTACTAGTTTAACTTTTTGTTGATAAAAATTGTAAAGACTTGAGTAAATTTATTCTTTAATACGTATTATTACGTATTATTTGTTACGTAGTGATAATTTAATTTATTTTTTAGTACCTAGTGGATAATATTTCGTATACAGTACTTTCTGATTGTCACATTAAATATGTATCGGATTAAAATAAGATCTAAATGGAACTAAATTTAGTTTAAAACGCACAAAAAGACATAGAAAATTTTTTTCAGTTTATAACTGCATTGTTTTAATCATATATTTTTTATTATTTTTGATGTCTTTTTTTACAGACACAATTTTATTATGTAAGATAATTATTCTCTTTAGAGCATCGTAAATAGTATAAATTAAAATGTTATCTTAAGAACACACATAACGTTCTTCTTTCAATTCAATATTAATAAAATTTAACAGAAATGATTTTACATTTCAAAACACAAATTTTTCATTATTACCGATAATTAGCCTGTGAAAGAAAGTCCGGGATACCAAATTCGGATATCACTATATCAACTTGAATGTCCCAATGTCTCCCTCTTCACAAGAGTCCACGATATTTTTACGCGATACATCCGCATTCGCGGGCTCCTGCGCTGTAGACCATGCTTAAGGAATTACGGACCGGACGGCAGACTGGTTTTCTCCGAAGGATACTTTTCAGCATCGTCACGGCACGCTGGCAAGGATATGAAAAACGGTAGGACCGAGGGAACAGTTTATTTTTTATTTCTCTCGCGACCTTGCCAGCGGAGCAAGGATTCCCGCGTTTGTTGACCCCTACCGTACATCCTTCTCCCCGGATCTGTTGTGCTGGTACCCCATCTTGCTCATCCATGTCTGTAGCCAATGGTCCCGAGAGGTAAACATCCTGCCAAGAACGGACGGAACCACTTCTTTATCGCCCAGGTCGTTTTATTTGATGAGACTTGCGAAACTTGATTGCGCTTGGATGCAATTTTCTGGAATCTTGTCCGTACCACCGCGTAATCACTTTGGAAAAATGAATCCTTTGTTTCGTTCTGAAGGTGCAGAATCTATATTGTAATTTTCATGTCCACGTTACCTATTGGCTACATTCCTAAATTGATAAAAATTACTTAAAAAAAAAAATACATTTTGTGGACTGTTTGAAAGAAATAGTAGATAACATATTATATGAATTATAGATAATTTATTATCTAATTAATAATTTCTCTAATTAATAATTTATTAATTATAATACATTAATTCTATTGCACACATTTAAGAAAAAATTATTATTTTTTTTACTATTCTTATTTCTCTTCTCTCTCATTTTCAATATTTCAATTTTTCTTATCTTAGAAAATTATATAGCTATGTTCTATATTTAGGCTTCAAGAACATCTTGATATTTTTCTTGCGCATTGATGCATCAAAGCGTACTTTAATTTTACGTTCCACAACATCATCATCTATCTATTTATATCGGTCAAAGCGTAAATGCTACGAAGAAAGCTGGCTGTTAATCCAGATTTAATGATTGCGGATTCAAACTCATTACACGCGCATTGAGTTCTATATCATCAAACATTACAAACAGTCTACCATTTTCCATCGATATGAAGATTATGATTTACGAGCTACAGTTTAATGTAAATAACTACGGGGTCGGAGAACTACGCACGGTCAGGCGCTTTCCTAATAAGCGTCGATTTGCTTTTATTAACTTACAGATACTAACGGCATTAAGTAATTCTTGCCTTTTCTCCTAGAGACAGTAGTAGCGCCACTATGTCGTCAGACGCGGCGTTCCGCTTCAAGCGGTAAATTTTACACCAACGCGCAAATTAAGCGGACGTCATCTCACAAATTTGTACAATCCGTTAAAATCCGTGAAAGTGAATATAAATTACCTTTATTGCTGCGAGCTTTCGAAATTTTTGAGGCGCATGGCGCCACGCATTTTTCGTGGAAATCGTAAACCAAAATGAAAGCATACACATATGTATGTGTATAATTAATAGAAACAAATATTTCTTAAGATTTTCAAATGCTTTTTAATTATTGCAAATGATGTGTAATTTATTTAATTAGTCAAATTATTTCTTATTTTAAACATTACGTTGTGCAAGGATCCGCTAATATCCGTTTCGACATATTTGGTCTTCACTGCCAGTAACGTATCACGGCACTCGAATGAGTCACTCGATGAATTATCGGCCGTTACTTTCAGTTGCAGCCTGCGAATACTCGAGCTCATTGTGCACGATACCGTGTGACATCGGTATCAAGGTCGTATGATGAATGGGGCGAACTATCGCATATCAAGCCGATCGATCACACAAAATGATTTCAGTTCAAACATTCTGCGATGTTTACTAGTATTTGTGTCGTGTACGTAAGATATGTTTTTCGATTAAAAATCCGTCACAACGATAGAAATCGATTTTATTTGACCATCAAATATTACGTTTATATGAATTTTATACAAAGGGCGATAAGTTTTTTTATTTATGTTTATTTTATAAAAATTAGAATTATGTTGCTTTTGCAGATTCATGTGTGTGTAGGTGTGCGTGTTTACACACACACACATACACACGAATATCTCAAAAAGTATTCGAAATTGTTAAATAAAACACATAAATTAATATTTAATCAGATAAATTAATTTTGTTCCCTTTGAAATAATCCCTATTCTTTGCAACGCCAATGCCTTACCTATTCTTCAACGCTTTTCGTAAGCTGATGAAAGTAAGTAATTAGTAAGTCTTCACGATCGTCATGGCCTTCAGTTCCTTCAGAAAATTTTTTTTTATAGCCTTTGTCGACATAAAACTTTCCACGAAGTGGTAATTTGAGTTTTGGGAACAAGAAAAAGTCACAAGAGGCCAAGTCTGGTAAATACGACGCTTGAAGAATAATATTTGTTGAGTTTTTGGCCAAAAAAATTGCGTTACGATACGCGAGATGGTGCTTTATCATGGTGCAAAATCCATGAATTGTCTTTCTATAAATCCGGTCGTTTTTGGAAGAACAAGAAATTTCGTTGAAAACACAAAATTTGAGACAAATTTTTTATTCTTGATCTTTTGACACTATAAAAATTGCCGTGAGTACCAAAGATCGATTAACATAAACAGCTGCCGTAAACAAATTGATTTACCACACTGAAAGTATAGTTGTGCCAACTTAGCGGCAAAAAGAAATTTCGATTTAAGTTTTAATTGCTTTGTTTAAAGGCAATTCCAGGTACTTTTTGAGTAGAAGGTATATAATAAACAAAAAAGATAACATGCGGTTCTCAAACGGTACATCAAAGGATACATGTGTACATGTATTCTCTGTCTACATGTCCAAGCAGAAAAGAACGGGATAATGTGCGATCCTCAAAATAGTGTATCAAAGGAACGATGCCGAAATATGCATGCTAGGCATGTACGAGCATACATACGTGCTATGCATATGAACGTACATCTTGTAGAAGAGATGAATGAAAGGATAAAATCTGTCGTAAATGAGAAAGATTTTAATGCTGTGTTTAAGGCGTATAAATCACGTAAAGTGCTAAATTAAATGCCTGGTTTTCTCTATGTCAGTTTTTGCTATTAAGGTGTGTACCTGATCCAACTACGCCTGCTGAATAAAAGAGCGTGCGTGTGCCGTCATTAGTAATCTACACGTTTCCATCGGAATGTCTTTTATCTCGCAGACGGTTTCTTCGATCGACGACTTGTCAGAGTGACGTCGCGAGTTATTTCGATAGCTGCCGCAGTAAGGCTGCCTCATTTTTTTTGGGCATTGCCCCAGCTTAGTTACGAATGTATGTTCGTGCGACCACGACCCTTTCTGCTCTAACAATAAAAAGATATCTCCGAGACAAATTACGATCTTCCCGTTACTTGATCCGAGTACCAATCGAGCTAGTGGTTGTTCTTTGCGATCGCCATGACTTTTAAAATAGTTTTTCTTTCGATCACTCCCGGGCAGAATCTACTTCTAGCATTATTTGATCGCAGATAGACTGCACACTTGCGCATTCTACTTCGTAGAATGTCCAATGATAGGAGACTTTGATCATCACGATAAAAAATTTTTATTACTGCGTGATGGATATGCTTTTCTAATTTTGTGCTATATTAATTTTGAAAAAAATAAATCATACACTCTTAAAATTATGTTTTATGAATTAGTTTTATATCTTAATAAACAAGAGATTATTTTTATATTTTTAACAATTCTTTAAATAATAATTATTTTATGCTTATGCATGTTTATAAAACTACTGGTCCCAAGTTATAAATAAGAAAAGGGGAATAACATTTTTTGAAAAATGTACAACTAAATTATTAAATGTACTACTAAATTCAATTATGAAATTAATTTATTGATTGAAAATAACAAATGCAGAAGCCAAATATGTATCTTATTGTTGTATTCAAATGTCTTAATTATCTTAAATTACATGCACATCAGAGCTGTACTAATATTTAAATAATTACAAATAGGCATATAAATAATCTGTTTCACTTTCTCTAGGAAGATGTCAACTGGCAGTTTGCGAGAGATTCTTCCTTAAGATTTGGTGCGGAAGAAATTAGACATATATCGTATAATCTCGGTTTAAGTAATTTCCACACATCACGATCTCTCGATTTTCTTTTAAACGC
Source organism: Cephalotes varians (assembly GCA_037157785.1). Lineage (NCBI taxonomy): Eukaryota > Metazoa > Arthropoda > Insecta > Hymenoptera > Formicidae > Cephalotes > Cephalotes varians. The sequence goes on along the minus strand of JANQDE010000016.1, from coordinate 2,626,805 downwards.
AAATCTGTACATGAAAGTCGTTACGTTATTAACTTCTAGTATCTATTTAGTATTTATCTAGGAAGTTGATTTATTGGTTAATCAAATGTCTATCTTTCTTTACAATCTCACCCATCTTCATCGCGTCACAACATGACAAATATTTACGACAGACTCATGTCATTAATTATTGAAAGATTACGCAATTGTTATTCTGTTAAATAACATTGGATTTTTTGTACAATTCTTATTAATCGCTTATAACAATACCTTCTGAGAACATTGAACATCTTTCTTTATGACGTGAAATATGCTTTTTTGCACATTATTAAATTTATTTAGCAGAAATTTATGTATAATAAATATATGGCTATAATAACATTTTTTTACACTTCAGTTTATGTAGAATTAAAGTAAAAATTAATCATGTAAAAACTGATTAAATAAAACTGATTTATATGAAAATAATATATGATTTGCTAAAATATAAGATATGATTTTTTACACAGAAAGTTTATTTGCATAAAATGCAGTAACATTTAATAAAACTTTAAAATGCAGCAAATTTTAATAATACTTTATACTATACTATACTATACTATATGTTGCTAATCAGGAAATAAAAAAGAACTTTTGTCTGACTGGCGATTTCACTTTGGTTTCGAGAAAACTGTTACGTAGACAATGAACATGTTTTGCGTTAGTTTATACAGTCATATAGCCACCCACAAGCCTACCAAGTCTGACTCAAACGAACATATGACTATTCTACATAGAACGCGAAAGTCGGCGAAAGATACTGATTGCTTGATAATTCGCTGCCGATTAACGAACCGTGCTAATGAACTTAATTAACGCGGTATCATAGAGTATTACGCAGATTGGCTTACTGCCCTATGATATCGATTTACAATATACGAGCATCCGTATATCTCGAGGAAATTTTTCAAACGTCTCATGCGGGGAAAGTTCTGTGTAATTACACAGTTTGCTGGGACGTCCGGAAATGTTTTTCGCTTAAGTCGGGCAAGCAACGAAACGACTCATGCTTAATCTCGTCGATTTTCTTAGGTCTGATGATGGAATCGGAGAAGAAAATCTTTGAGATGATGAACAAGAAGGCGGCCATGTCTAAGTATTGGATGCCATTAGTCTGGGCAACTAATATCATCAACAGGGCAAGGAAAGAGGCCTTAATTACTAGCGATCATGTAGTGCAAACCCTCCTTGTCGAGCTCAGCGACATCCGGAAGAGGCTTGGTGCATTGATTGGTTACGATACTGTCTGTGTTCCTCTAGTCTACACTCAGGTGAGTATTCTCACGTGAAATCGAAAAGTGTTACAATCAAATGTATCAGTTTCTTCAAAGTTCGCTCTAATAATTCTTGCTAAATTATTATAAACATTCATGTGTATCAGGTGTTGAATTTTGTAATATTTGAAAATTGAAATAATCATAAACAAATATCATTAACAAATCGTTGGATATCTGATTTGATTGATTGATAAAATGTACTGAAATTATAGGTAATCCCGAAGGAGAATAAATTTGTAACAACAATTCGTAAACGTTGCGTATAAATCCTAACGATTACAAAAATAACGAAATTCTAATCATCCGTTTTATTTATTCTACGTTTTTTACATGCAAGAGAGGGAGAAAAGAGAGATAATATTATTTCTGTAGAGTTTTATTATTCATTTTTTCTGATGTTGGCGCCGTGCGCCATAGAAAAATTACTTGTCGATAGTATCACTTGTCATTGGCAGATGTCGAATATATTACGAGAATGTCTTCATTATTCTCTAGTCGTGTCATTATCATGCTTTAAGTGCCAGGAGTATGACGCATTATTAATTTTTCAACTGTATCCAATATATAATTTACGTTTTATTTCCAATATGTAACATCAAATTGGGACTATAGATAAAGAAATATTCTGTCGCTAAATATTGGCCATAAATATTTTCAATATTTGGAACAATTTTACTTGTTATTTAGAACAAGCTTCTTAAAACAATGCACATTATTTAATTATATTATTAATGTACATTAAATATATTGTTTGTTTATTTATTGTTGTTAATATAAATATTAATTACATGCAAAATTAATTTTTAATAAGTGTACTTGTTAAAATTATTTATCAGAATATGAATCGTTTAATCATTATTATATGTACTACATGTTTTTATTATTTTATTGATATAAATTGTTATTATTTAATTAAAATTTCTGACTTTTTGCTTCTGACTTTTTGCAAACCATGACTTTTTGCTTACAATTTTTCTAATTCATCACTCTAATAACGACACGTACATGTCAAACTATTGATGTTAGCCACACAATAATTATAAATCTTTTTCTTCATTACATTGCAAACCAATTCTTCCTATTTAGTATTCAGGACAACGCATTTAAGACTGTTAAGACAATAAAATGGATCTTTTCTTGAAAGATATACTTAGTATTTGCAATTAACGAACATGCATGAGTTGCGCAATTGTAATTGCTCATCGACTAATTTCCTTAATTCTCTTATGTAAAAGCTGTTTTTCAAGGAATTAAAGACCGCATTATTTCGTAAATCCGAGCGAACGTGATGCGACGAGAAATCCTGTTCAGATCTCTGTGTTATAGAACATTTCGTACTACTGTCGAATTTCTAAACACTTTTCTTTATTCATTTCTTTATTATTATTAACAATTATGCTCATTAATATGTTGTAAATATCTAAATATTTAATAGTAGGTATTTGAATATACTTAATTATATACAATAGACTAAGTAAAAATATTAAAACAATGACAATCAACACTTAATATTTAAAATCATTTGAGTTTGTTATTAATTTGGGAAAAGCCAGCAATAATGTATTATACAGTATTTTTCTTATGTATAAATCACTATATAAATCTCTTTCAAGACGATAGTGCGATTCGACATACTCCGTGAAATCGCAAGAAGATTACGCGTAACGACCGCAGAGTATTCACCGCGTAATGATACATCCGTCGAAGATTAATACCCGTTTTGGATGCTCGCTGTTATTGCATTCGCCGGCATTTATAACGTTTGCAAACGTTTTTGCCTATCTTTATAACAAACGATTTTAAGACGTTGCCTTGCTACGGCATGTCATGTATTATGCTGAAAATAAATGTTTAATTTGAACTTGACATAGAATGTATTTCCATTTTTCGTATACAGGGTGAGCCATAAATATTATTAAAAATTTTTTAAACGTATTTCTGAATAAAAAAAAAAGAACAAATGTTCTTATGAATATTAGGTTGCAAATGCTTTATTAATTTTCGAAATAATGGATACAGATATAATACTGTCAAATAATAACTTTATTAAAAAATTTGATGTTTCATTTTTTTTGTTCACAAGAAAAATTCTCAAAATGTTCTCTATCATTTTCTACACATGGCTGAGCACAATGTACACATGACAGAAAGAATCAAATCTGATACTCAGTTATTATTTCAAATCTATTTGTCCATTTGACAACGAAACATTTACGATCTATATTTATAGTAGATATATATTTATAACATTTGTTCTTTCTTTTAATCTAGAAACAAAAATGCTCACGAAATTTTAAAACGTATTTATGATTCACCTGCATAATATATAACAAATAATATTTCTTGTTTCTTTATACTATACATACATTTTTTGTATTTGGATATAAGTATCTAAAAAAGAGCATCATTAAAGGATGCACTTTAAAGTAGCTTATTTGATAACAACTGAGATTTGACTCGATTAAAATTTGATTTTAAAAGACTATGTAGATATGGCACATCTTATTTTATATATCTTTAATATAAGATATTAATACTTATGCTTACAAGAGAACGTAATTATTATAGCTTATGTATGTGCTGCAGTGCACACATATTATAATTAGTTTAATTAAAAGGAATATTTTCTTGGACGTTTTGAAACTTCAATCAACGTATGCAGCGCGGATAATGAAACGTGCATGAAACACGAAACCGATACATGTTGCATGGTCAAGGTCGACAAGAGAGTTGAAACAGTAATTTTTCTGCTATATGTCACGCCTTCGGGAATGAATTCGCATTACATCCAAGAAGAATCTTGGATCTGACAGTTTCGAAATATTCAAAGTCTATATACGAGATTATCTGTTATCTTTTTTATGCACAAGTCACGCTATATTTTTGCATAAACTATCGTTTCCTGGTAACCTTCAATGAGAAAGGCGGCATTCGCGACGACCTTGATATTCATTCATTAAAACCTGTTTGCTTGCACTTATATGTACACAGAAAAAGAAGCGACAAGATGAAGTCTAACGAAGTTCGAGACTTCCGGTGGAAGAAATTTTCTGCCGCGACTTTGCTTTGTATACGTTTAAAGTAACTGCTCTATAAATAAAATAAATTATGGTACATGCTAATTTTTCCTATTATGACGAATGCAAGCTTCTTCCTAAAAGTTTTTACTCGCGCTCCATGTTTTTTTTATATCGATAGTATAATATGAACTTTGTCATGAAGCTCTCAATATATTTTCAGGTGGTAACTCTATCGCTGTACGCCTACTTTTTCTCAGCTTTACTTGGCAGACAATTCGTCGAACGTTCCAATAGTACCGGAAAATATGAAGAACCGGACATGTATTTCCCATTTTTTACAGCGCTGCAGGTGATTAAAATGAACGATATTCAAACACTGACTGAGTGTAGCATAGGAATTTTCCTGCATAATGTAAGACTTTTTATAAAACCGATATATATTGTTGCAGTTCTGTTTTTACATCGGATGGTTGAAAGTCGCAGAGGTGCTGATTAATCCTTTTGGCGAAGATGACGACGACATCGAGCTGAACTGGTTGATAGATAGACATATCAAGGTGAGAGCAAGAAAGACGAAAATTATGAAAAAGTATTTTAAGAAATTCACGAATCATTATTATTTATGAAAATCTTTTTTTACACATAAGACAATGGATCTTAGAACTAAATATTTGCGCATGTCTTTTTATGCACTTATGCAAATATGTCTTTTTATGCACTTAAAATCTTTTCTTTAAACTGTATGTTAATGTATTTTTTCTCGTTATATCATTACGCCTATTATCATATAACAGGCAGGTTACATGATCGTTGATGAGATGCATGAGGAACATCCGGAACTCCTGAAAGATCAATATTGGGACGAAGTTGTGCCCAAGGACTTGCCATACACAGTCGCCAGCGAGCAGTATCGAAAAGAAGAACCGAAAGGTTCTGCGGAGCATTATAAAGTAAAAGATAGCGATGCTCTTTACGCAAACGTTATGCTAGGAACACAGGTTCATAATCATGGTCAGCACCGTAAAACTCATCAGGATGATATGTACGCCGATTACGTAAGTGAATTGTTTACAAGAGCAATAGAAAAATTTTAGATAAACTTTAACATGCGCTCTCTTATATAATCACCGATTTACCGATAAGACGTCTAACAATTATTTGAGATCTCAATCTTTTTTTTGTCAATTTGTACGAATTTGTTTTTTACCGCAATAAACGTTTTTATATTGATATTAAAACTCGCTTAAATTTCATCAGGAGAGCGTGGACACTCCGTTGGTGGAACGGAAGAAGAATGGATGGTTCCAAAGACAGATCACCCGAGTAGGTTCGGTACGTAGTTCCTCGACTACGTATAGCAGCAACGGTGGTTTCTTCTCACGAAACCGCCACAACAGCGTATACAGCAGTCCTGAGACCGGTGGTCTCCCGCAAACGAATAATCCTAATCTCAAAATATCGCTCTACGATCGTCTCGTCGGACGAAAGAGCATCCGGAGCCAGCGCATGGGTCGCCAAAGTATGTAGAAACTTTTATTTTTATGTAGAGACTTTAAATTTTTTAACAACTGTATGTCAGTCTTAATTTGCCCTGTATATATTTGTTTCTATAAAACTTATATGAATAATGTTAACAATGTTGTTATTATATTTATTTAGTTTTTAAAGTCACACTACACAAAAATAAATTCTCGAATGAAGCAAAATAAATCTTTGAAAATAGCAATATTTTCTTTTCTCATGCAAAATTATCTTAAGATGAATTAAATATGCAAAACTTTTATGCATTCTACATTTTTATTTTAAGATAAAATGTTCTTTGTCTATTATTATGCTTTCGAAGAAGAGATCTGGACGTTCCCAATCAAAGATATTTTCCTCTGAGTCACTGAGTCATTTGTTTTTTTGAAAGAAAATCTCGAAGAATCGCAAGCTTTTCCCTTATTGTTTCCACGTATATGCAAAATTACGCAATGTTTGATCTTGCATGACCTCTGCAATTTCCAGTTATTTCGCATCCAACGAGAAAACTCTCTAAAGTCCTTGTATTTTTTTTCTTGAAAGGAGAAAGACAGTATCATAAGTATTTATCCATGTAATTATATTCTCGTCAGTGTAACTTAATATATTTCCTGGCGCCAGAGCAATGGTCTAAAACTCATTTCTACGCTCGCTCGACAACGTGGTCTTCAACAGAGAAATGTTACAGTCGTTAGTTTAATCGGCAACATCATTATCTATTTTCTCCGTACGTCCTCGGAATGATCCTGATTCCGGAATCAGCCGACCAAGCTAGTGTTGCTCTAACGGTCCTCACGATTATTTCCTAATTACAGGTACTATGACGAAACTAAACTCAGTGCCGGTATCCCTGAAAAACAGACCGCGTATACCGACTCCGGATGTGACGAAGGAGGTGATCGACCGTGAACAGAGGTTGGCTTTGTCCAATGCGGCGAACATCGGTGCAGGTGTGGTGGGCGTGATACCAGCGAACGGTCACTATCCAACTGATTTGTCGGTGGTGGTGTTGTCGCCGATACAGGAAACTGAAAGCACGCCCGCTTCAGGGAAATCAGGAGCAGCGGCCTTGGCGCAGGCCGTGCTTTCGCCGACGTTGTCCAGCGCTGGTTTAATGACGCCGGTGACCCTGACCCCAGTCACCATGAGTCATCTGACGCAATTAGGTTTGATGACGACGGCGACAACAACAACGCCGCATCTTAATAATCAGGGTAACAGCATTCAGGCGACATTGACGGAGGTTACAAGCAGTGAAGAGGAAGGTAGCGGAAGTGGTAGCAGCAGAAGCGGAAGCATCACCGGACAGGAGGATCGCTCGACGCCTTTGATCGACAACAACAATAGTCCAATGGGTAGTAACGGCAGTTCACCCATTTTCGACAGTTATAACGATCGCTCGCCAATCCTGATGAGACCCGAGAAACTGGGCTACGTTGTTACTGCCGCTGTGCCTGGAATTCAAGGGACGATGGCGGTAGATGCGCGAGGTAGACGATCGGCCTCGCTACCCGGTCCGCCAGTACCACTGCCGCAGCCAGGTCGTGACGACAGAAGCATGTCGTTACCGCAATCTCCAGGACTACAGCCGAGAGAAATTCGCATAGCTTCTGTGTCGAGTAGGCAAGACGGTCTTACCATAGATAGGCCGACCACTGTGTCCAACAATCAAGGTATTCGACCAAGGACCAGCAGTTTTGGTCATGATCTCTCCAGGTCCAATCAGAGGGTCCAGGACGTGACAAGAAAAATTAGTAGTGTCTCATGCACAAACGCGTCTCTTTCGAATAGTACGTCGTCCCCGACGTCGTCTACAAATGTACCCACCACGACGACCGTTACTGGTAGCAAAAGAGGTGAAGTTTACGTTTGATAAAGGAAATCGATAATGCGGACTTTATTTGTTCAGCTAATTAGAGGGTATTATCCTGTTGTCCCTTTCCTGATATTCATTTTCGTCCATTGTTGTAAGTCTTGTATATGCACTAAACGGATCAAATTCATTCCCTGATTGTTTAGATTTTTTTATCAGCGAGATTACTAATGTCTGTGAATTTTTCTAGATGTTTCCACTTATACATCTTATATATCTTTCTAAATCGCAATGCAAAATAGAGAAAATTCTATTTTATCTTACGATTATTAGAATTTTTCTTTAAGGCGATTGTCCTAGTGGAATATAGGTTCCCGAAACGGAGGGGAGATTACTATTTTCTCTTATATTCCTTCATTCACAATTTTTAATTTCCCAATCTCTTAGAAAAGATATATATGAGATGGAAATCGAATTCGGAAAATCCGCCGGATTACGAGTCGACTATTCTCATAAGACAAAGTGTCCCGAATTCTTTTTTTAGGATTTTTGGTTAAATATCGCAACATCTTGTCTCTAGAAGTAGCGCAATTACTCCTGATAAATGTGCGATAAACGCACGCTCTTTATCTTCTATAGTTTTATTATTTATATTAATTTTGTTGTTTTTATGTATCTTTTTTGAAATATTTGGTACTTGAGATGTAAATAGATATAACAAGATGTTCTCCAAACAATTTATTGTATTGATAAATTGTATTGATCGCATTTACAATGTCACATCATTAGCGATCAATAAGAGAGAATAATTAGTAGATTTCGCCATTATGTTGTAAATAGTAATTTATACATTAAAGATTATAACGATCAATCTTGTATAGGAGAATATATATTTTATATAATTATTAAATTTTCTCTCTCTCTCTCTCTCGAATAAAATAATTGATTCTCAAAATAAAATCAAACAGAATCAAATAACTTATTGCCAATCGATTACTGATTATCGATTATTTCCTTCTTTCGCAACGAAGGAAAGTTTTAAGTTTTAATATTTAAAGCAAAACGTTTTTACAATTTAATGTGAAATATTGGAAATATTTTTGTATCGTCGTGCAATAATATAATAAGAAAGCATCGATTAATATTAAAATGCACATTGTTGCTACACTAGTTAATTTTCATTGATATAATTTAATTTTGTTACGAATTCGTTTGTTCGCTTACGTCATGATATTGTGATAACATTTTTTTATAGATATCTAATATGACGTTCTGTATGTAGAATATCTGTTATGATCGTGGATTAATAATGTCGAGAGAAATCAAATTTATTAGTTATGTAATATCCATATGCTTTTGTATATAGCTAATTTTTCTCTTTTCTCTTATCATTTTATTAAAACTTTCTCGTTCATATTACCATAAATTCGATGCAAAATATTGTTCATTCTTCACATTGAATATCTAATAGCAGCATATATCGGCATTTTATTTGCTATTTTTCCATATATATCACGTAACTGATGATGTGTTATTAAAATAATTATCAAGGCGTTCGTAATGACTTGCGTAATACCATCTCTAACATTTCTCTCTCTTTCGATATTCCTCTAATATTATTTTTAATTTTATTTTATAACAATCGATAAACTAAATTGATTAATTACGCTGAATGCAAATGATACTGATAGTAGGAGATAATGGAATATGTATAGAAATATTTTTTTTAGAATATATAAAATATTTTAATTGTTACCATGCTTAATCAGTATGGAATGATTTAATTAGAAGCGCATTTTGTTTGTACATCTCGACAATTGATGTGTAAATGTGTGTTACTCAAGATGTTTCTAATAGTAATGGCAATTATTACCTATTATTATTACAAATTAGTGCAATCGCATCAAGAACAAAGATGCAATCTCATCGAATGATGAGCCTATGTATATAACTTATTAAATTAATATTTTTATCGAGTTATAATCAATATGCTCAATGTCAATGCGCGCGTAATCTAATCCGTAAATGACAAAGTGCTATATGTATTACAAACAATTATATATTAAATATTATTATTTTATCACATAATACGTATAGGCATGGTTTCGTAATTTTATAACAAAAATAGTAATATTTTAAACAATTACAATGCAGATTTTCTTGCAATAAATTAATTATAAAATTTTAAAATTGGCACTTACCAAAAATATTAGTTGTAATTATAATCAACAGACTATATTTGTTAAGAAAATTAGTACGTTGTATGAAAGATAGAATTTGTTAAGAAAATTGGAATTAAATATCTATCGATATTTCTATAACGTTTGGTCCTTGATTATAATTAAAAGCAGCATTTTAATTTTAATTTTTATTTTATAAATCGTATGTAAAAGATGGATTGGTTCTAAAGATTAAATTAATGCATAGATTAAAAAATTATATCCTGCTCCATATCATGTATTGCTTCCATTATAAAGACTATTATCATATATGTGACGTTATTAAGATAAAACGTTTCATCTTAATATTTATATATATATATATATATATATATATATATATATATATATATGTGTGTGTGTATATATATATATAATTATAGTTTATATTATATAATAGTTATGTACTAATTATGTATTATATAATTGCCGATTTATGCATATATCAGCCTGTGATGAACAGAAAAAAAATAGGAAAAAATATTGCGCGCCCAATATTAATACTTATTTATAACATTGTTAAATATGTCTCAATTAGCAGTTATAATTGAATAGAACAATTTTTTTGTGCAATGATTTGTTTTTAATTCTTTGCATTCGGTGACGTAATGTAAGAAAGAAGAATCCCATTTTGTAGATATTTAATTTAGAATATTTGTATATATAAATATATTCTTTTTCTCTCTTTGTCTTTCTCTCTTTCTTTCTATCTCTCTCTCTCTCTTCTCTCTTTCTTTTATTACCTCTCGTAATAAATGTTTAATAATTATCATGAAAAATCGGAGCTATATAAACGACTTGTTTAAGATTTTCAGTGTCCAGTCACATGTAATTAATTATATTAGAATATTCTCGATATTTAATCTCTTATTATCTATAATCTATGTTGGAATAAATACTTTGAAGAAATGAAGAAATATCATAGCAAGCATTATTTTATTTTTTAATTTCTTTTGCACATCTTTGCCAAAATCATTTTTTAAATCATATATCATTTTTAAATCAAAATCATTTTTATCATATATAATATGATGAAAACATAGCTCTTTTCTAATTATTAAATTTATATCTTATAAATATATTTCTTAACACACAAGAGAATTTATAATATATTTATAATTTATAATATTTATAATAAAAAAATAGATTTCTTTTCTATATCAAAGTAAAGACTCACCTACACAAGGCTAAAGTCTGTTAAGTTAGTCTTATGATAAATAAAAGAGAGGTTTTGTTTAGATTAACGCTTGTTCTCTTCTACATCAAAGTAAATTTGACATTAAATATATATTTTTAAAACTAATGTCTATTAAATCTTATGGTAAATAAAGAAGAGGTCTGATTTAGATTAAGCGACAACATTTATTTGAGAAAATTTGTCATAAAATCTTGTAAGCTTTTGTATTCTATTTAAAAAAAAAAAAGTATCTGTTAATAATAATTTCATATAATATAATTCCATATAAGTTACGCGCGCGCGCGTACACACACATACACACACACACACACCTGAAACTATTACATAAAGATTGGCAGTTGAAGAAATTAAAAAATGTGATAAAAATATATAATTAAAGAAATTAATAAATATAACAAATACATGCTAATATAAGCAACAAATACAAGCTAATATTATTAAAATATTCAGATATATCATTGATTAACGTTATCTACAACAGGTAACTATCTATTTACTCTTCAGACATTAAGCTTAATTTGAATTTACGATAGATTGAGCATGAAGTAATATTTAAGTATATTGTCTTTGGGCAATATTTTCCTTGTTCAATTTATAAAACTATTATTATTAGAAAAAAAGATTATGTATACATTTTTTTATATTAACTACAGATAATAAGATTTCTCTTTCTTTGTATTATTTGTACATAGCTTTTTATTTTCAAGAAATATTATCTAACATGGTTATCAATATAGATTGCCGTACGAGCCGAACGCAGTTATTCGTGCGATAACTTTAGTATAATTTAATGTACCTTAAGTATAACGATTCTAACGATACTAAACGTTTCGATCGTCCCTATGAATCCTCTTCAGTAGAACGTAACTGCGTTCAGCTCGTACGGCAATCTATATTGATATCGATTTATTCTCGGAGCCATATAATTGTAACTACAATTATCACTATTATATTTTATTATCTAACATGCTCATTAAACAATTAAGATAGAACTTTCTAGAAATTTTAAACAATACGGATTCCAAATACGGATTTATAGAATTTTAGTGCGTAGAAAAGTTTTTTAAAAATCTTATTACAATACTCAAAGTTTATTTATCATAAGTGGACGTTTCAGCTTTCAATTCGAGCTATCTTCAACAAAGCATAGAAATAAAAATTTGTACCCTCACATAGTAAGAATCAAGCACGAAATATTGTTATCAGTCGTAAACGATTGATAGGCCGAATGATATCTTGATTTGACTGGAAAAAATAGCAAGTAGAGCAAATAGGAGTTCACAATAAACAACATCATATACGTCGGCAGTATATATTTAGGTAGTATAAAAATTGTATAAAAGTATACTTGTAAAAGTCGAAAGACAGTCAGTGATTGAAAATTGTTAAAACAGTAGAAATTAGTCAGAAATTAAAACATACAGTGAGAGGCTCAAACTTAAAATTCTTTTGTAAATACAAAGTGATTTGCTTATGTTATTATTATTTTTTTCACATAAGCATTATCATTTTTCAGACAATGTAATTGTTCGAATTCAATATAGAGTTCAATATACTCTGTAACGTGTTTTTTTTTTTTTATTTCCGCGTACATATGCGCGATTCATTTATTTCTATGACAAAACAAGTACCAATGGCCATTATCGCGCTAATTTACTTTCGGAGTCGCGAAGGTAGATGTTGTATCTACATGCCTCCCGTCGTCGAGTAGTGTAATAATAAATCATTATGCATTTTACGGATTATCGGGCAGATGGTTGCTTATGTGATGAGTGCAAGACGACGTCTTATCAGCAGCAGCATGCGTTTGCACTCAGCAATAGCCAGCAGTCTCCGCCTTTATGGATCCACTTCTCTGACGTTGTCGTGTACTCCATTCTTCGTTTATTCTTCTTCTTGTACACGATTTCTGTCTCCATTCTCCATTGCCTCCTAAATAATCTAACTGCCACCATACATGACTATATGCGAATACATGTAGAATTGTGTTTATTCACAAGAGTTTTACTCTAAAGAATAGTCGAAGAACAGGATTCGAGATCCGGTTGGCCCTCGTCAGTGCTTCGAGCAACATTGTACACGATTTTAATAAAGATTGACTGTTTTGATAAAGATAATGATGCAGGTAACAACAACGTCGGTATATACAGGTGCGGCGCCGGAGATGCATCGATACGGATCGATATCGCGTGCAAATGTAACAGTTATATCATGTCATAACGACTGAATGCTGAATGCTAATGAAATCTCACAATCGAAAGATCAAACGGTAATGTTTAGCTAAGAGTAATAGCCTTCACGAGCGGCAGCAAGACGTCAAAGTTATCGTTTACGACGTGACAGAAGTGAAAATGTGGAGACGATCTTTAATTGACAATTAAAATTTACTAAATCACGATTATGAACAAAAATTATTTTTGCTTTGAGAAACGCAGCAATTAGAAATTAATAGATCCAGCATACATAATCTACTAATTATGTAATCCAGCATATATAATTTACTAATTATAAACTATAATATATGGTTTTAATATCTTGTAAAATATAATATATAATATAATAATACATAAATTTCTAAAAAATTATTAATATTACTTGGAAGATCGCTAGAATTGCAATAAATAGCGTGATATTTAAAAGACTTTCGTTCCGGTTCTATCGACATTGAGGCAATTATCGGCGGATTCGCTAATTTCGAAGTTTCGCTATGTCAGATTCGTGTCACCGCGTCCTCTCTGCGCGTGGGATGACGGCTGCAATTATTAATCCCGTTTAACGATTACTAGTAGCAAATTATCATAAATTTGTGCGGTAAACTCAGAATATCGTAAACTCATCAAATTAGTAGGTATAAAAAGCAAAATAGCGTTAGCTTGAAGTGTTCAATTTTTTTGAGAACAAGCGAACAAGCGTCGATGACAGTTCATCATTGACGGCACGTCAAACTAAAACGACGCACAATAAAGATAATCTTATCATTATAACATAGACATTTATGTACTTCGGGATATACAACCGGAAATTTTACGGCGCGCGCGCCACGATGCACGCGTGACTTAATCTCATGGCAGAAGTTAGGAGCCGCCGGGTTCTCACGCGGATACTCCCTACAGCTATTGCGAGTTTACGTAAGCTCGTGCGATCGCTGTCGAATAAATCATTTCCCTTCGACATAAGCGGTCGATAATCTGACGTTTCCTACAAGATTACCGGTACGCGGTTTCAATTATAATGCTGGGGAATCGCTTTCGCGAGGACTCTCGCGCAGAAACGATCGTTGTCGAGACAAGCCGGCTTTCCGAATTCGATGGTGATGGCGCAAAGATCATCGTATTGGCGGAGGTCACCGTATAACGAAGGATTTTAGTGCCGCCGGAGTGATCCCGGCGATTCTCGAGGCCGCGGTAAAGACGATGGAATCGGCTCATGGCCGGCTTTTTCAGGCGTAATGTCAGTGGTTAGCGACGACTACGGTTAGGGGCTGTTCTGCGGTCTCGTGGCCAGTAACGGTGGGCGTGGGAATAGTAGAAACTGCGAGCGCACGCTTCCACGTACCCCACCCTGTATCTCATCCGAGAACGGTTGATCTATTCCAGGTCGGTCTGGAGCGTGATCTAGAAGATCGCTCGTGGCACGATCGACGCCCACGATGTATCGCGCGCACGGCGCCGATTCTCGCCAGACGTGGTTCCAATTTCCTGCGCCTGTCGACGATATACCTGGAATATCTCGCGCGCCATACGTGACGTGCCAGCGCGAAAAATGAAAGAATAGTACATCGCGATATGAGAAAAGTGTATCAACAAAGATCTATCGCCTTCGCCTCGCGATCACGAATCTCTTTCGTCATATTTATTTTGAAGGATTGACTGGCCTATGATCTAGCGCCCACGCTTAGATCGCTTAGATCAGTGGCTAACAAAACCGCGGTGTTTCCGGCTATCGACTTTTGAGCTCAGCTCCGACCTCCCACGTGCATTGCCCGATTGGCAGTGTGCGAACGATTGCTTTTATTTGTCTCCACGCGGCCGCTATGCGAATGTAATGCGAATATACTGATCGACGGCGGTGCGATTGAAGTTTTATGGTCTTCGAAGCGAACGTGAAAGGGTCGAGGCTGAGATTCCGGGGACTATTCTCGTGTGACGAAATGACGGTGGAAATAATCGGTCGCCGTTCGGCGGGCAGGTAGCCGGAATAAATTCGTATCGTAATAGCTAACAATAAACGCGTTTGGACGTTTAAGCTGCATTATGATAACCCATAAACATCCTGGTGCCCAATCTGTCCAGTATTTCAGAGCCTCTGACACAAAACGTGACACGACAAAACGTACATTCGCACAACATCGGCGAATGAAGCTCTTTCGAATTTCGTGATAGAGATTTCAAACCGGTTTTTTTCTGTGTTTAACTTATACAACCGATTATTTAATCAAATTTTATACTATTTATTGAATGGTTGATTGTTTTCAATTAATAAAAAAAAAATACCTGTGCGCACGTGAGTGTGTGTGTTTCAATAAATCAATATTTTTAATTAACACCTAATGTTATATGTAACTTTTAAAATCTGAAAGCCGATTGACAAGAATTATATTTCTTGTTTCAAAATTATCAATATTATCTCGCAACTATTTTGCATATTTTCGCGCAAAATGTAATTATGTAATAAATGCTTTATATTAACTAGATGTCAAAATATAATTTTACAACAATTAAACAAAAAAATAATTAATTTAAAGAATGATATTTTAGAAAAAAGATTAAAAAGGCTAAAAGATTCATACATTATATATTATACATTATTGCCAATTTTATTTGCAAAACACATTTTTTTGTGTATCAAACATCTTTTTCTTATTTATAATTGCAAAGAAGATATTTTAGAATATTGAGCGCGCAATATCTACATAGATTCTTTACGAATATACGTCCATCATAAAGTTTGCTAGGAGCACCTATAATCCTACAGATCCGGCATGCGAGCTCGTATAGTCGCGCCAATCGCGACGTGTTTGTTTGATTCACGATACCCCGGAAGTGAAATGACTATGATACGAAACACGTTGTGACACTAGACAGTCGTCGTCGTCGCCGTCCCTATAAGGGTTCATAAATCACTGCCAACAAAGCGATTGTTCACCCGTATTCGAGTATTATACTCTTCCCCCGCGATCTTTGTGCGAGAAGCGTTCGAGGATTACGAAGACCGTCGCATCTCATTCCTTTATTAGTGACACGTCCACTCCTTTTTCGTTATTCTGTTTCCCCATTCAATCCAGCTGCATATATTATGAGAACGCAATTCACCGCGTTCGATCTGGCCCTTCGAGAAACCTGATAGAGCACGTGTCCGATTCGGTGACCGTTGTCGCGACCACGTGCGGCGCAAATCTTACCTTACCTCGTGGAGCAACGTAACATTGTGGCGAGAAACGCGTTATGTCATGCTACTTCTAAATCACAGTGATAGAAACGCATCCCCCTCTTCGCTATTTCTGCAAAATGTGTAACCGTTCCGACAGCGAGCATTCACGCACAATGGTACACGGAGCGAATGGAGCGAGACGTCGAAATCGAATCTCTCGTAACTCGCCGTTCGATCGGCATACAAGAACCCACTCTGTTTCGCATGTTAGAGTAAGGTGTTATTTCGCTCATTCAAGAATCGCGCAATAGAAACGCTTCGGCTTCTAACAGTTAGCTGCTGCTTAATAAGCCACTTCTCATCGTTTCCATTAACAAATGACGATGCATGTTTACACACGTGCATACAAGGAACTCTAATTCATGTATAAGTCATGCAGCACAATTTAAATAAATATGGAAATCCACCATGACGATAGCGTACAGTAAGGAGAGAAATAGAGCAAAAGCATACGCATCTATCTAATAGTCCAATAAACTGGCTGATAAAACTCAGATTCATCTTACGCACGTTATGCACGCCAAGTTTTTATCTTACAGAAAGTTCACTAAAAGCAATCTAAGTGCTGAGCGGACAGGGTTCTTTCTACTCTAACATCACCTGCGGATACGCGTGCAAATGGTGTCGCGGATGTTATCATTCAGACGCAACCACCGCGACGGAACGACAACGGAGTGATTTCTTCACGATTTGCACACGCTCCTGCTCTTGTGCTCCATCCGGCTCATCGACTGAATTAATTGTCTTAGCGCGATGCACCGATTGAACCTCCTTATTCATACGCACGTGCGTAGGAATACCCGTGTGTTGATTTCGAGCGATCCTGCGGCGGCGTATAATCAGCCAATCGACACGCATCGTGGCGTACGAATGGATGCAGGAGAGTGCGATGTATCTCACGACGAGTTTACGAATGGTTCGTCGTTCCTTCCAAGGACTAGGTCGCCCAAGGTTAAGTCTTAGATGCGGCGATGCGAAGAAAATACGTTAAATGTATGTAATATATTAAACATATGTATATATGCGTAAAGATATTATTGGATTTCTATTATCAAATCCTCTGCTCGAAATCTACTTAAAATTTAATATCTTTAAAAAAAAATACATTTGCAATGCTACGTGTTATAACTTTTTTATTTCAATTTGATATAATTATAAAAAATATATTTATACCAGCATTATTCGATAATTAATTTGCTAACGCTTATTTGTGAAACCTTAAGTAAAATTTAACAAGTAGCAATTAATTTAAATGACATTTTTTTCGTTTTTTCTTTCGTTTCGTGCTTTTAGCTCAATGACTTTACCGAGTCGCTTACACGAAATTGCCACGACTATCGAGAACATGTAAGCACCGGAATAAGAGGCTGTACGTGTCTACAAGGTGTCCTCGTGTGGAATGTATGCTCTTGTGGCACCTGGTATCGTCGTAAGAGAAACAGGTTTTACAGATCCTTTTAAGCTTTTTACCAGTTACATCTATATTTTCCGCATTAGGTCCGATGCAATCTGATAAATGACTTTAGACATTCAGAGATCCGAGATGCCGCGGAACTTAGATAACCGTTCTCTGTGGAATTTGTCCTATCCTACGTGCATAGAACACTTTCCTTCGAAAATATATGGGATATGTATATATACTACAATTTAGAAAATATCAGTAATATAAGATGTTAATGATACAAATGGTATAATAATAATCTTCAACTAACACTCTTGAGATACGCCCAAGAAAAATCTATATTGACAGAGAAAGAGAGAGAAAGAGAAAGAGAGAGAGGGGTGGGGGAGAGAAGGAATTGTTTTTAATGCACATTTTCAAATATACTTGTTATGATGGTGATCATAATCGAAACTCTCACGAGACACCCTGTACATTGCTTTCTCGCCCCCGCTATTTCAGCTCGAAGCAATGTCGGGGGTGGTTGCACGGGCAACGGCCGGTCTGCTGGTGTTGTGCATTACGTTTATTAAACCAGCCTTACCTTACGTTGTACATAAACACGCAAACAACACACAATACATACACACAAAGTGCACGCAAGGGAGAAACCGCATGGAACCTTTGACGATCATCTATACCACGCGTAAATGACAGCTTCTGCATACATGGACAAAGCCAAGACTTGCTGCACACACTTGCATCCATCTTTTTAATGCACATTCGCATATTATATCATATACATATCTCTGCGCTTATAAATTATAATCGTCGATAATATAAATGACTGATGTTATCAGGTAGTTGTTTGCTTCTGCGAGAGCATTACAAAAATTAAAAAAATGAAAAAATAAAAAAATTCACATTTGCACAGAAGTAATCTGCTGCGCTGCATCTTGTGCGTAACATTTTCAACCTGTCAGCTTACGCGCCTGAACGCGTCATTGGTTATAATGCATGCGGTATTTGCAGTTTGCTATCGTCGTAATTATATTATTTTTATTATTTTTTCTAAATATATAATCAATCATTTTAATTCAATCATAATTTTATACATCATATTTCAAGATAATTTGAGTTTCTGATATCTGATTTATCGATTCCATTAGCACAACCATTTCTCTTCTTTAGCTTACATAAAATAAAATTGAATTAATAATTTTGTTGAATAGTACTTTGTTTTCATAATATAATAAAAATAAAATTTGTAATTCTTTCACATTTATATTTCAAATAATTGTTATAATCTTTCTTTTTTGTAACAACATTATTCTCTCTCTCTTTCTCTCTTTCTCTCTCTCTCTCTCTCTCTCTCTCTCTCTCTCTCTCTTTCTCTCTCTCTCTGCTGAAGTACAGAACAATCATACTCTCCGTATGATTCAGCAAATATGAGAGATCAAATTAAAAAGGATAAATAAATTAAGTAAAATATAAATAAATCTGATTAAATGTCTAATTAGCATAACAGCAGTGGTGTCGCATCATTCATCATACGAACATAATCCTCGAAAGAGAGTGGTAAAGGAAAATGAAAACATTATCTAAATAGTGAAAGAGTCGATCGTGAATACAGGCACGTGCGACCGAACGACAACGTCGTCATCCGAAGATTATTGCAGCATCAATGGCGAAGACCACGCTGACGGATATTTATTTCGAAATCACATTCCCCTGAAATGACGCGCGAAGAGGCTCCTTCTCGTTGTATCATCTAATGGCTCTTTGAAAGTTATTTACCTGTACTTAAGCGTGCAGTTGCCTCTCATGTGTCATTTGATGTGTCTTGTATAGCATTGCAGATGGTTGATCCAAATTAAAAACCACTCAGATGTTTTATCTATCAACGTATTGAAAGTTGTTCGAATAATTCTAGACGTTCATAACTTTTATTTTTGAAGTAGCTGGAATGAAAGCAATGTTGATTGAGAAATATTTTGCAACTGTTTCAAAAGATTTTATCATTCAAATTATATTTTCTTCTATAAAAATAGTTATTATTATGCGATAGTTATATCGCATCTAAATGTAATAATCAATTTTTGATTTGCTGTAAAAAAACGTTTGTAAAAAACAGTCGCTCATATCTCTGTTAAATAAAGCGAAAGCGTGCCAAAATTCCACGCACATAGCGGAACTAATAATATACGAGTCACATAATGATTTTCGCCGCGGTTAATATGGCGGAGTAATTTGTCACGCGCTATTGATTGTTAATTATGCGTGGGGACCGGCCCGATACGCGAATGGCAGTCGCACGATAAAGCCGCCGCGATAGCGGAAAGATCAGCGAGAGGATCATGGCGTGTAAATCAAAAACAAATCGATCGCCTTATTGAATAATCTCATTTCACGCTTGAATAAATGTTGGAAATACAACTACCTACGTCAGTTGTCAGTATTTTATCAGTGACTTCTGTTTCCAAAGTCTCGTGGACGACTAATATTAGTGAAAAATAATTGTGCGTGTCGTTTAACTTGTCTGCGGACGGAGACCGAATTTGCTCTAAAGAACTCGTCAATGCATACTAGAGTATACTCACTATCTGGCACTGTCCGGCTCTCTTCAACAAGAAATTTATCATATTGTAATAAAATGGAGACTGTACGCTAACACACCGCGGAATATGAAAGCCTCCGATTTTTTTCACGACCAGCCACACCTCATATACCGTCGATCTCTTATCGATAAACACAGAGAAAATAAACAGGTTTGCGAACGAGAGCTCGCGGGAGCGATCTGCCGCGGCGCTTAACGCGGTAAACGCACCTCTAATTTACTACCCATCCCTGTATTCTCGTTTATCCCTCGCACGTTTTATACATATTATATATCACCGCGATTTATTTACTGGGACGCAGAGAGAAGCGGTCATGGCTATCGCTTTTCTTCGAGAAGGCGCGGTGCATAACGGATTTAGATGATCGGAGAAAATTGTCACACCCACGACATAATGTTGAGAGAGGATACAAATTATCCGTTTCTACAGCCACTCGAATTAGACCTCCTGACCTACATATTCCTTACCAGACGCGTACGAAGGAAGATTCTCGCATTGAAGGAAGATGCGAGACAGGACTGCGAGACGATAGGAGAGAAGGCTTCTCTCGCGAATGTGACTTGAGAGAGTGCTCGGTCACAATATACCGGTAACGTAAACGCGGTAGCTCCTTCATTTTTTTCGCCTGTCCGTCCTGTTAATCTTTTTCTACTCATTGACACTTTCACGCCAATGATTTGTCTGGTGGAAGTCGGCTTCGAAAGCGCGCGCAATCACTCGACTAATGCATGCCGCGTAGATTAAACCTCTCATCAGCCAGAAAGTGGCATTTGTACGATGACCGGCCAATTGGCCGATCGATCATGCCCCCCCCCCCCGTGTGTACGTATCTAAATCATAATTGGGTTACGAGTTTCCATACCTGCGTTCCTCGCGCGCAAGATGATGCACTCATAATAGCTATGGCACGACGTCCGTTATATCTGACATTACGCGCGCCAATTGCGGCTAATCTTGGATGACGTGTTTTACTATTGCCTCTTATTATTAAAAAAAAATAAGTGTACGAAGGTCATAGTGAGACTTTCGAATACGCTCGAATCAATCTCTTGACACGAGTGAGAGGGACAGAGATAATGAATTATAACTGTTCTGGGATCACAAGGCGTCAAGAAGCTTTTGCATCGTCATTGTGCTCGCTATTGACCGATACATATTTTCACGGCCGTTTCTCGTGGCGAATAGCGCGAACGTAAAAATTCGAGCGGGATTGGCGATGATCATCGATTTAAGTGCCCCGTCGTGTGTATACCAGGAGTGACTCTCGATGACAGCCGTTCTCATTCGATGGATATCTGGATGGATACAGCGGATGCGCATGCTGCTTTAATCGAACGGTTAATGAACCGCCACTCGCTCGCCCATTGTCAGGCATGCACTACGAAGTGATCGATACGCGCTCTCCACGACTCCGCATAATTACGCCCGGTTGATTCAATGGAGCAGAGCTAGAGCTGGCTGCGCTCATATACGGACGATTCACTCTCGGACAAAAGCACCGCGCGACCCTTTTTAACCCGGGTCTTCTCTTAAGAAAGCATGCGTGATGCACTTGCCTTATCTCCTCGCGTCTACGTTGTTTTGTAACAAAAAGTAAACGGAGTCCGCTATTATAATGCTCGCGGAAATAATGACGTACGGAGTGACGACATAATCATTGTGACGTTGAAGCGAACAGAAAATATTGTAATCGCACTGTTAAGAATTCCAACTTTGATGATATTGAAGATATCATCAGACAATTCTATATTCTGATTTCTTATGTTTCATACTAAGTTTATTAATCTTAATACAGATTTATTTTACTTATTTATTTACACACACGATGTAAATTAATAAATCTTTATACTAATTAAATTATAACTCAATTTCTTTAACTAATTTTTAATTAAGCAAATTATTAATTTTTAATTTAGCAAATTTCGATCACTGTGAATTCGATATAATATATGTATATGTCCACTCTCCTCTATTTATATAAATAAAACTGTAAATATATTATATAAATAAACTATACTCTATCAAAAAATTTATAATTTGATATATTTATCGTTTGCGAGATTATAGATCCATACGACTAGGTAACACTCTGTTACACTCATAATACATTACTTTCGCCATTATATTATTAGTATATAGTTATTCCGAGAGAGATAACCATAGTTGGAATTTTGAGATACCGGGTTCGGTAATAATAGCGCGCTCTTACTTAATAGCACAGTACGATGCCATTTAACAAATGATCGTTTCTTTCTATGGCGATGCTACTTTGCGCGAAAAGGGGACCACTAAGCCCAGCCATCCCATATCGAGTCCCGCTAAGGCCCCGATTGCTATTTAGTTGATATTATCATCAAATAGGTAATTTTACCTGGCGAACCTTATATAGCCGAAGCTGGGCATCGCTCCGATCGGCGCTTCTATATACATATGCAATCACGATGATGATTTTTCGCGGCGATATCGGATATCGCTTCGTCTGTGCCGGGTAGCCGCACGTTGCCCGATGAAAATAATACCGGATAACGATGTTTTCTTTCAATTTGTTCGCGTTCGATAGGCAACCGACCGCGGTGGAGTCGGGCGTAATTGCCTCCCCGGAGAGTGTACACTTCGGAGAGAACGAAGCGAGGCCCGGTAAGACAGCACCGAGAAATTCGAAGGCCCCATTATCCTCGTTCACGAGCACAACGCATTAAGTATCGCACAATCGCGAGCACGACCTTGCTCATGACCATGACCCTTTCCCCGTGTACGCGGGACCATCCGTGTGCGGACCA
This sequence comes from Cephalotes varians, assembly GCA_037157785.1. Taxonomy (NCBI): domain Eukaryota; kingdom Metazoa; phylum Arthropoda; class Insecta; order Hymenoptera; family Formicidae; genus Cephalotes; species Cephalotes varians. Next base: position 2,603,530 of record JANQDE010000016.1, on the reverse strand, counting down.
AGTGGTTCGCCACACTCGCTGGCCCTGAGATCGACTTGCAATGTGCTTGCAGTCTTGAGGGCTGTCGGCCGTTACTCATCCGTTTTCACCATCGAAGCGCCCGCCCTCCCTTTGGTCGCCGCTTCTTGCTGCTCTTCGAGATTGGGAAGCAATGAGGATACTGCGTACGTCCTTAAAGATACACCTTCATTCATCTAAAATTCAAGAAACAGAAACAAAAAATATGCGTTATGTACATACATTTGAAAATGTTTTATCTAAAGAATAAAATAATGTTTATAAATCTATCAAAGCAAATTTTTACAAATATATATGCAATATAGTTTAACATTAACGAATTCAAAAATAAAATGCATCAAATTCAAAAAAAAGTAATTTAATATGTTTATTGTTATTGCACATATATTTAACAAAATGCTAGAAACGAAATAATTATTAATAAAAAAATATCTTCGAATTTTTCTTAATCGTATTTACATTCTCAAGAATATGTGTTTATATGTATATATAAACACATATTCTTGAGTATAACTCATTCACTATGTTCCATTTACTCTGCTCTATGCGGAAATGCAGTTTCGGCTTTATGGATGATTAGCCAGACTAGGTGATTACCATTTCCCAGATTACTCCCGTGTTCAGACAGTTTCAATCATTTTCAATGCGCAATAACGCGCATGCTGAGATAATGATAATAAACATAGATGGAAATGAAAACTGTCATAAACCTGCAGATGACGTCAATTCAAAATTAATTAGAAATTTATAATTATTTCATTAAATAAAAAAAGTGGTTTGCTCTATGTATATTATTATTTGGTAATAATCGTAAAAAGTATAAGCTCTTATTAATCGTGAATGATAGTAACATATTTCTACCTGTATTTCATGTTACATAAAAGTGTCATAATGCAGCGGAACCGTTTCACACACAATCACTAGCATAACTTACAATTCGGCACTACTTGCCATTGCATTGTTGCTATTATGTTATTATCACGGACCTAGTAATTACGCAGATGCATTCCGCTGGATCACATCGAAAAGGAAAACGCGGGCGAGCGCGAGAGCGAAGAGATACGAGCCGACGTAGCTCATCCGCCCAACGAATTATCGTTTCCGGCCTCTCGGTTGATTTTATCATGATGCAAATTGTATATAAACCAGCCGTAAGTCTTCCACGTCATAATACAAAAGCGCAAAAATCAGATAAAACGTACGTGATTGATGTTGCGCACTCCCGTTCCTCCCGGAACGATCGGTTACAATAAATAACAAGAATAAATAAGCGATTTTTTCAAAATCAATGAATAATTGAAGCAAATATTAATAAAGAACCATTTTCTGTTATCTAAGGAATGCAAATCGCACTTTTCAATAATTATGTCCAAATTTTCTTGATATAGTGAGATATATACAAATAGTATCTAAAAATCCAAATATAAATATCTTAATCAATAAAACTAAAGAAGACATCTGAAGTCTAAAAAATTAGAATTTACCTTGACATTTCTATGATATTTCTTAGATACTCTTTAAGATAGTCTCAAAAGAGTTGTAGCTTCAAGTCGAGGAAGTCCAATATGTGTCGGAACGTAGTTGAGACCCATGAGCTCGTTACCTGCGTTGTTGTTATTGTCGAGCCGACGTGATCATCGAGTACGTAGAGGGTATAGGAACCTGCGGTGGTATCTGGCGACTCGGCGACGGGTAGAGGACCGGAGAACAAGAAGAAAGCCAACCCGAAGCGACTCGAACCCGAGATCGGTTAGGAGAGGAGAGAGAATACCGAGCAGTTTCTCTCGGCGCGCCGCACGGACCCTACGTGCTTTTATTACATGACCGTGACTCGATGTCTCGAACGAACTCACAGCCATTACGTTTCTTTTTCCCCCCCTTGCTTTTTTTCATAATACTTCTCGGCTTAACGACGTCTCTCCAAATACGTAAGATGCAATTACTAACGAAATGCACATTTCGATCGAGACATGGCGATGCTGATTGTCAGTGCGTTTGTTACGTTGTTATTAACACGGTTATACGCGACATGATTGTAAATGAACACGACGCGAATGAAGACTTGCGAGAAGACAAGTCGTGCTATTAATTTTCCATCCTCTAATCGTTCGACTCGATCCCTTACGGATATTCTTAATCGTGCGGTGTGTTCCTCTATCGCCGCTATTATATCGATAGGGTACTCGTAACCTCATTGTTATCACGAGAAGTGGGATCGAAACGAAGGAAGAAGAAGAAAAAGAAGAAAAGGAAGAGGAAGAAAGCGAGCTCGGCGAGGACGCCTGTGAAGGCTCGAGAGAGGAAGAAGAAGAGGGTAGCGTCTCTTCACAGGTGTCGCTTCAGAGCGCTACCACTGGAGGCCACATTTGCTCCTGGTACCGCGTACGCGAACGGTAAACCGGCGCTTCGACGCCGGTACTCGACTTCGGCCGACCAGTTGCGTCACTTCGAATATCCTTGAGCGGGATCTCAGTTTGATTATACGGTAATCGACGGGTATATTGCAGTGCCGCGTATGAATTTCACATGAGAAAGATGACTACAAAGACTATGAAGAATCAGTGCGGAGTTCCCGCTCTTGAGCGGCAAGTGAGAGACCGGTTACTCGACTGACTGGAGGCACCGGTTTCAGGAAAGTGCATGAGAGCTTCTTCCTCGACATCCCTGTTTATTGAAAACATCGTGAAGCACGCTGTGACACGAAATTATGAAAGCTGAGAAGACATCATGTATTACCATGACGATCTGTTTGTAAATGGCCGCATTAAACAATCTATGTGGATTGTGATAAAATAGTGACAGTTACAACGCGTTTACATCGAGTGCATAAAAAATTAAATAAGATTAATTATATAAAAATATAATTTGCACACACACGCGCGCGCGCACACACACACACACACACACGCACACAAATGTTATAGGTTTCAAATTCCGCATTTAATTCGATAATTTTTTACAAAGTGATAAAAACTTTTCTGTAAAACGTGAAAATATTTTAAATGAACTGAATGATATTTGTTGGTTCCAAATGATCAAAAATTGATCAAAATTGATTTTCATCTATGGTTTATCGAAATCAAAAACTAGGGTGCATTAGAGGCAAAGTAGTTTCGGTCCATCGTCGTTTGGCCGAAGTCATCCGGTGGGATCAGTGAGGATCAGTTCAATACACATGTTCGTGAGGAGCGTGCATGCACGCGTACGACGGCCGTTATGTAATCGACGGCGGCGTTGATTGCGCTTATAAACAATATAAGAATACTCCGATTGTTTAACAGATATTCATTTTTCGTATTTTACATGAAGTACTTTATGGATATAAGTTTTGGATTTTCCCATCGAACATGACGGTGCACCGCCACTGAGAGAACTGGAGTTGGTTCAGTATCTCGGTTGAGGCGCCCTTTGATGAGAAGGACCATTAAATACGTATAATTGTCGATGAAAGAGTCGCTCCGATACGGTGCTTTTTCGAGAGGGGCGATGAATTGATTAACATTCGTGGTGAAACGGGGAGAGGACATTATCGAATGGCAGCGATCGGCATTTTACTTTTCTCGGTGCGACTGGCGTTTAATCGGAAGAGACGATCGGCGACGTCGCGGAAAGCTTGACCGATCCGTTAGAGGTTAAAGGCTGCTACACACTGTATGGCTACGGCGATCGACAAATTACGTTGTGGTGCTAACGTGAATGCTTCTTCGCGCTTGATGGTACGCGCGATACCGCATGCGGCGCAGCGAATTCCGAGAGACCGTGAGGATCGTAGACCGTGGCAGAACAATCTCGGCGTAGGCTTCCGACCGACGTGGTCGGATCTAGGGTGCGACAGATATGGATGACGGTGTGCAGAACGGCCTGCAGCCGGACCAGTGGTTGTCAACCATCGAAAAGGGGGAGAAACGCGCAAGTTCCCTCGGCAGCGGGGCGTTGCGTTTCATTCGTACGCGCAGCAGCATTCGGCGAGAACTCAAGCGACAGTGCCATCGGTAAGAAATTAAAATTATTCAAATAATATTATTTAATAATAAATCTATTTATTTTTGAAAGATAGCAGAAGTAGATTATTAATAACAACAAAAAAGTTGTGGAAAGATAATTATCCATAATTATACTCATAATGTATACAGTAATATAAAAAATTATATATAATTTATTATATATAATTAATCATATATAATAAATTACAGTACTCTTTCGAATGAGGATGATTACATTCGAGGAATTAATGTATTGTAACAAGATCTAATAGATCTAGGTTTCATCCAATACTTAACTGATTTCGAATATCTAAGTTGTTAAACAGTTAGAGGAATCCATCAAGCTTGTTTTTACTCTACTCAACTTTGGTACGTGCTTAACAAAAAACATTTTATATCGCCATTTTTCTATGCGCATTGTTCCAAGTAACTGACGACATTGCTAGTTTGGTGACGCGAATGAACGTGTTCTCCGTATTTCGTATCGCGTTTACTCTTCATGGTCGAGCTCTTGAAGCGTATGTGAGCGCCTGTGCGAGCGGGTTGGCTTGGACCGGCTTCGCGTTTCGGTCCTTTTGGGACCAACGTTGGTTGCCGGCTAAAAGAACCGCGAAGAACCGAGTGCAGGGCTCCGAGTCCGCCGAGGACAGGAATGCTGAATGACTTGCGAGTCGTCACGCTGCCAGCAGCTTCGCTGGCGCGCGAAGATTCGCGTATATAATCTCCGCGACTTTATCCGACTTTATACATCGCATACGAATGCGCTAATACCGCCGATATTTCACTCGTCTACGCCAGGTATCGTTACAATTAATCGACACGTAGGAAATCTTTAACCGGGAGCATCCCCTGAACGTAATTGGTGGCGTAGTTGGTTGCTACGTAGTATTCGCGACAGTATGATTGACGATCGATGGTATCGTAAAGTATAATAAAAGATAACACGCTACAAACGTCTTACGTTGGTGGAAATGATAAAGTGTATCAATTCTCACACACACACACGCGCACGCACGCGCGCACACACACACACACACACACACACACACACACATTATGGTGCGCGCGCACACCTATAAATAATGTGTATTATATTCGACGATTTATTCAAGCTTCACTAACGATGTAAGCAATTAGATTATTTACAAATCGAAGTTGTGTTTCCGCGTGAGATAAGGCTAATCGATCGATTATTATCCGGCAAATCGCCGGAACCGCGCTTGAAAACTGGTGAATGCCTTCGGTTGGAAGATGTTTCACTCGCGAAGATAATCCCGGAGACCTATTACACCCGGCGTCATCGCGTAATCTGCCAGCGGAAGGTCTGCGGATTCTCCCCGGATTATACCGACGGAATACCGTTTGATCGGCAAGCGGAGAATGAGCCGAGATGAACCAGGAAGCGGAGGCAATCTGCAGAATTCGCGGTCCTTGCGGTGCGTGAGAAGATTCCGTGCGATTAGTAATAGGCGCTCCGACGGAATCTGAGACACCGGTGGTCTTACGGGCGGACAGGTTTACTCCATTCTGCAATAACACGACGGTGACTTCGCTTCTATTCCGACGAAGTAATTATCATTTACAATTCGAGGAACAATTTTGCTGTATTATCGAGACAAGTAATGGCTATAAGCGTAATATAAGTAACGCTTCCAATTAAACTACGAGTTTATAAAAATTACAAGTAATAATGACATCATCTCTTTATTTCGACTTTAACGAACTCAAATGTGTTTAATATATAATTATAATAATATTGCCAATTACAAATTTAATTTTTTATGTGTACTATTTGGTAAAAGTTAAAATATTATCTTTTTTCGACATCTGCTATCAAAAAGAGAACTCATATCAATAATATATTATAATTATTCACAAAATTTAACGAGATTATTACCAAATATGAAATAAAACTCGATATCGCAGGCTATCTAATGGAATCGGATGAGATTCTAACATGATCATGAATTTACATCACGATATGTATCGCTCGATGTCGTCGCAGGGTCACGCGAATGAAATTCTCATATTCCGGACGTAATAAAGTGCGCCTTAGTAAATTACGGGCGACATAAATTCTAGATTAGCTACAGGGGGTAACGGGTCGCAGTATAGTATTGAGAGAAGCGTCTACTATTCTATTCGACTCCCCTCACATCCGTTTCACCTGTGGAGTACTCGTTGCGGCGAGGTGGATGACTCCGGCTGTGGAAAGAGGAGCAACGCCGCGTTTAAGGCAGGCCGGTCCACGATCGAACGGAAAGAATTATCGCAATATATTCTGTCTTTTAAAACCGGGAATGGCGGATCGAGCCGAAACGCCCGGTTCGTTCAAGAGGCCCCCGTCGCGCATAATAAGGCGCGGAGCCCCTTACGAAGAGTCCGCTTTAGCCTCGGAGATCCCGGCACGCACACGCGCGCACACGCACACATACGGGCGGGAACACGTCGAGAATCCGCATGGATCGAACACTTCCGTGTTGTACGACTAATGAATCACCTTCGCTGGCTCCAAGCCCTTCCACCCTCCCCGATACTCCGCCTCTCATCCCTACACTTACGAGCCTCTCGATGCAGGTTTCCTCTTGCAATCAGGCTCCTCGCGCTCGAACGTTTATCGGGCGTATTGGAATTCGCGATAAGGTCTGACCTTATCGACACCTCCCGACCGGCTTTCGACAACGCCAGACCCGATCGGCGAACTCACCTCCGCGCGCGATTAAGATTATTTGTTCTTTCGATAAAGTCTGCTGTCGTTATTTGCAAGGCTCCATGCCTGTGCGAGATGCAGATTCCGCGTGAAGATACACATAGGATAGCGACGGGCGAGCGAGAAAATTTTACACGTGCGCTCTGCGATCAAGCAGATTTCACTAGCGACGCTTCGCTCGATTTAAACGAGCATCAAATATTCGCACTCTTAGATGATACGTATCGATAAATTTTTGTCGATGCGACTTTTTCCTCTCTCATCCGTGACATTTATTACAAAGTGTCAGATACTCGTTATGATATCCTGCATCATCATATATAAATATATTTGTGTAAAAGATGGTCATATTATCGTACTTTTATCAATGTCGACGTTCACACGATCAATTTTGCATTCGCACATATAATACACATGCGATTAATTAGCGTTTGCAGTGTCATTAATTAAGAATGAGGAGATACGTAAACCGTTACGTTTGTGCTTGGAACAATAATCTTGATAATTTAACGCGTAAGTTTGTGATACAATGTTTTAATTAGAGAATGACTATATTTATTTATATACTTATTAATTGCAAATCAAATCCGTATTATTTTTCCATGTGTATTGTGATTGCGATGACGCTTTTTATAGTTGCGAATATTTTTACAAGATATTAAATATGATATGTACGTCGCATTGTTTGAGAATAATGCATACATGCATTGTACGTATGTAATGCAAGTGCACTGAATATAGTGCAGAAGTATTATTATCATAAACTTTACGATTACGTTAACGCGCGCGGTTGTGTATTTGCTTAAAATACACGTAGAGCTTAGACAAGTTAGTAGTATTGTGCCTAGAAAATAGAATTTGCATAATGTGACAACTGAATAGCTGATATCAGACGGAATAATAATGGACGAAACCAAATGGGCCAGGTCTATAATGCGTAACGACAATGCAGGTTGTTTGGGGCAAGTTCGATTCTTGTATCTAAATCTCAAATTCCGTGCACGGTTCACCGGAGTCGACCTTACTGCCACGATCTCGAACCATTACTCATAAACATTACGTTCAGGTTCAGGTACCGATATTATCCGATGAAGGTTGATAAGACGTTTAGACGGTTTCTCGCGAGCTATTCGTATTACCCTGTATACGTATTCGTATGTATACACCAACACATATTGTGTCAATGATGCAGGCAATCGATAAGCGAGGATGTGCTTATGAAACTTGGCACCTCGTTATCCATCTTCGAGATCTCGAAAGGCACGAAAAATTCATAAACAGTGTGATATTGTCTATCGCGAGCTCTTATGTAATCAAGTTATAAATCCTCACGAGAAATCTACACGAGTCTACACGACTAGCTATTTTCGTGACCTGACGATATATCAAGTGATAGACAACAATAACAATTCCACGTGAGAAAAATTGCTACGCTAGGATTATACAATAATATATCGCTTCGTGTAAACCAGAGCAATTGTATTTATTAGCTTATTGTTTAATATTATGAAAAATGCTGTCGGTACTGTTTTAATAACTTTATGTTTATAAATGTTAATGCGACGATTCAGTTATAGATTTGTGATTGTATTCGCAAAGACCCCATTTATCACTGGTAATGAAGTTTTGTGATTTTTCTTCGTCCTACGTTTTCTTAATCTTTTTAATTATTTATTAACGTAATGAAGTCGTCCGCAATCACGTCTTTATGCAACATATGTCACATGTCACGGAAATATACGCGAGAATTTCATCAATCTCGATAATTCGATTTATAACAGTGGAATGCATTGTTTTCACTATCTTGATTTATAGTCTCTTCCAAAACCTTACACAATAATATAGAAGTTGAAATAAAAAATTTTTGGCGGAATCAAATCTTACTGTATATCTAATAATGTCTAAAGAAAAAAAATACTTTTCAAGTCAGATTGTAAAAAATTAAAATTGCTATCTTATTAAATAGTAAATAATTTAATTTTATGAAAGTTTTTTGTAAAGAAGTAATGCAATCGTCATTTTTTACACATATGATCAATAATATTTTTCATTATTTATACTCAACATTCGCGTTCTGTGCTTCATGCGATTTTGAGATAAATTAATCTATCATTGTCTAATTCTCTAACTTTCGAGAAGAAAAAGATTTTTTTTAATGCATCCATGGTTCGTCCACGATGATTATTGCTGGTATACTCAGCGAGAGCCTGTAACATGACGTAACATTTCTTTTGTGTTCTCACGAAACTTTATATCGAGAGGTATTTCTCTCATTAAAAATCCTCTCTAGCAATGAAATATCCTATATCAGTGCGTGAGATATGTACAATGGAGCTGATGATACCAAGGAATACGGTAAGAATCAGCATTAAGACCGACAGCATTTCGTCGCTATGTCTTTCCAGTCAGCGAGAGTACCGAGGAAACGCTTCGTAAGCTCGTGCAACACGAATAGACATCGTGCAACAATATTCGTGACTTGCATGCTATATTGTACAATTAGAATTATCATCTCCGTCCACGCTTGTAAACGGCTTTTACTCCAAGGATCGCTCCGAGCGCATTTCATAACAATGTCTAGTAATGACCGATAACGTAATTAACTTCCTGCCAGTTCTAGAAATTAATTGGTTCACGTATGCTAAAGCGCGCCGCTGGTAAATGCGGTATTGCGTTCGCCGTGAGTGCATCGATGACGCGCGTTTAAATAATGTGTGCAGGTTTTTTTTACACGTGTGCTCTGTCGTGGTGTACCGTTATCAGTACCGATCGGATTGCGAAAGACGTCAAGAAAGAAACATCGTGATAAATAGCATCGCCAAACGACCCCCACCTCAATCTGCTGTCGACTACGGTTTTGGTGCTCTTTAAAGAAAAGTGACGAGACTGAATGGCGGATAAACGAGCTTTCGGTACTGAAATCTCGATTAAAAGCGGCATTGCTGACGTGATCGCATTCGGAACCTTTGAATGTCATTCGAGTTACGAGACATCGATTTAATGCAGCCAACCGCTTCGGTTCTTCGGATCTACTCACGTAAATTTATTACAAAATATTTAACGATCTCAGGATTGGGAATAAGCAAGCGTGAAGTTCAACGATTTGATCGCACCGCCGGCAATTATCGCAACGCATGAATTTTCAATGACGAATCAAATTTTCAATGACGCGTGCAGGACACACGATCGAATATTCTAATATCGACTCGTTTCCTATTATGCCATACTTAGGGCGCAAAGTACAATTTCACAGACGATTCGCTACGGAGGAGGTATCTCGCAAACCAATAATGGCTCTCGAGGAGGTTTCAGGTTCAGTAGAGTATCCCCTCATGACGGGCAATGTCGGATAAAGATCTAAGTACCTGCATAGCTGTATATACGGCGCGCTGAGGAAGATCCTTAAATACTACCAAGGTAACGAAGGTAAAGGTTTCTCGTGACGTCCGCTTCGGTTGGAGCCGTCAGGGGTCAGTGAGCGCTCCGGTCGGCAAACTCCGGGTCTGAATTCTCGATCGTTTTCTTCTTCTTCCTCTTGTTCCTTTTTTCGTCTCCGACGTGCTTCTTTTATTCCCAGAGGAGAGGAAGGGGCTCAGTACTCCGGACGAATATCCCACTCTGATAAGCTTCGCGATGCGATTTATAGCCTAGCCTCAGGACAGAAACTCTCTTTCTCTCTCTCTCTCTCTCTCTCTCTCTCTCTCTCTCTCTCTCTTCTCTTCTCTTCTCTTCTCCTCTTTCCGTTTCTTCTTTCTCTTGCGAAGTAGAAACTATTAAGCACGGTCAACCGCGGCGCCACGGCTGGAGGTTAAGCGGTGGAGAGGATGAGGCGCGATTCGTCTTGATCTCGTACTCTCGGAAAGCACAAGTGGGAGTTATAAATTGCACGAACGAGCGTGCAAGTCGCTGACGTAACACCAATCCCCGGACTGATGTGGCGAATCCCGCGGTATATCGCGCGGTTACAATCTTGGGGCCCCTCGACAGGGACAGTTCTCAACGTCCTCGATTTTATTGCGTGGGATTGATTGGTCAGCCTCGCGAGGATTATATAAAGAGGTTTTATTCTCTTCGCTGCTTGAAAACGTTCAAATTAGTCGGAGATGAAATAAGTCAGATTTAATCCTTGTCTACTGCGTGGGAGGCAAATGAGCCGGACTTTAAATATACTTCACATTTCCCTTGCTTGAATAATCTTCTCTCAGAAATTGTTTTTTTTAATTCTTCCATGTATTTCTTCTCCCTCAATTTATTTTAGTTGATTCCGCTTGGTTCTTTCGAGCATATATTATCTTCAATTGCCCGTAAATCCAATTAAAATTATTTTAAAAATTTCTAAAAAAAGAAATTTAAAAACTCTAAGAAGCAAGAAACATTTTCTAATTCTCTTTTAATACTAATAAATGCTTTTCGGTACTACTTCACGCTAAATCATGTTTGTACGTTTAATAATATCAGAAGAAAAGCAATTTTTTATATTTAATTGAACCAAGTGTCTACTTGAAGATACATTCGAGAATGAAGTGAGAAGGAAATTGATGACTGTTACAGATCGTATAGTATAATTGATCGCAGTAGGTATATTTTTTTAGTCGACAGGTGTTACTGCCCACACTTACGTAAGGTTGTAAATTGTCTAATGCGAATAAGACGAGACGCGTTCAAACTCGAACGTTACGCGAAGAACAAATTGCTGGCACGTTCAGAAACTTTCTAATGTCCGCCTACCTAAACATCTTCGAAGTATCATCCGTATCCGCGCGTTCAATTCACGTAGACCGTAGCATAAGTTCAACGTCGTACATAAAGTCGTGTATTTCTCCTTTTCGTCCTTTCTTCCAACAGGATACCGGATGTTGCAAGAACGAGCCGTCGCATGCTACCGACTCCGTGTAGCAGCGTTTAGAATGCGAAAGTGAAATTGTATATGGGATTAACTAACAAAAGATCTGCACTAAAGATTTGTGATCTGAGACACATCGTCTTAGATCTCCCTTAATCACGGAGAGGGAGAGGAGGCTTATCGCGTGTCACTGTAATCGCCCACGCAGTTTTACAGCGCGACAGGTCTTGACGAATCGTTCCTACTCCATTCTCCGATTCCCCTTTCAACCTAAGCCTAATAACTCAGCGATAATCGTTGCATTAGGCTTGTCTATACGACCTGACCTCATGAACTTCGCTCCACCCATACCTCCCCTTGTACTACTCGTACAAGCCGATTCGTGTAAAAGAATCCCACCTTTGCATCTCCTCCTCTTACTTCTTCAGCCGCCTTACGTTCTTCCGCCGCCTCCTTTCTCTTCATCTTGACTTCTACCGGCACGATCTTACGGGAAATAGAGCAGCTCTTGACTATATTCTATTGATGCTGAACTTAGGTGAACTCGCTTCAACTGATATGGCATCACATCATGAGATACTTCTCGTAACTCATTTAACACTAAAGATGCGTGCCAATAAAAATTAATTAAACCGCCAATGAACATTTGATATAAATATACTTTACTGAATTATATATCGAAGAAAGGCAATGACTTAAATCATGTTGTATATCATAGCCAATTGTGACATAATTTATGGTATGGAACGGAAACTTGCGAGACATATGCGCCTTACGGCGATTCCACGCAACATATATTGACAAAGTAGATTATGTTGACTTTTAATTAAACCATTATCCTGTTGAAGGCTTACAAATATGTAATATAATAGCGCATTATGAGAAGGAAATAAAATAAAATTCCTCTAAAAAGATGAGTATCAATATTGTACTTGTATTCTGATATGGGAACTCCGTATTATAAAGAAATGATCATTCGAAGATAAATAGCATTACAACATTATGTTTCGATCTTTGCTCAAGATCGCAGTAGAGATTCAGTCCGTTTAAATAGATAACCCAGGATTATTCTCATTATTTCAAATTTTGTTATTTTTCCATTTTTTTCGTCCGACTTCTTTTTTATATCTCAAAGTGCCACTGTACACGAATGTTTAAATCTCTTAATAAAGTATATGGATCATTATGCAGTATGCTTGTTTGACTTCCTGGTTATGGTTTTGTCCCCTTTAACATCGCTCTCCCTACAGCGCAAAATCGGTTGTTTCCTGTCACCTTTAAGCAGATGCGCGTTCACGCTGCATCCCGAATTACTGAAATAGAACGATAAGAGGGCGACATTCTTCGCTTCACTTTCACACGTACATTTTTATCAGCATCACGTGCAAGATGCACATCACGGTTTCCTAGAAAATCAACGTGGATTCGCATAGAAGATTGACTTTTCAGGCGCAAGTCACTCTTCTATGCGCGTTTGCATTGTATATATCGCTAGTTCACCTTTGCGGTCGTGTCGCACCTTCGAATGTTTTTGCCGACATCGAATCCGGCGCTTCCTGAATCGTGTTTACGATCTATGCGAAATCACGACCGGGCTCGAGTTATTCCGGCAAAACAACGCCGGGCGTGAGTCTCCGTGTTCCTTTACGTTCCGCTTGCCATATACTTAATCAACCTGCCACTGCCAAGTCGAAATCCGCCGAGAGAGCCGTGAAACGCGACGTAACTCACATCTTAGGCTATAAGCGCTAGTGACCTGGAAGCAAGCTCGAATGAGTACGATGTGATGAATATTTTATAAGGAACTAGTCCCTCTCAGACGGGAGCAGTTTAGCTTGGCACGAAGTCCCTTTATTTGCGATTTCAATTTGCTCTCTGCTGAGATAGATTAGAAAATAACAGTTTCTCTCTTTTCACTTGAATAATTTACATCTGAATCTGTATACTCATAAATTCTTTAAGTATATAAGAGAGAAAAGATATTTACAAGATCTAAATTTTATATCAAAATGTGCGTTTGCGAAATTCTCAAATTCTTTTCAAAAATTGAGTAAAACTAACGCAATTTTTAAATAAAAATTTTAATGCGATTAATCTTAAATATAAGATGTCTCATAATTACCGTCTCACAATATTTTAAGCATATTCGGAAAATAAAAAATTTTAATGTACGGTTGAAGTTATAATAATTTTAGATACATAAGCAATGAAAATTGATATCACAGAATTTGTATGCTTGCAGACTCGAATTTTACGCTTATAATGTTATAGTTGACAAATCAGCTGACAAATTAGTCATTAATGATAAATTTTAACTCTTATCCACTATTGTCGCGTTTGCTGGCATAATAGTAACTTTCGTTTGCGGCTACAAAGCAGGAAGCATGTTTTTAGAAACGCAAACGTACGTTATTAAACATTACCCTCGCGCATATCGCGAAAGGGCAAGATAAGCATCATATACCCGAGTCACGAAGACGTTCTGTTCTCCGAGAGAAGGTGGGTCTCTACTCCCCCGTAGCAGCTGTACGAAGGGCTTATCTTTCCGTGAGGCTCAATCGAAAGGGCTGCGTTATATCCAGTAAGCGAGGCTTAAACGTCAAATTGTATGCCCGGTGGAGCGATCATCGTGGAGATATCTCCACCTCGTCGTAGACCGCCTGAAGTCTCAATTCCTCGTCGTAAGGCTTCGTCGACGTGCTGTACACGCGTTCCTAGGTCCCTCCTCGCGATGTATATACCGCTGTATGTGCCCGACGAGTATGATTGGTACGTATTTCACGGTTTACGGCGGGATCATTTCAATCGAACATTATCGAGCCGGAGAAACCATAACGAGCCCACGTAGAGTTGCCTACGGTTACCCCGAAGCAACGTGGTCAGCAATCAGCAATGGCCAAGTTGCGCGCGCGAGGATTGGCGCAATTGTGTGTTTGTGTGTATGTGTGTGTGTATATATATATAAATATATTCATATGCGCGTATCTTGTATATAAAAACATTTATACGTGCATCCGAATGTGTACCCGCACTTATATACTTATGCAGCGTCAGTAAACTATACAGCGCCATAAGGCGCATACGTTTATATCGTAGTCCGGTGTTGTGTTGCCATTTTAAGAGAAGCACCTTGATATACGCGTACATAGTTGTTCAGACTGTATTGTAAATGTGTACTTGCCTTACCTGTGTATGCGCATATATATTTCTCAAGAATATCCCTCGGAACAAGAGCAACCAATATTGCTTTTATAAAAAAATAAAAAGAGATATACTCTATATTCTATTTCTTTCTCTCTTTGTAGATAAATTTTTTTGCTATTACTTTTAAATCGTAGAATGACCTCGTTTGTTCATTTTATACTAATACATACGCGAGCATTGTATTTGCACGATTACGCTTTCACTATGGGCCGCATGTCGTTATCATTATCGTCGGATCTGGCGGCGACTCCGATGGCGGTGCTTTTATGAAATGATGGCGGTGCTTTAAGGCAACTAGGAGATATTATGCGAAGTACAGATAATCGTGCTGCAAGGACTTACATTTTTCAAGAGAGATTTTTGAAACTCGTATGTTTTAATGAGCTTCTTTCAGATTCAACAATCGCAAAATTTAATTATTATTATTTAAAATTTTGAAATTTATATCGTGATTCCGCGTGATTTAGTATTATCATCGAACAATTATTAACAATTACTGACTTGTACAATTACACCATTCCAAGAGATATAAGAAAAATGAAAAAAAAAATTACACTTTCTCGGTATTCAGTAAATAATATAGTACATGTGTCCTACGTAAAATTACCGAGACAATCCGACTTTGCAGAATCTGATTGCAAAATTGTGCGAATCGTAAACGTAAGAACTTACGGATACTTATGACAATTTATTTAATACGGCGATTTTTGCCTGTCGGCGTAATTTTACAACGCCGCGAGCAAACTTTGTTCGCTTATCCCGCGGATGAACCTTTTCCTATGCGCGAGATTGTCGCAACCTCTGGCACTTAAGGGGGCCATAATCTTGGGGAGGCTCGCAAGCCGGTTTTCGAAACGTCACGTACCTATAATCTCGCCGACTTTGTACGCCCGCCGTATCGTTCAAAAGTGCACGGCGCTCGCGCGCAAAAGATCGGAAGCGTTAAGTTCGTGCTTTATACTAGTGCGACCTCGACTGTGTAATTACAGGACACGACGATAAGAGGGGCTCTCGGATTCATAGTTTGACAGTAAATGTATGCACGCCCACCTTGCCCCATCTCTCGCGTGTCCCTCCTACGACTGAACGACGTAAAAACTCGGTTCGCAATGCCGCATAAAGTTCGTGAGCGTCAAGTTGTTAAGGAGGAGGAGGAGGAGCATCACATAGACCGAGAGCGTATTCGCGATGATCCGCGCGAGCCGTGTTAAATTGTGGTTCTCTTATTTACATTTGCGCTAATTGCACGTTGCCGTCTCGCGGTGACGCTTTCTCGCCGCGACTTTTGTCCTCGCGGGCGCGTCCATAAATTATCGTGCGGTCTCTCATGGCGGACCCCACGACTGACCTCCATCACGGTGAAGGGTCGAGAGCGTGCGAGAAATCTGAACTTATAAGCGTTAAGTAGACATTGTTTTCTCTGTTTTACACAGGATGTATCAAAATGAAACGTTTTGTCTCATTCTTTTATAAATACAATTGATACATTATAAATTAAAATTTTTAATCCAGCATTTCTCCAGCGGAGAAACTTCTTTCTTCTTTAACATTCAATTTTTATATTTTTTCTGGACATTTAATTTTAGAATAAGAACGAGAAAATAAACTTTTTATTTGCATCTTCGAAACTTGATCAGCCTGTTACCTTACAACTTAAAATAAAATACATAATAAACAACATACAACTTAAAAAATATTAATGTCTAAATATCGAGACAATTGTTTTACTTTGACTTCGAATATCTACGGATCATGAAAAACACATAACTTTAAAGATATCTCATCTATTCTATCTGTCGTCTGTCAGAGAGATTTATCTTTAACTATTTTCTCAATTTATAATAGACATAGTTTTTCAACAAAGCTATGAAGAAAGTTATGCCCGAGATATTTTATTATCTTCTCATAACATCTTACAATCACGATTCTCATATTATAATAGATCCCTTTGACTTTCCAGGAAGAAATCCAACAGTTAAACAGGCAAGTCTCTTGAGAAATTCGATTCTTCCTGTTAGATCCCATCGTCTGATTTTTCCTTACGTGGCTTTCGTTATATGATATACAATCGCGCCGTAGGATTCAAGTCCCTTACATTCTTTTGCTGTGCCTGTGGAAGGATCCAGGATTTCTCGGATCGGCGTCGTGGTTAGACGACCGTTTCTCGCTAATGTGCAAAACGAAGGTCTTAGTCTGCAATTTAGCAAGCGCGAGCACGTGGTGAGTCCGACGCGGCGTACTATATAGGTACACATATTACGCAGTGAATATGTATAATGAGGTAAGAGAAAGGAGAGTGAAGAGGAGGGGAGGATCGCAGAGGGCGGAGGGAGGAAACTGAGGGAACACTAGAAGAAGTAGAAGAAGAAGGAAGGCAGACAATACTTGCCAAGGACAGGCGGTATTCAAATGCGATCGTCGCTGCTGCCGCTGCTTGCACGGCGAAACATTTTTGCAGACTACCATGGCTGCAGGACAACCGTCATTTTTTTTCCACCTTCGCAGGCGCGCAAGTACCCCGTCCCTTTCTGCATTAACCCTCCTTCTTCTTACACCGTTGCCTCCTTCGTTCTCGTTTCGTTACCGCCGCCGACGCCACCGTCGCTGCCTCCTTGAACATCGTCCTCCTCGTGAACCGACTTTCGCACGTAAAAAGAGTCGCTCTACAGCCGTATATCACCGAGG
Source organism: Cephalotes varians (assembly GCA_037157785.1). Classification (NCBI taxonomy): domain Eukaryota; kingdom Metazoa; phylum Arthropoda; class Insecta; order Hymenoptera; family Formicidae; genus Cephalotes; species Cephalotes varians. Next base: position 2,586,087 of record JANQDE010000016.1, on the reverse strand, counting down.
TTTATTACTCATTGTTATAAAATATAGTAGCACAGTGACACGCGGCAAATTCTCGTGACGGACTCCTCGCTCGATCCTTAAATGAGATTCGCGGGCCGCACTTATATTGCGGATACAAAACCGCAACGACAGGCTGGAAGATTATTTCGAATGTTACGGCGTTTTAAAGACGTACTTCAGGTACTTTATTGTCAGCGTGAAAATGTCTTCTAACGATCCGCGCCCATCCATCATGGGATTCAGGAATCTTTAGTATGGCTTTATGACTAATGATTCAAAAAAATAGATGATTAATCACAACTAATGGGATGTCGCCGAGAAATAATTATTAGGCTCTTTAAATCGTCACTCCTCTTGATTGCGGACCGTATGCCGGACTTTGTTGTAATTATACAAGCAATAAGAATTTATCTTTCTCGAAACTCTTCGTTTTACCAAACCGGTCTGCGAGATTCCTCGGCTCGCTTGCTCCGCAAGCAATGCATGTGGCATTTCGCTCAAAGCGAACTGCCCTCGTAATGTAGACCCATGCCACCTGATTTTTCCGAAGGGAAATAAGCAGCCCTTCGTAAGTGTATTACGATCGACAAATGGGAGCAACTTATTTAACGTTCTTAGGATGCTCGCAAATCCTGCGCGAGCGTGCAAAGCAAAAGGCTAGACGGTTGGATATACTGACGCCACTAGTTACTCACTGCGCAAACCTGCCTTATAATCAATTTCGAGATTTATATTAGATTCACTCGAGGCGAAATTATATCTCTACCGATCATCTCTACCTTTTAATCCATAAATAACTTTAGGACATTGCCGTAGCTTTACATGATACAGACACGGCCTTGTTTTTCGTGCCAAATATATCGATTCGCGGTCGGAATCAGATTGATTTTCTCGTATGATCCACGGGAGCGGATCGGCAGACACAGCCCGTTCACATTCCACTGAAACGATCCCGTCGATCGGAGATATCCGGTGCCTTGTTGGGATCATTAGCGTGAGATCGTGTGACGTAACGAGCCAATCAGTGTCCCGACCGCCGGAGTAATGATCGTGTAGCGAGAGGTATTAGCATCGTGGACGGACAGTCGATACCGTTAAACAAAACCTTGCCTCGTGACCTTTGCCCGGAAGAATCGCGGGAGGACTCGGCCGATGACGAGGACGATCTTGTCGAGTCGCACAACCGTCTTCCATTCGGATCGTACGTTTTTTTTTTGCGGCCGTGCGCGGTACGTTCTTCTGTCTAGACTAAGACAGACACGGACTGGAGAACAACGGATCACTATAGAATCAGCCCGGTGATCTTTGACCTGGCAAGCGCAAGAAACGTAACTGTGGCGAACTGAACGCAATCATCAGTAATCCCACGTTGTTCCTCAAAGCGTTTTATTCTATGGTGAAGGATCTATGATGAAGGAACGTTCCTGGTTGAGACATAGCTCTATTACGATGACAGAATGACTAGACCAATTTTCTGATTTTCAAGGATATGTCCTCATTTTAGAAGCGTCTTCTTACCAGCTTCTTTCTCTCTTCAGAGAGTACGAGAGTTTTTTATATATACGCAATATGGTTATAAATTTTAATGTGATTTGACTTTACTTAATTTACAGTTTTATTAAAATTCCGAAGTCAAAAGCATATTCTCTATCAATTGTTTTTAATTTTACATGAAAGCATCCTTATGACGATTTTACATGTTTATTGCGATTTTCTTCTGTTATTTTCATACATTTATACATCTTTTATCATCGTATTAAATTTCATAAGCTTCAGTAATTTATAACGCTTCTTAAAGATTAAATAATAATTTTACATAGGAGATTCAAAAATCTCTTTTCAAATACGCATGTTTAAAAGAAAATTATGTTATTGATTATTTATAAATATCGTTACATCGTGCTATCCACGTCATACGTCATATTAGTCGAATAGGCTGACAATGAGTGCAAAAAGTTCCAGCGGGATAAGTGAAGAAGAGACACGCAGAATCAGGTTTGATTAATCGTCAGACGGCGCAATAACATTCGTCGCGCGTAAGATACCGCTGGGTGAAGATTTAAGCCTATTAATGTACGTAATTCCATTACCATTGGAAATTATCCTGCTTAGTGAATTACGTACCGCAATCACGCGATGTTCAGTGGACGGTAATGGGTTAATAATCAGGTCGATCCTCGGTAATCCCGATACAGAATTGACCATACGTGCGATAATCGCAACGCGACACTGGAGCATTATAGCATACTGTTCGGTGATATTAAATAAACGCTCTTGTAACGACAATAAACTATGACCATCACGCGAAACGAGTTGACCGGACTCTCGGAGATAATCAGCGGGGCGACATCGGAACCATTCTCGGCTAGCGACATTTCGTGACTAGTCCGGCCGTAATTACGAATCCGAGGAGTACTTTATTATCATCAGGCATTCCGGCGTGCTTGAAATCGCCGTTTCACCGTACGGTGGCTGTCACAACAGGCTGATGCGGCCTCGGCTCCACCTTAAGATAAGAGATCTTCTATTCTCCCTGCCACTCCTCGCTCTCTTATCTTCAGCTATAAGCGCTGCACGAGCGGCGCTACGCACACGCACGATTCCGTGACGCGCTATTATGCGCGTCGCGCTAAAGTCAAATCATGAAGGTGTATGCGTCGATCACGATCGATAACCATCCGAAACGATTGGGAATAACCCATATCTAAAAAAGGGACATCCTCCGCGCCGAGATCGTCGTCCTGCGCATACATGCATAAACGTATCTCCAATAGGTACCTGCTCTTCTGCGATATTGTTCAGCAGGAGGCTCAAAGACGCCGACGCTGATCCTTGTAGATGAATTTAGCCGAACAGGTATGCCGACATATAATACATTATGCTTCGAGGGCACCGGGCACGTATTTAAGCATCCTCGCGATGCGGCGCGTTTGCTTTTTCACAACGCTCGCGTTCGCTCGTCCGCGCAAAAGATCGACGAGAAGAGCGGCCGCGCGGCGTTTGCTCCGGGTTCGTCGTCTTGAAGGACCTTTGACTCCGAGACAAGAACGACGATCAATATTGACGAGGATTTTCGCTATCGTTTCGCCGAAACCAGTCGGCCGACACGTTTTGGAACTCGTTACAAGGGGAGCCGACTTCCGTCGAAAGGCTTGCGCTGGAAGAAACCGGTGACGTTTATGAGTATAAGGATGATTCAGTTGGATGCGGTATAAAAACATGTATGGGTGCTTGTAAGGATGTTAATCCTTTGTACTTCAAGGAGCAACAGGACAACGTAAGTCGACGCAAGCATTCCGCTCATCTAAATGTTAATCCCATGTACTGCAATATTCATCCCTACTTGCAACATCATCTAGTAGTAATCAATATGTACCTTCTCTGTCAAGATAGCAGCAAGTAGATATTTTAATAAACAGTCTTGGGAAATATTTTTCCATCACATAGCTTCTCCGCGGAAATTTAATTTACGATTGTATGTATCTAGAAAATTTTTTTAATTATACAAACGTAACTTAAAATATCAATGCTTCACGTTATTACAATGCGGACAAGATATTTTATGAAAATCAATTTCGACAAACATGTAAATACATTTCATTATCAGAGCTAAACATGTAAGGGACATCATTTCTCTTGCATGATAAATTTTATATTTATATATTCTTAGTCATAAGAAAACACTAATAACGTCTAATGTATACGTCGTGCGTGGGATTACTAATTAACCGCACAAAATAAATTATTCATTCACTATCTCAAAGAAGACACGAGTACCATTGAAGAATAGAACGCGAATCTTTTCGCAAGAAAAGAATGATAGAATAAAAATACAATCGAGAAAAAGTGTTTGTATCAACAAAGAAAGAGCAAAAAAGAAAAGTCAGAGGAAGGAAGAAGGCGTAGGAAAGGAAGGACGAAACGGAGGGAAAAGACGAGTACGGCAGACGAAAAAAATAAGAAGAGAACGAGGGACTCGCGAAACGAGCCGCGCAAAACCCGAAGAACTGGCGAAACGAAGAATAAGAAGGAAGAGAATCAGCCTGAGTTCAGGTCATTCAAGTACGAAAAGGTATAGGGTGAACGTTGGCAGGATGTCTCATGAAATTGAATATGTTTTTACTTGCCACGTATCGTCATTTCTAATGTGTCTGCAAAATATATTTCTCAAATGTATTTGTATTCGATGGCTCATGAATAAATCAGTAATATCTTTATTTAATTTATCTAGTGAAGATCTTTTATTGCCTTAGATTTCTGAAATTATCCTAAGTAAATAATTTCTTATAGCTTAATCACAATTAAGATTTTGAAATAACATTATTATACTAATAAAAGGATTAATGTCCTTTTGAATCTATTTATTTAATTAATTAATACTTTTAAAACTGAATGTCACTGAAAAACGAAACTGCCGTAAAACTGAGAAATAATTTGGCACACGTTTCGTTACGGTTGTGCAATCATTTTGAAACAATAGTCTCCATTGACGAATCACATTGCGTCATAGCCGACAACGCTATCGAATAAAATGGCACGAGGCTGACAAAACGAACACTACAAAAAGAGGATTCGAATCTCTAGAGCGAGCATAATGCATACAAATGTATTGCTTAGTACGTTGGATTCTGGCTTTAGTGAACATGACGCCGGGTCGTGAATCGTGAAGATTAAGCTGTAATTAAATACATTAAACGGATAGCAAAAAAAAAAAAAGGAAAGAAAAGGAAATGATATTTAATAACAATTAGGATAAAAATACCACGTTCGTATAAAATATTATTTGGATTTTCGTATAGATGTGGATTTATTTAATGACATTATAGTAGATTGTTACTTTTTCCGTCATTTGTTAGTAACAAATTAGTTTAGTTTAGTTTAGTTTTTTGAAATGCTGCATGATGTGCTTCATAATATTGTTTCCCATTTAAGCGAAGAAGTGCGAGATGTTTTTATTTAATTCGGGAATGCAACCGGTTACCACCAAAAGTGCGATCCCTAAAGAGGTCGTTGATTGGCCGAGAAGAAGACGATTGCTCCGTGATAATGCGTTTGCTTTTGGGTTCGGGCGCGGCTCACGAGGCGGTGGGCAAAAACGAGCATCGGAAAAAAAGCCGAAGAGATAACAGCATAGGGGGGTGAGCGGGTACCCGAACGGCCGGAGGGGGCGGCAAAACCGGAATTTCATACAGTGGCGTAACACGCCGGATAATACGCCGAGAATCATGAAACTGCATCAAGATTGCTACTCGGCTTCCCCTACCAACCTCGTCCTCCTCGTCCTTAATGTTGGGTCCGAGATCTCGCTGCCGATTAAACTTTCGACGAGGTAGACTGTCCCTTTATCAGGAAGTCTAAGACTCGTTCTTTGCCGGTCAATTAAGTAACTTGCGTATAACGCGGCTAATTAATTTCGCTGTAATTAATTAGATGCATCGGCGAAAGGGCAATGCTCGCTCGTATTGAGTCTTTAGGCATCCCCTTCGGTTCTCCGATTAAATATAAGCGGCGCGCGTTAGGCATTGATTTAAATTATAATGCCGATCGTTAATTCGATGCGCCGTGCTGACTGTAATACACGCCGGGATGGCATCGCGATAAAGTTCGTTGGTTTAACGCGTTGATATAAGCGGCCTATCGCAGCTCGTAACGAATACGCATTGCGAACTTACGTAGTAAGAATTAATTGACATTGAGAAAGTGCCAGTTACTGAGAAGTGCAAAATTATCGATAAAGAAGAACTCTCGAAGCGAGTCGAGAAGGTGCCACGCGGTGGCGACTTCTACTGGCAATGGCCAGAAGTATCGATGACCTTGGCAAGGTCATCGCGTCCTAACTACTACCGGCCCTTCCCCCATCCGCTAATCGTCTCGCTGTTTCGCCCTTATTATAATAAAGCATTCACCCTGATTCCCTCGCGGGCGTATGCCATTCATTCGGCACTCCTGTAGCCCCTTCCTTCTCACCCTTCTCACTCTTCTTTTTTTCTATCCACGTATCTTTTTTAATTTTAAATGTCTCGTTACATGCATGATCTTTCTCTGTCTTTCTTTATCTGTCTGGATACTGAAATCGAAACCGCTGAACCGAGGTCGTCATGGGGCGATTATTATGTCGCTCTCCTCGAACACCGTGAACGCAATCGCGTTCCATTTCTTCTTCTCTCCATTGAAATATTGTACTAAGTTGTCTTTTCTTCTTGCAACACGCGCTGCGGTTTCTTTCATCGTTGCCACGTGACGGCCACGTTGCAGTTTTCTATCTCTACATACTTTATGAACGCGCGTGGGAAGAAAGGGCGTGTTTCCTGAAGAAAGTAATCGAGCATAATTTAAGTCCGTGCAGTCGTAATCAATATTGTTTTGTCCTTTCTATTACAGAAGCAAGACCGGCGATTCCTACGGCGTTCAAGACAACCATACTGGAAGCGGTGGAGGTGGTGGCATAGGAAAGTGGTTGCGAGAACATCTGGGTGGCGGTTCGAAAGGAAGTCACGACGCCAACTCCACGTTTTCCTCGAAGGGAAATGCAAATACTAGCGATAACGGCCGGGACAATAAATCCTTGGGTAAAACGATTTACACGTCGCAAAATCTCTACTGCAGCCTACCAAGGGAACATGGCCGCTACATGCACAACGGCGCTCGAAGGATCATCAACCACGGTAATTTCACGAAGTCTCATGGTTACGATCGACCACGATCGAACAGCATGAACCATCATGAGAAGTTCATGTCGAGTGACCTTGGGACCTTGACGCGAGGCGGACCAATCTACGGCAGCGAAGGCAGAAGCCTGAAGAAACGGAATCGCGATCGTCGTCGACATTCGCTTCACGAGACGCATGATCAAGGCCGCAATCGTCGAAAAAGGTAAGAATTGTTATGTGAAATATGATAGTGTGTTTGCTTAGCAGATTTAAGTTTAAAACCGTCAATGAGAAAATTGCTTTGGTAAGCGCATTCAAATGCTTCAATAAGTTGGCCTTTATAAAAAGTGGTCATGAATTTATTTTAAAGTAATGCGGTTAATAATATTGTAAAATAATGGATACGATGTAAAAGTAATTTTCCTATGAATTCCTTTCACACTTGTTTTCGTTTCTTTAAATAACAAACCGTCCATCATATTTGCAAGAAACGTCAAGATAATTCTCTCAGTCAATATTTTTATCAGCTGTTGGTAGAGGAACACGGGATTACCATTTTGCCTGGGGCACCAAAATGCCTTTACCCAACTCTGGTTATGCCAGTAAGCGTTCTGGCAAAGAGAACAACGTTAGGTATACGGGCATATAAGCATACAGTTTTTTTCCTATGGTACCATCTTAATGGGGATTTCAACGTGCCGAGAACTCGCACTGCTTTTTGAAACGTGATTGGGTGGTGACGAACCGTTTTTGTTCGCACGTTCTTTAGTTGTTGAGAGGAGTTCGCAGAAAGCCAATGCAGAAAATATACTGTTTCCTTGCGTATAAAATGTACATTCAAGAAGGGAATAATAGCAATGAAGTGCTGAACACACAAAACACTAAACGCTTTCGATTATGTGAGATGATGAACGATTGAAGCGCTATTTATTGCGAAACTTATAATTTATTAAAAACAACAGGAAATGCATCAAGATATGCATTATTGTAGATAAAATAAATTAGATATTGTAAATAATTAATTAATTATTGTAAATAAATTAGATATTGTTATGAACCAATAAACTTGAACTGAAACGAAAATCCGTTGTTAATAAATGTATTCGTTTAGACGGTAAAAAAATTCTCAAATTTTTTCTTCTTATTATTTAATATTCTTTAAGAAATCACAAAATGCTGAACATTCAAGCAAACATTAATTTCGCGTAAATATGCATATTTTATATGACACATGTTGGGTGAGCGAAAAATGTAAATTGAAAAATTACTTTTATAAATTTTCTTTTGTAATGATATGCATAATATATTACGTGGCATACGTAACGAAACTTGCCACGCATTAATGTAAGCATATTTGTAGTATTACGGTATTACTAATGTGATTCGAAGGGTTAATCGTATTTGAATATAAGATACACGAGGAAGCGGTACAGATGTATGCCATACATTTCGTGTTCTATTCCATTTATGTCGAGAACCTCTCTTAACTACATATGTTAAATTATTTCCTGCGAATTTGTTGCATAATGCTGTGTTGAAAGCATGTAGGAGGCCCATTATCGTACTAGGTCCACGATGAAGAAAGAGAGAGAGGAAGAAAGTCACGTATCTGGATAGACGACTTCCGTAATAATAGAAAATCAGATCGCGCTATCTCCATTAGCGTCGGTTATTTACTGCGAACTGTAATATACATCTCTCGTACGTCGTATACATCTCTCTTTGGGATAAAGGAAAATGCCGAATCACAGATGGCCGCGCCTTTGTTTCGCGATGCTGTTAACTCGTCTCTTGATTCACGTTCGCTTGATTTATCGTGAAGCCACTCAGCGCACAAATACCGCGCGCGCATGAGCAACGCTTAATGCCGATTCATCCAGCGAAATTATAAAATGCGCGATACGCGTATACGCGTTCGTCTCTTCCTCTCTTTCGATTACGTCTTTTTACCCTTGGAATCGCGCAAACGTCGATGTTGCAGTATAGCGACAGCGTGGGACGCGCAACTTCGGCGTTGCGCAATTTTCACCGCAGGTATTCCTGGCGAGGAAGATCTTCGTACCTCTTCCTTCGCGTACGTGCGCTTCGACGCGTTTTTCTTCGATAACTTATTCACGCTCGGACATGATTTAGCCTCGCAATGCATGATCTACAAGTATAGCCGACTGTGTATACGACGACGCGATGCCCGGGCAACGCACGTTCATAAATATGTCGTTATTGTGCAGCTCGAGACGAACGCACATGGAAAATCCATAAATGCAGAACCGACAATCGGGATTGGAAAACGGAAAGAGTGTTGTTCTGTTCATGTTTATTCGTTTTCTTCAATGGGATCGTATTTTTTATCGGGCGCTGACAATTCGTCTTCCTTCTCTCTGTACCGTTTGTCCCTGTCGTCCATTCTCTTCGAATAATAAATTGTAAACCTGTCTGAAATGATTCAGTACATCGACACGGGACGCGTAAGAGCTACGAATTCTCGGCGGAAAATACTTCGCATACGTATCGGTTCTTATCCGCTGACAGCATGTTGGAAATGGAATGGTGGTATCCCATTATCTAGGATGATTTATCACTGCAACGCGTGACCCACGAACACGGTTATGGTACCGGGTGAGAGAACCTCGACATACGCGATGCACTAAATTAAAAAGAAGTAATGCCCTTGGCACTTCAGCACTTCGCGCAGCAATTTATTTCCCATCTTTTGCAAATAATGAAGTAAACTCCTGATGTGAACAAATTATAATTTCCTCTGTGTAATTCCCTCTCCCCATTTTATCAATGTTTAGACGTATATTTTTATTATAATGGATACTTTTATCTTAATAAAAACACTTTATTAGCAATCCAACAAAAATATTATTCTTTAATAATTGATTATGAAAACCTCTGATGAATAAGTTTGTTTTATGTATATAATTCCAACCTTTTCTTGCTCTTATTCAATCATTTTCCGATATTCAATCTGTTTGAGAATTTCTGGCAGAAGGGACCTTTTCCTTTGCACAAATACACGTACTTTCTTGATGCGAAATCTTTCCCAACTAGGATGATTTAACACGGCAGTTTGCGACAGAAACTACGAATGCTCGGTCGTGGCACTCGGACGTTTGAACCTTACGTCGGTTGTAAGTGTTCACGTCTGGTATGCGGCCATGTGTATGGTTGGGATATATGGCTGTCTTCATGCTCGTCCCTCGTATAGCTTCCTTCATAACACGTACTCGGTGGAAGCTACGGATCTTTTCTCAGACGCAAAATAGCAACGTGAGTTTGTTGGATTTCAAAGAAGAAGAGTGAGAGTAAGGTGGCAGAAGGAAGAGAGAAAGAAAGAAAGTGTAAGAAAGAAGAAGAGCGAGAGTAATCGGGGTTGTTGGAGCCTGAATTTACGGCGTGGATTGCGATAACCTCGATAGACCGACATGAGCATATAGCCGCCTTGAAGTCGGTGAAGCGTCTATCGTGACTCCCCCTTTTCGCGCCATGAATTTTACACGCTCTGAGATATTGCGATTGTTCCGGAGTAATGAAGACTTGAACAAAGCGAAGGAGCAATTTCTGAAGCTTATTATTAAATTTACAAGAAAGGTAATTTCTACGGTTTCGAAGAGATATATCGCAACTCAATAAATTTTCAAATTCCATCGCATCATCCTATGTTAATCTAAATCTTGTATGCAATTGAAAGAAATTAATAAAAGTTAATGATGATATTGATTTGGATTGTCACTTCATTTTTGTCATCGGCAATTTGTATTTATTCTATTTTTAATCTTATCGCTAATTAATTAGCAATCTTTTCGAAAAATGTATATTAGCGCTTTAGACATTTATAATTAAAAAAACAGTTATATTTAGAAAAATATAAATAGATATCCATCGTTCTGTTCTTTGAATAATATTTTTGAATTCTCAAGTTTTCTTCAAGAAGTGATCGAAACTGCGATGATCTGAATTTGAAGTAGTCAATACGTACTAGTCAATACGTTACACGCATAGAACATGGAGATTAAAATAGGAGATATTGAATAGGCCTAGATATGATAGAAATCGCGCGAGAAAGTGCTAATGTATTCGTCGGATTGCCGAGGCGTGTTGGGCGACTTATTTCTGTCCCTCTTCTTCCTTTATCATTGGACGATCATTCGGGACTCACTTGTTCCGTTCTATTCTCTTCGCGTCACCACGAACCTGCGGCCCTTCTCGGCTCTCTGCGTCCTTCCTCACCGTACCTTTAGATACTCTTCGCTCGCTTTCCTGCAGGGCCCTGTAAGCTAAATATAGCTAAGTTCGTGATATAAATAGAATAACCCTGCAGGCCAAGATGGCCGGGGTCAGCCCTCGCATCGCCTTCTTCTTTTTCTTCTTCTCCCTTTGCTTCCTTCGCTTCTTTCTCGGCTCCCGATCTCTCTTTTTTTTCTTTCCATTCTGCCTTGGCTCTCTGGTCACTGCGATTTATCTATCTCTTGCCGTACGATTACTCCAAAGATTTTAACACTTCGACTCCCTTAGTTGATTGTAATCGACCTTACGCGAGAGAGGTCGACTCCCTCGATAAGAGTTCATTAATTCGATTCTTTCATGTTTGTACACTCGCAATTATTTAATGCTGAAACGCGTTTCAGTTAGTATTCGCGTTTAATGTTTTAGCGACAATAGACATTCTCATGCTAAGTCCCAGTTATTTCCTGAGTTTTCCGCTGCTATATATAGATAATTAAACGCGAAACAGCCATAACATCACCACATTCTCGAGCGTAGCAGACGTTTATCACGATATCGCGGTGCTACCGGTATCGATCTGATTCTCGTCGGATCTTGACACTCTCGGTTAGAAAGTTACAAGGGCGATTGAAAGACTCACCGAAGCGTCTCTAATCAGTCCAGTTCACAGTTGTGCTTTTTGCGCGAGATTAAATGCCGTCCCTAACGACCCAGTACTTTATACGGGGATGCGGTCGATGGTGCCCGCGGAATATCCTGCGTTTATCATTCTGTACGAGAAGCGGAGGTCGTAAGATCGAAAGAGTAAAATAAGAAGAAGAAGAAGAAGAAGCAGAAGGTGGAGAAAGAACGAGAGAGGGAGAGAGAGAGAGAGAAAGAGAAGAAAATGAGGAAGACGGCCCGAGGCTCGACCGACTCTGGCCAGGGCCGTATCGGCGGGATTAATGGCAGTGACATCCCGCTCGTGGCCAGATGAGATTCTCTATCTCACCCGCGAGCGAGAGCGAGAGGAACGCGATACCAGTGAGCAACGATGGAAGCGAGAAAGAAAGAAAGAAGTATGTGGCTAGCAGAGAGGAAGGGGGAAAGGTCCAGAAAAAGAAGTCAACGATGAAGTGGAGGAGGAGGCGGAGGGCGGCCGATGTGAGTCGAGTGCATTGACCTTAGGATTCGATGCGCGTCCTTGAGGATACCAAGATGGCGGGTTTATGCAACCGGTCACAATGGTATCTGCAGGCTGCCGCGCTCCTTGTCGCGTTCTATTTGACGCACGACGATTCAACGCGCTTGCATTCTCGAGGGATTCTCTCCCTCTTGCGAACGTACGCTCGCATACATACGTATTTCCAATATACATTGTATATGTACGCGCGCGACAGTGGTCGCAGACGTAGAAGCCTCGTATATGTACACGTGGGTTGCACGTAGGACCATCACGGACGCAAGCCCGAGACGCGCCGTTAAAGCCAGTCAGTCCAGTTTCCATCGCTGCAGCCTGCACGGACGAGTCGGGAATATACGCGGCGATTCGAAAGGAAATCAAATCCAAGGAAAGGCCAACGAACGGCCTGGACACGCCCGGCATATACATAACATTGGTGCTTATGTACATACGTTAAGCCAAATAAACATACACACCATGGCCCTTGTGATGAACATACCTCGAACATTCGCGCGAACGACTGCATCTGCTCGGTTCTTCCGCCTGGTACGTCTATCTTCGACTTGTCACTCGTCACGCCGCATAAACCGCTTTCTTACACTATCCCGATTCCTTACTTGGCGACCATGATGAACGAATGTCTTTCCCTGCGCAGTCTGGAAATGTTCATATGTTTTACATTTGCAGCGTATCTCCGGAATAAATCACATCCGTTCCTTCATTTCCTTTGAATTGAGAAACGTTTGACATAAAGCTCTTGTTGTATTTTGGCTACAATTACTTGCAAGCAAAGTTATTCATTAAAAAAAATAGAAAGAAAAAGATGTCGCGTACTTGTTTTACTTTGAAAATTCATCGATTATAGCCTATATTATAACTCTCGCAAGAACATTATTTCGGTATTTCCATTGGAGTCTGTATCCTTTGATGCGAGTATGAAATTCGCGCAAAAATACATATGAAAAAAATACGTATGTGATATTAACAATCAGGGGGTGTAAGAGGCGAACAGCTTTATGTCACCGCGCATGATGAGTGATACGTTTATGTCTGTGGTTGGCAATGGTGCATATGCGTAAACACATGTCCGTCTCGCAAGTCAAAGTTCCTGCATATGTAAATGTACACACGAAGCGGGGATCCTTGATCCTACAAGAATGCAGCGCTAGCGGCTGCCCACACTGCTTCAAGTACTTCTTCGTCTCTTTTCTCTACCTCACATTGTCCCTACTTCTTTCTTTGTTTCTCCACGGCATCTAATCCAGACAGGACCAGGCATAAAGTGCGCGGCACCATCGGCAGCATGCAGGTCCTCGTCATTCTGTAGCGTCACCTTCGCACGTTGGCATATATTGTGTCTCTTTGCATCGCTACGTGGTGCCTAAAAATAAACGCGACGCGTTATTGAATAAGAAATATTGACTTTCCTGCGTTTTAAACTTGACGATGGATGAATAAAATAGTCGAAAAGGAAAATATTTAAATAATAACGATAAGTAGGTCAAAATATTAAATATATGAATGGACATATGTCTTCAAGTGTATCGCTAAAAAGATGCAATCTATCTTATATATAAAATTAAATTAAAAAATATATTTTGTACATGTTCAGTTTATAAATATAAGCAAATGTCAATTATGTCAATTATGTGTTTAATTAAGCTCAGTTTAATTTTTTAATGAAAATAAACTCGCCTAAGAATAATTAAATTATTATATTTACATTTAACAGACATTCAAATTAAGCTTATATTTTATATCAATTAAGAAATAAAAATGCATTTTTTATCGACGAATGAAATATAGAGGCAAGATATTACGTTGTGTCGATCTCTAGTTCTAACGAATTATATACATACAGTGTCGTTGTTAATTCCCCCTTTAACGCCTGGCAAACGAAAGATACTCAGGTTTCAACTCACTATGTTACTGCAGTCATGCAGCTCTCGCGTGATCGAACGAGGCACGTCCCCCATAAATAAACTTTTCATACATCAGCGAGAAGAGTGGCCAGCGCAGAATAAAGCACACGAAGATGAAATCATACCCTGCGCCGCAGGATGTGCCGTGCATCCACACCAACGGTGTCCGGTAGCTCGCAGCAGTTTAATCGACGTCCTGCGAGAAACTTTTCCTCTCAGCGGCTGTGTGAGCGCGGTTAAACCAACCAACGCGGCAGTGGCAGCATATACGAGAGAAAAGATGATCTTCGATCTTCAAGGTCGACCGCATGCGGCTCGAGGCCTTCTCGCGAAGATGTCGATCCAACCGCGATGAATTCGTTCGACTGTTTTCATCGTCTGGCAGCTGTTATTCAGTCCCGTTTCCCCGTAGCACTCGCTGCTCCGCTCCGCGTCCTGGGGCGCAACTACTTACATTTATCGATTTAAACCAAGTCTCAATATGATGGAGCAAATGACGGAGAACGACGCGGATGGGGTCATCGACGAGGTACCGCCTGCGGTAACTTCTGGACGTAACGTCTCTAAGAATTCGATTATGCGTGAATTTTTTGTAGGACAACGGGGAAAGGTTATATCAGAATACTGTAGTCAGCGATGATGATGAAAATTCGGCACTGGAAAATGAAGAATATGAGGACAAAAGGAAAGAGGAGGAAGCAGAAGGGGAGACAGGCACTTATAAAATGGATGAATCTTTTATTTGGGACGAAGAATCAGGAGAACGCGAATATGAAGAGGAAGAATATGGAGAGCGGAGCCTCGAAGATGAGGAAGCAGAAGAAGAAAGAGATGCACCATCTGATGATATTGCGACAATCTCGACGGCAGAAAAGCTCGAAGAGGAAGTGCAGCAAGATGTGGTGGGGCCCGATCACGTGCTCGCTGAGATACCAGTCGAGGTTCGCATAAACTTGTCATTCTGCGTCATTCTGCCTATGGAATTACTGTGCCTCACGACCTTCGTAATATTCTAAGGACTTAAGTCTCCCTTCTCATCACGCGCCCCCGCACAAACGTGTTTCCGCATTGTATACGTGTTCCGTCGCTATTGTGATCGATTGAAATGGTAATAATAAAAGGCTTCCCCAAGCATCTTGACGTGTTTTCATGAAATTACGATGATCGTAATCGGAATGCGTATTGCGATATTAAAAAAAAAGGAATAAGTTAAACATTACTATTTGCACTAAGATTTAATATGATTGCCAGTGCAGATTTTTACCAATCGCGAGACAATGCTCAAAAAATTAAAAGAACTTTTAGCTGAGCAAACAGAATTACAAAGGAAAAACAGGCTTCTTGAGGTGTGGATTATTAAACATATGAGAAAGGTTAGATTTAAACAGTTTAATAAATTTTATATACATCTAATTTTCAATTTCTATTTTGCACTACAATCAACTGCAAGTTTCATTTCTTTATCTGGTTGATTACGATTAAATGATGTGAAAGTGCAGCATAGAAATATTCGCTGTCTTCAACAGAAACGATTCTCGCCACGATGCATTTATGCATACAGATGCAAGAGAAAGTGACACCCGTGGATACAACAAAGGAATCCGAGCAAATGGAACAGATCTATAGACAAACATTGCATACATATAAGCAGCACCTCGACAACATAACGGAGCGGAAGACGCGAATAATAGCCGACATACAAAACTACGAAGACAGAATGCAAAAGGCGCGCGACGAAAATGCGCGAGTGTTCGACGAATTCCTGGATCGTGAGAGAGAAGTGGCGACGGGTCTCATTTACGCGAAGACTGGACGAATGCTCACGGAGAAGGCTGTCAACGAGATAACCCGTCGACAGGTGTAACTTAATGACCGTGAATCATCACTTGTCTATTACAGCAATTATGCGACGTACCAATTAAATCCACCCGACGTGCATACACGTTAGTCGCGGGGCTCACGTAAGGATCTTCTTTATTGCCAGGTATCACGACGCGAGATTCTCGCTTGCATTCGTTACCAGTATATTCTCCTGCAGCATCATCTCGAGGAGATAAAAATTCAACTTCGAAATCTGGAAACGCTCGGCGAAGGGATGACCACTATGGATTACGAGACTTTACACATGGCTCATGTGAATTATAAGGATAAATTGGACGAACGCGACAGAGAACTGGAAAAATTGCGCTGCAAGTACGTTGAAACGAACAATATTGCCTCCACGACAATATATTAACATAATTAGTTATCTAAGAGTTGTGTTTCTTTTCGAATGTTCTTTTGGTTATCTTGAAATTATCGATAAAGATCGTGTCTGACGTTTTAACTTCTGCGCTGGCGATATTTCATGGATTGCATTACTGATTCATGTAGAGCTATCCAACGAGATATCTACAGTGTCGCAGCTTTAATATGAAAGATCTTTGACTTAAGGCGACGAATGAATTACTACCGATATATCTGTCTAACCATCTATCTGAACGAGGGCTTTATTAACCGCTTGTTGGCAATCGAAATTAGAATCGCTGAAATGGTTAACGGAGTCGCTCACTGTAAGGAGAAGGAGACATGCCTTGCGGAGGATATCGAGCTTGAAGAACGCGAATTGAACGAGTATCGCGAGCAGACGACCAGAGTTCGAGAGGACGTCAATAAGCTCCATTTAATTCTGAGAGATTTACGATGGGCTCACGACGAGAAGAGGCTCGAAGGCGGGCTGCTGATGGCTCCGTAAGATCTGTTAATTTCGTGTGTAGCGATTTCGGTCAATGTCATTCACGGTTCATCGACCCAGACCGGTGCTGCGTGAGACGGAGAGGATGATGAAGTTGCTGGACGCCGTGAGGAACGACATTGAGATAATCAAGCGCGAGATTCACCGGTACGGCCCTGCGAACGGGAGGAAGAAGACGAGCAGCAAGGCAATGTCGACGATGACGCAGGACAAATCAGATCGTTTCTAATAAACGAAATCCTCTAACGTGTCTTCCACGAAGATTTATTTACTGTATCTTTTGCAAAAATGCATACGGGACTTGACAAACGTAAATAAACATCGCATTTTTTTTACCTTTAAACCGTTCATGTTCTTTCAAAGTAAGATTTACAACTAGCCGAGATCAGCGCAGTTGGTACGATAATTAGCGAATCTCGTGGATTAATCGCCAAATGATTGATTTCATGCGCGGATATTATATGAGAAACAAATCACACCGACGTAAATCACAAACACGCCCACGTACGCCATACCGAGACTCTGCATGTGAGTGCGATAAGTCGTTTGCATTATCGCCTTCTGTGACAGTTTAATATTATAGCAGCGAATATGGGCGATAGCATGAGTTATCCGATCCGACCAAACAATTGCAAATTTCTTACGTTGTTGCATGCGAATCGCTGTTCGCGCCGCAATCACAATTACGTTATCATGATTTAAAACATACTTATCATTCCGCAATGACGATTTCGCATTATTTATAAAGTTTTGTAAATATAATGTTACATATATTCAACGGTATTCTAATTAAAAGGATAGGTTTGTTCGCAGAAATTAAGGATTGGCAAAAGAAGTAATTAAAAAATACTTTCTGCAACGCACGCGTGCGTGTATCTGTCGGACTCAATTGATTTATATTAAACGGCGTGGTACACGATCGAACCTTTCGAAATCGAATTAATTCGTCTTCGATCGTGTCAATCCGCCTACGGGTATTTTTATGCCGATTCGTTGATCATACGATCGTTGCATATATTAATGTGCGTGAACGATTTATTCGTATATTTCAAGCGTACAGGCGCACAAATTTTGTCATTGCAGGCCTGAGTGTGTTAGAAATATATTAATTATAAATTCAAGCAAAAAAAAAAACAAATCTTCATACAGGTTTTCACTGAGTCTATCTCGCGTCACACGCATGACGTTAGTGCGTTCTTAACTCGATTACTGCATTAGAGCATTATACATGAGAGTATCAACGTACTCTCAACTTTTCATGCATATAGAATGAATCCGGACAAAGCGGAATAAATTGACCGCGCGCGTGCGAACATTAATTCTCTCGACGTACTCGTCGCTCTTTTATTTTATCGTTAATTATATGCAAAAGTGTTACTCGAATTTCTATGATCTTTCCACTATTTCGAACTATTCATTATTTACTATTTTTTGAGAAGAAAAGAACATATTTACAGTTAATAACACACATCAATATTATTTTAAAAATTGTCATAAGCGTGGCAGAGAAGTTAACATTTGCATAGTTATACTTTCCAGTGAATATTTCCCATAAATATTAATGTTTTAAAGTGGCGAAGAAAAATCCGCGAAACTCTTGTCACACTACAAATTTCGCATATAAATATCTCGCATCCACATGTAAAGATTTCGTTTGCTGTACATTATCTTTTCTTCGAATTCTTCTGAATTTGAAATAACATGTAATGATAATTCTTTTCATCTACGTATCTAGTGTATCTACCAGGATGAATCACATGACGATTCATCTTAATATCAACTATTAACAAAAAGTCTTGAACTCGAACGCACTTTTATTATACATTCTATATTCAATTCTATTTCTTTATTATTACCCGTTTCCGGCTATTTTACGTAGTCATTTTTCAAGTTCTTTACTAAATTGTTTTCTTAAGAATGCGCAAAGCGCAAAGTGGATGCGGAACTTCCGCTTTTAACAAATAACTAACGACTTTTATTGTGCCGCTGAATAGATTAATAGCCTGGGTCTTTTTAGACGTTTTTCTTTTTAAACGTCGACAACGAATGGTGTCTTGCTCTTTATAGACCCGACGTATCCTGAGATTCCTAATGATTATTACATTAAGGCAATCTTTCTCTCGAATTCCTTGACTTCTTGCACCGGTTCCGAGGCAAGTCTCTAAGCGCATAAACGGCTGGAGGTTTCGTAATTCTTATTACAAACTCGGATGAGTTAGTGAAATGGCGTTAGATTAACAAACGCGTTTCATTGTCAGCGTGTGGGTAGTTCCATTCATTCATCCACCCACCAAAGCACAATGTAATTTAAAAGATTTTAAAGGTTATCCGTACATATATACATTCGCATGCGGGCGTGCGCGATCACAGAATCACGAGTAATCGATCGAAAAAGGATATTTATTAATTTTATGTAGGCGTAGAATTGGCTTCAGCGACAAGATAAAATCGAGCGAGGGTGTATCTTCCGCCGTTCGCATCGAAAGGGCGAGGCAACGATCGGGCGAGGCATGATTTGGGGCCAATTAGGACCGGCGTTGAAGCCATTAATCCCTTTTGGTAATTTGTTCGTACCCGGAATTGATTTAAAACCGACACGAAGGTAAGACGAATGGCTCTGTGTAGACTACAAGAAGAGGTGACGTGTCAATTAAGCTACCCTACAATTCACCAGAAAATTATGTACAGAGGCCACGATTTTATCGTACATGCGTGGTACGATAAAATAAATCACGGCCGGTTTCTCAAATGATTTCCGATTTGATGATTATTTATGCATGTCGATAACGTGGTGTTATTCGGTTATGCGATTGCTCGATGGCCATTTAATGCTATAATCGTTGCTTAAATTCGTTATCAGATATTTCGCAAAATATCTATAAGTTGTTTCGACGTATGTATGTTATTTGTACGTATTTTATTCGTATATTCATGTCATTTCTGCAAGGCTAAGAGAATAACGATTTCCATAGAAATTTGCATTTTTGTACTTCTAAAGAAATTTTATCCAAGATTTCCGCCACTTTTTTTTTGCTCTGTATCCTTTACTATCCGGCCGTCAGGTAGAAAATTCATATTGCGATCGATCGAGTTTTTACCTGCACATCTGGATGCATCTCGGGAAGACTCTGCTCTTTATCTGTAGAAAAGAATTCCAGTGTCTTCTTTTTTTATTTTTTTTTTTGGTCCCTTCTTTATGTGGTATCTTTTTCTCTTTCCTTTTTTTAGTTCAAACTTTCTATAATCCATATATTCTTTTCCTTTCCCTCTTTTTCCTTTCCGGTTTATTTCTTTATTAATTGTTATTAATTTTATACTGAATTCTTTCTGTATTTTTTGTACTTACTTTGTATGTGATCTTAAAAAATATATATTTTAAATTATCAATAAATGTTGTTATTTTTGCACTAACGTCGACGTAAATTATAAATAAAATTCAATAATTTTCTTACAGATTCAATGAATTTCTGTTAAGATTTCTATTTCTTTCTTATTTAACTTGTATCCGCAGCAATATCTTGTGTCATTACAAAGTTTCTCATTCTTTTTCTCTACTTAATTCGTTTTATCAAAACGTCAAGTGTCAGAGTTCAACACCTCCGGTAATAAACAACGACACCTCGATCGGTATCGCGTAAACCGAGTGGCTGGTCCAAGGCGAAACCATGCAAAACAAAGAGAAATCTTCTGGCGAATTATGCAGATCAGGTGCATTTGCATTTGCTTAGCATACACCCCGGTTGTTACACGGGTCCTACCATGGACTTTCTCATGTGGTTACCATAAAAAAAATTAGAAGTATCTAAACTCAGGAATTCCGCAGTTGATCTCTCACACGACCTCGCCTTTTCCCAAAATCGATTTGTCGATCTCACGGCGCTTTACCCTTTCCGAATTGGATCAAGTGAATTTTTCCCCATTAATGCCGATTTCTCGATAATGCAATGCATTCGCGTGATACAATTTGAAATTCGAACGATCGACGTTTAATAATCGATTCAGAGCATTTCAATGCAGACCATGCAGATAATGACAATTCTGAAATTACAACGAGAACATAATGGCCTAAGTTTTATATATTTTATAATTAATTTTACGTTTTGTCTAAACTACACAATAGAAACTAAATTGCAATAAATTATAATCTAAATAACTTTCTTTAAGAAGCGCGATTCGTTGTGTGGAGTCCACAATAATCGACAGGTGGTTCCTAACCGGTGTAAAGCACCCTGTCTACCTTTCTTATCTCTCTCGCTCACGAATTTTGTAAAAGATCGAGCGTAACGCGGCAATTACGCGAACGCGGAACCCTTCCGTAAAAGGGAAAACGCACGTTAAGGAATCGTGTTTATTCTCAAGGCCGACCGGTATCCTACCGGCTCCTGCCGCGGCCTGCATAACGCGTTTCTATTACGCGGTCAATTGCAACGATTGTTGCGTGTCTCTCGCAATCAGTGGTCTCTCGGTCTACACGTGCTCCGTATCGTGCACATTTGTCCTCTATTCCCTTTCCTATCTTATCTGCATTTTTAAAAAAATCTCAGTCCGTTTATTTTGATGTTAAAAAATTTGACGAGTTATGTTAAATATTTTAATCACGATAAATCTTCTGTTTTTGATATTTTGCTTTCTAATATTCCGATTTCTTCTGATGTCAATAACGAAAATCTATATATCGGCCATTGTTTTAATTACAACAAAATTCGATTTCGTCGTCTCGCCCGACGGGCGGAACTAATTTCTCGAAAAATTCCGTTGGTACCGTTCACGAAGAAGGTCGGACGATCTGCCCTTCCTTAAACCAGTTATCGCGACACAACGGTTTCTTTCGGGGCTGATTGCGCTCACGAAAATGGCGTAATCATCGTGATTAACGAGGAAACCATGTCGTCGTTCTCGTCGTTCTCTTTCGTCGCTGAGCCTCTAATTGGAACACGTTGGCGTTCGAGAGACTGCGGTCACCGCGTACGTATTGGAGAACGCGCAGCGAGGTAACACATTTGGGTCGATACACGAAACCTCCGTATGAATGCTTTCATGCTTATACACAAATAAATATATGGATGTTGTATATACACATGTATGTACGACACACGCTCGACGCGCGTAAGAGCAGGTATCACAGTCTTACTGCGAAACAATGGTGTTTCAGCGACGCGTTTCCGCTCGAACGTGCTGTTGCGGGCGGTGTTATCAAACATTCGGGAATGCTTTAATTGTGCCTTTAATTGAATCGACCTCACCTCTCCGGGTCAACAGCATCGAAAGACTCGACGTCCTTGGCCACAACCGGCAGATGGTCAGCAAGACGTCGGTCGGTGCAATCCGGCTCACAGTGCACACCAATGCTGGTATGTGCATTCGTGCCTGTACGATCTAACTTACGAGGCAACATCTCGTTTCTTTCGAACTGGTCGCGAACAAGAGCAAGAAGATACCGGGCACCTTGAGTGCCTCGACGACCGAGAATTTCCTCGGGGATATTGTCGCGACTTCTCGCGCCGGAACGTTCGTATCGGACGCCTCGCTCGTCGCACTTCTTTTTCCTTCTCTTTTCTCTTTTCTTCGACGTTTTCATTTTCGATGTTACATCCGCCCAGAAAGGTCGGGTCGCATTAACTGATACTTTATGCGCCCCGTAAAAATTATTCCCGATTCACGATTGTAAATAATGCTATTGTGATCACGCTCTTGTGGACCGTTGCGCAAGCATGCTGCACACTACATGGACGCTTATCCCGCACGGCAACGCATTTCAGCGTTACGCATAAATGTGAAATTATGTAAGTACTACGTAAGCGTGTAAGTTTAAGTATAAACCAATACGATATTTTAGTAGAACTTTACGAGACGATATCTGTGTAGGTGTCGCGCGTTATAAGAACCCGGAATAATTTTTATGAAGAAGAACGCGCGTATTGGACACTGTGTGGCAATAGATAAGCATACATAAATTTCTGACAAAACGATAATCTGTTATCGTTAAGTGTAATATAACTTTTCTCCAAAGTAGTCCGTCGATAAACTTGAGAAATTTAAGGAACCCACGACACGTCCGCGTGACCTGCGCAATTAAATAAATATTTTTTCGAAAATCACAGATAGAAAATCACGATGAATTGCAAAAATATACTCATAAATATTTCATGATTATCCCGTTGCTTTTTATAATTTAAAAAATGCAAAGTTTCTTAATAGTTCGAATCAAATTAATTTTTTATTCTGATTTTGTGACAGTTATTTATATGTTTACTCCGAAAAATCCACTCTTAACATTAACTTACTCGCAATTTTATCTGGAGAAAATAATGAACGATCGTGATACTAATATTTAATATTTCACTAATATTGTAAAATATTTGATACGTTTTAATTAGATATTATTTAGTAGCTAGAGATATCTTTATTAAATAATGTATCCTATATATCTAGCAAGCATTTGAAATTATTCATAATGTTGTTTGCAGATTTCTGGTTTATATTGATGCTTATTTGTAATTCCATGAAAAAATAGCATCTTCCTTTTATACGACAAATTCAAAATTGGTATATTATTTTTTTTTTTTTATGAAACTTTCATATATATCAAAAATTATTGTCTTTTACCACATTTATAACTTTGTAGCAAATATTGATTTATACAAATTAATTCTTGTCTGCTCATCATTTTCGCGGAAGAGTGTTTTTAATTAAATTCTGACGCAAGAACTCGATACGCCGTATGTCTATCTGTTAATTGAATTTCTAATCGTTGATTCGAAACCTAATAAAGGAATCTAAGACCGATGCTCGATTAAGCTCCGATTCGAATCGGCGCGAATTTAGCGCGCCGCATATCGCAAAGTACGGGCGGGATAACGCGGCCGAGAAGCGAACGAGAAGAGGGATAATAGACATAGATTATAGCAGTCTTAAGGGCTTCTACGGCGCGGAGGAACGAAGCGGGCAGTGCGGTCGTTTGCCTTGGATTGCCTTCGAACCGGCGGAGCACCGGCGGAGCGCCCGATCCCGATTCCGATCCCGGCTGGTTTCCGCCATGCATTCCATCCACTCGAATCGGTCGCGCTCGGTTCTGTACGCAGATCCTCGGTCGTCGTCGGCTTCTCTCGGTTACCCCGCGCAGCACCCAGGTCGGCTAACATCGGCAACAGTCGTGCAACGGCGCTCGCGCGGAATGGATCGCGGGACCGTGTCTTTTATTACGAACGCGCCGATAGAATGACGCTGTCTCCGTCGACACCGTCGCGAGACGTTAGGGACGCTCGTACGTGGACTGATAACGTACCGATTGACGACATTACGTGGTGAATCACTTCGGAATCTAATCGCGGAAAGAGAGAAGGAAAAAAAAAGGAATAGCGAGGAGAAAAAAGTCATCCTTTCTCGCGCGTGGTTTCGAGAGAGAGCCAGCGTTCCGGCGTGTGACGTGGTGTTAATGTACAGTGGGTGTGCTGATTCCATCGTTCCTTCCGCGCTTCAATTCGCTCCGTCGCCGTCCTCCTCGGATCTTAAGAACTCCGCGATCGACCTGGAGCACGGGCCTTTCCCTGCGACGGTAGCGGCATAGCAACGATCGGAGCGGAGCGGAGCTGCAGCCGTCTTCGTGCATCAACAGGTGGGGACCAGCCTACAATATCAGTTTCTATTCTCCGCTTCTCTCGCCAACACCTGCGCGCCTCGCGCCAGGTGACGGTTCAGCCGTCTTTAATCCCAAGGGTTTCTAGGTGATAATTTACGGAAGCCCTGCCGCTCGCAAGCGCACTCGCACCTGCCCATTGCTACGGGCTCTCTCTCTCGCCATGTTTTTCATGAAAGTGCGATAAGCTGATACCACGTGCTTGACGGTGACACGATCATTGCATAACGGATATTACGCGCGACTTGACCCCATCTGTTTCCACGTTTCACGCTTCAATTCCACTCGCGAGCCTATGTGCAACGAGAACTGTGTAAAAATCTCCGACTATGTTGGCCACCGCATATATATATTTAAATAAATAAAATACAACTAACGAATCAAAAGATTCAATGGCTCCAAGAATAAATCAAATTAATACAGATTGCCTTTACGAGCCTATGCGGTCGTTACAGCGTTAAATCGTTATATCAGATTGTCAAATAAACATTTAATGCAGAGGTAACATATTACAAATACAGACGTTTCGATCCTTGATGTGGATCCTCTTCAATGTAATATATATTCAATTTAATTTCAGCGTAAAAGAATACGCGAGTTGCTCGCGAAGTCATTTTAATATCACGCGAGCATCGGTGAGTTTAATGCCAACGATCAAAATCCGAACGAGTTTGACGTGTGTGTGTGAAATAGATGAAAACTTCTTGAACGCGTAACGGTCTCGGTTTTCGGTTCATAACGCTCCTCTTTTCGCGAAAAAGGAAACGACGGCGCGGCGTGAATTTTAAGAAATCTTCTACCTGAGCGAATTCCAGATAGCGATCCCTACCGGATCTCTGCCTCGCGCATTCTCGTTCTCCACGCGAGAGACACACACGGTCTCGAAAATCATCGGTGCTCGATCACGAATTCCGAACGGGAAAATAACGTCGTACGGCACGCACATTCTCGTGTGAAGAATGTATACAGTGTATCGAACATGGGCCGCCATTAATGGCGAACGTCGACATTCCCAAGGAATCTTCCTCGGTACCGACCGGTGCGTTGAACCGATTTTCCGGTTGGACCCATTGTTTCGTTCATGGCCTCGGCGTAACTTTCGTCCAAAGGAGGCGATCGCTCTTCGCCTGAGTCGAAGAAGGCAGTCGCTTTCGCAGATATGATCATCGAGTCAATATGATCACTTCGTCGAGTAGGTTGTTGACTCGCGGAGTCTCCTCTCGAGTCGATTTTTTTAAATAATAAACACACCAGCGTTGTTTGCGCGCGTGTTGCGGCGCGGCGATGGCCTTGACATCAGGTCGATATCAAGGCTGGTGCCTTGACCTTTTCCGCGGCGCGTTCGTAGGTTGCTTCTTCGGCACGGCGAACGGCGTGGATAAGCGTGATATCGACGCGCCACGCCGCGCAACCGCGTGAATCGGAGCGAGAGAGGATTTATTCAATTTTCTTGAATAGGCATACGCTGTGGATTAAAGTTGCGAGTGTTAATACAACGTGCGAATATAATTGTGTGAAAGTTGCGCGGGTTGATCTTGGCGAGTGTGCGATCAGATAGGAAAGGTATTAGCCATTATGTGCTAATTCTCAAATTAAAATATACGTTTAAATCTTAAAATAAAATTTTAGCTATAATTACTTGCATATTTTTATTATGTGAGACTCAGAAAGGGAAAAAAAGATTAATTATAGTATTTATATAATTGGACAATATAGGAATATTGATATAATTGATATTAGATTGAAAATATTCAAAAAATCATAAACATGAATAATATAATTCTCATATAAAAATTATTTTTGGTAAAATATTATACACAATCGTAATAAGGTTTCATTGTCTTTATTGTCATATTAATGATGATAAAATTACTCCGAAAATACATCTAATAATTTCGTTATCCAAGTTTACGAATCTACTCTCGCGAATTGGAGCGAAGAAAAATTAATTAAATTATAATCCTTTGAATCGGCATACTAGTAACGAGGTCTTATTATGAATTATTTAAATTAGTGGTTCACATAGTAAATGTACAATTAATAAAAGAAAGTATGTGTACACATTGACCGTTAAATATTATTAACTTCACTGTAAATTGAGTTAAAGATAATTTATTTAGAATAAAACTTATTTAGATTCTATGTGTAAAATCAGAAAATATTGTTTTAGAAAGAATGATGACGATAATAAATTTCCAGATGTTTATATTGACATATTAATTATATACTGCGAAATGTGAGCTACTTGGAAAAAATTTTACTCAATAATGGAAATGTCACTTTCGATATATTATTGGCCAATTATTCGCATTTACGCGACGGTTGATAATTGTAATAGAAGTGATTGCGCAATTGCCAATGAAAGTGTTTGTACGTCTGGTAGCAGATATGTCAGGCAATGTAGTTATGATAAGCGTATTTATCGGTGCGACGATGAAAAAATCGTTACAAAGCTGATACTGGAAAATAATAAAAGTTCATTATGACATGCGTTGTCCACAGGTGTTCCTATATAGAAGATTCCGCTCATGAATGAAAGAGAACTATCTTTAAGAACCGAGCAACTGCTTTTAAAAATCGAGAATTCTGTTGTATAGATAGCCTGACGTGTCAGGCACTGATGTATGTAGCTACCTGTAATGATGGCTGGTCCGACACATACCAAACACACCCGAAGAGACCTCCAAACGTAACGCTTATTAAAATACCATCGTTAAACGCTTCGATCGCGGTCGTAATCCTTCATGAAGGGGGTACAGTGAAAGTTGCTGCGTACGAGCTATCGTGCCCTTTGACCATGGACACATTACTGTTACGTAATGGTACATTGGAACTATTAACCTTAGAACGATTAAGTAACGTGGTTATGTATGATGCTGGAAAATTACGCTATAAATAATTAACAGTAATATTGATTAAGTTTGTATCAATTTCACTATAAAAAGAAACAATAATTAATAAAACTATCGTTACGTTATATTTAAATTTTCTTTAGCGATAATTTTCAAGGAGTAAAATATCGTTAAAAATATCAGTCTATTCTATTTGTTAGTGTTACGCTGTAAGCTGATTAGTTGTAATAGACTTGTGTGACTTTCAATGTAAAAAAAGATTAGAGATTTAAGAAACCGAAGATATTTCACGATATTTACGAGCTTTATACCTGCTTAACCAGCTTAGCTAACTTAGTGTGTTTTTTTTTTTGAGGATAAAAGGTTTTCCGTTTAACCATTTCCTGCGAAAAGTCTGTTTCGGCAAGATTTATTCGTTTTCCCTTCGACGACTGATCTCTGTTTCTTTTAAAGAATATCATTTTGACGGTTTCTAAAAGCAGAGTAATCTTACAAAATTTAAAGATTCCGACGTTGTGTGAAATGGAGAAGGATAAGGAAGAAAGAGCAAACGTACGAAATGAACACAAGTGAAACGCCTGAAATTGCCTTTGAAATCGTGCGCGTATTGCTCAAGAATGTTCTGCGGGAGGCTTCTCAAATTATGTGAACCTGCTCATTCGTGTTTAACGAATGTAGGCTTCCAGCTCTTCCAGTTGCATCTCTTCGATTATTAGATAGAAGATCCACTTGGACTGGAACACGTTCCAATTTCCTCGTGAAGATCAGTAGTCGCTTTTCAAGTCATCCATGCAGAATAACGTGATCTATCCCGATGATTATACAGGATCTGTTTCAACTGAGAGAAGGTCATTACTTTGAAAAACGACTACCGTTTGTGAGTAGATCAATTCGTACTAATGGTTTTCGATTACACGCGAGATTTTCCCGGTTTAATAACGAAAAAAATATTTTAACAACTTTTATAATATTTTTAAACTGAAAAGTACAGAAATTTTGTATGTTGAATAATAAAAATCGATATAAAAATTTCACATGTCTTCCGACCACCCCTGATGATAATGCACCGATTAGGTATTCGACATCATTCACCATATTATTTCGAAGGTAAGGGTAAAAAACAGCACATTAAATCGATTCGGTTGGCATTATGCATTCGAGAATAGCGAATGAATTGCTGAATATCTAGATCGTTTATCTCGGCGCATATTTGAATATTTCCCTCCCATCGAATCTCTGTCGTCCTATCATTTCGTGCGTACTGTGGTAATATGCCAGTGGACATTGCCGGATGTCCCTCGCATCAAGAAAGAAAAAGAATAAAGAGAAGGAATAATAAGTGGCGATGGAAAGGGAGCGAGAGTCGGGAGGTAATCTATTTTGCATTAATATTCCTGTTGGCAGGCAACAACCATTGAAATTACGAGCTTCCAGAGCGGGAATAATTGACGATTGGCCCATCTTGGGAATCAACACGAAGGAAGGGAGGTTAAACGGGAAATGAGCATGGAGTTCAAGAAGCGGAAGAGCGTGAGGGAAGGACGATGGAAGAGCACATTGCCGCGGGATATCGGCCGCGCGCGTTTCTAAATTGTAAATCGTGAAAAGCGGACATGTAAATCCCTGAAGAAACGCATGTACCTCGCGGCGGTAATAAGCGACCGGGGTAAATGTTGGAAAGGCGTTATTATCGGATCGCAATTGCTATTTCAGGAGTAAAGTCATTCTTTTGTATAATGATCAAATAGATCGAGATGTATTTATTACATGCACGGAAGTGTCTCTCTTCTGGTTTTATCTTTTTTTGCTTTATAAACTACATCGTACAATTCCGGAGCACATCCTCGTAACTCCAGATAGATCATCCGACTGTTTCTAACTGACAAGTTATTTGATATCTCATTAATCTGACTATTTATCTGTTTCGGAATGTGAACATGCGATCTCTATCGTTCTAATCCATATTTTACCATAAAACGCGACGACTAGGATAAGAGAAAGTTGCGGAACGAGACTTTCGTCCGTAGGACCTGTCCTGCATAATTTTGTTCTGAGCAATTTTCTGCAAAAGAACACTGGAAACGAGCATTTTTCATTGTCTGACACATTGATGTTAACATCTCTCCATGTTAATCTCAGTATTCTGGTAGCTTTCTTCTTACTGCAGAATTCTCGGATTTCTTGAATTCGTAATCATGCGGAAAACTATATGACATTAAGACACATAAAGTTTATATCTCATAAGATAAGAAGCACGTTGATCTACCTCTGCGTTGCAGATTATTACTACTTTGCTCTTATTATTAGTTGTCGAAATGGATGTTGCATAACATAACAGGATCATATTCGTCGTGTGAAAGTGAACGATTGTTATGTCGATGGTCCGCTAGAACTAGTTTAAACTACATGGTTCTCAATGCGCTAGTAATAAGAAACGCTCGATCACAACCCGAGATTTTATGAACTCGCGCGTGTGGCCTTTCGCATCGTGAACGACCACGATGCGTGCCACGGCACTCAAGTCATTTGTGACAATGAGCGATTCTGCAAATGTCGATGACACGCTACGGAGAACAGAGCGGTCATTACGGTACACTCGCAAACCGTGAACGATCGCTGGAAAATTATCGTTCCGGGCGCGAGCGGCCACGCTCTTGTCGTGCAGCGTTTCCGATTGCTACATAAGTTCCAGTTTTCAAACGAGAGTTTGTTCGTGCGATAGAGGATGACGTTTGACATTTTGTCTATTTAATCAGATAGGCAATAATTAATAAAAATTTTATAAGAAGACTTGGAATTTATATCATTTATATTCGAACATTCTTGAACAGTAATAAGAGCACATTTTTTTCTATTTTTATTTTAAATAAGTTTTTATTTAAAGAGATATTACGAAAGTACGTGGCTTAGACTCGTGGTAATTTGTTTTTGCAAACTTCGTTGAAGTTGATCGACGAAGAAATGTTGATTTAATTATAAAACCGAGTTTGTCATTCTATTTCCTTCCTTTTTTTAAAACTCTATTTTATGCAGGAATTTATGAATTAATTGCAACTGATACACAGAAAGAACGGGACGTATTAAAAAATTTAGCTACATTTAGATACAGATCTGAAAATAATTTTATTGTATTATTAAAATAATTATATAGAACGCTTAAATGTTGATGATAAAGCTGCCAAAAGTTTTAACATTCTAACAATCAGTTTAAATGTCTTACATGTCTAATTATTTTGATTGTCCAAATAAAATTATTTTCAGATCTATGTCCAGCTAAATTTTTAGATACTTTAGCAAAATCATTCTTTCCGTGTAGAAATCCAAAATGAATCGCACAATCGCACTATATAAATTGAAATTCTGTATTCAGTAAAAGCAAATATATTCGGAGCATCTAACGTTCCGGTTGAGATTTTAAATCATGTTACTCATAAATCGCTCAGAAATGATTGACCTCAAAAATCATTCAACCTTTATTATAATTATATAGTTCGTATTACGTTGTAGTATGATGAAACGGATATCGAGTTTTTTTACAGTCAGCACTATTTTTATGCGTCGAGCATCGTTCATATTATTTTATCAATATAATTTCCATACGATTAATGATAATGTCTGATAACGCGCGCGTGCGTTCACTATATTTAGCGTTGAGTCCGGTTTCTTTCTTTCGTTTCTCGGTCCAGCAAACCCGACTGGTGCCATTGCAGAAAATCAAACTATCAGTTGCGGTGATCTCGTAAAAAGCCAATAGTCCTTGACTGAAATAAGGCAGTGTATTACCAGTTAGAGAGTTCTGCCAATTATTACATTAGTTAACCTGCATTATCCGTTTTATTGATAAACTCAATTCAAACGAATCTGCATAAAAAATAGGTTTGTCTCGTTATCTCGAGACGCGAAAATTCAACAATCTCAGTCAGTACTTAAACGCGATTTAACGCTGTCGCGTGATTCATTTACGATCGTCTCTTATCGCAATATCATCATTTTGTTTCCGTAATTATTTAGATTTTTTTCATATTTCTTCGAGGAGGCCGGATTAATGACGTATCTTTAAAAAAAAAGACATACAGAAAGAGTAAACGTACAGCCTTCTATTAATTAATCTTGCCGTATTGCTTATTGCGTAACAAAGTTCCGTACTCTCGTCTCAAGATAACGGTGTCTCGGGATGATAAAGCGCTATTTATTCACAGCAGAGTCACGTCGCTTTGACAGTTAAGACAAGCATGCTTTTAATCAACACAATAACCCTGGGCGCACTAATTAATTGAGAACTTATAGCCATACATCTTCGACAACAAAGCAATGCGGCCAGGCGTTTTTCATCTTCTTTGAATTTCTCCACACATAATGTGTCTTGAAACTATCTCTCGCCTCCTGAGACTATTCAGCATGTAATCCTTTTGCCTTATTTCTCTCTCATAACAAGATCTCGATCATTTCATCATTAACCGATGATGCATGGAGACCGCTACACCATTTCAGTATTCGATTCAAGTATCGTCTTATTATTACTCTAATTAGTAATTGACAAAGCATGCGACTCGCAGATGCGCTCGATTATACTGTTGTTAGACTCTTTGAGAGTTATCTTTCATTGAAGCCTCCAAGAATGATAATAATCGAACAGTTGTTTTCGCATCGATTCATTCGACTATCTTATGACCGATTTGTTCCGTATTTTGCTCTCCGTTTCAATTGTTAGCGACGTTTTTGACGCTGCTAATCGAATGTTAATTACGGAAATCGACAAGAAACACATTCGTTTCGCAGAACGCTAAGTTTTTATTTGCATGCTTACGATTGTTGGTGCATTATCGTAAGATACGGCATTTATCTACGCTAGTCGCGTTTACCGATCTTATCGTCGTGAAAGATAGCACTAATAAAACGGCGGAATCGACCTATGCTTGAACGGTAAAATTTTCCAAATGTTTTCCGAGGAATTGCGCAAAGCTGCGCAAAATTGCGCTACAAACGGTTTCTTGAATGTCAGGTTAAACGTCGCGCGGCCGGAGTTAGATACGCCAGTACAATAGGCTGGGAAAACTACTTGGAGAGCGATGCACTATATTCAGATGCTTCATTACCGGGACTCATTATGCCACGGTGTATACCGTAAAGGCATTAAGCTACGTCATTACAATACAGCCGCCATAATAATCCATTAAAATTCGTTATATAAACGGATCTAATTTTTTTTTAGGGAGGGGATTCCATTTGTTTATACTGGATCTCATCTGCATTGTAATTCTAATGAAAGAAAGCACTCTCTCGGAGGGTTGCGTTCTCCAATTCATGCCCGCCAGAAGTGACGAAACACCCATGAGAAATATTTCTACGTGCTGCATCCTGACGCTCACGTGGAGCAGGTATTGTTGCATCGCCGCAGAGTATTCAACGATTGTTGATTTAGGATCGAGAGCAGCGTAAATAAATGCCGGCCGCGGAACGTAGAGCGGCTGGAACGATACACGTTGTGGTCGTTCGTGATTTCGATCTCAATGTCAAACATTGTTGGCCGGTTATTACTGCACGAATGTGCGCGCTCCCGCATAATACGACTTACGATTATGATAATTCGCGACATTTATGACGTGCGTGCGTTCGAAAATCGCTACGGTTCGTGTTAACTACCTTCACATTTTGAGGACAATACGTGGGTAAGATCGTAAAAAGTTAAAACCGGTTGAAATCGAATGTCGCGCTCGTAAAGGAGGCATAACTTTGTGTCGCGCGAATCGATATCAATGTAAATTCAAGTAGTTTATATAAATGCACAAAAGTCTCTGGGACTTTCCCCTTACTTTGGTATCAGCTCGTTATTAATTTCGTAAACACTTCGTCTCATATCCATAATAACCTTCTGAAAGTTATAATTTATATATATATGTATATATGCATTTAAAAATTCCATTCTCTAAGTTGTTTTATAAAAATTTACGTAATGCTGAAGAAAGTCTCGAGCATTCAGTTTTTATCTTAATGACTCCACTAATCGTCTACGTTCGTCAGTCTAAAAAAAGAGCATTAGCACTCTATTGATGCCACGTGTCGACAGCGTATTATTCCGCTAATACAGCGGAGTACAACGGTACCTTTTCGCAGGATAATGTAACGCGGTAGCATCCGTCAAGTATGCTCATCCTTACCTGACGTAATCGGGTCGAAGCGTCCCATAAAAAACGCTTTAAGTGTAGAGACTTAGATCGAGCGCTTCCACGTATAATCGAGAGCTGATTTCACGGTGTTGCACCTAACACGATTCCGTCCACGTTCCTACTCAAGCTCTCGTTTTTTCATATTTGAATGCGAAACCGCGGCGAAGCCCGGTCGAGTTATACGCCACGGATATACGCCTCTCACCGATATCCGACGTGAAACGTTTTATCCGACGTCGCGCCGTTCGATCGTCGCGCTTTCGAGTCGGCTGAGACGCGATATAACTGCATTCCATTGCATATATGCGGCGACGTGAGAGACGCGGACAGATGGACGAACGGAGACGCGGACACGCGGTTTTATTTTACGCCGTCGTAAACGGGAAAATCATATCGACGCCAGGAACGACGAGCAAGAATGTCGGAGATCGTCTCGAAGTATACGACACTTCGTTTTTTTCATATCGCACCTCCGCATGCACTTTGCGTTCTTCGATAACTTTTTGCAGACTTGCACTCACTGGTAACCGGTATTCCTGGCGCGATGGAACACCCCGGTGGTCTCGATTTCTAAAGAAATGAAAGCGTTTCAATGATTTTTCTATTTGATTTTGCGAAAGATTTAACGGATGATTGAAAATGTCCGAAACAAAATTCAATTTCAAAAATTTGAAAAGGCACATATCGATATTGTGATAAAATTAATTATATTAATCCACTTAAAAAAAAGTTTATATTCCGCTAAGAAAAATTTTGTTACTTATTTTTTATTTAAAACAAAACAGCATTTTTAAAAGCATATATGTTATCGCAAATATTATTAAAATTAGTCGAAGACTATTAAAATATATTCACGTGTTCGTTATTATAATGTTATATAATCGGAGCTTTTCTATCAAGCAAATAGTTTAGGATTCTAAGATTCGTTTTATGTTGCGTCGAGAATTGCTGTGATAGAGTTCAGCTATCTCGCACAAACTTGTTTTAATGCCGCGTGTTATCGTGACGATGCAACGTACGAGCTTGTTCAACTGCACTGTAATTTAATTAACATCCCTTGGTGAGTTTGTCACTGTCCGCTAAGCACGTGAATCATCTCGACGCCTATCAGCAAGCGTACTTCTGCACTTTCATGTAAAGACATTATTTATTCATGTCAAAAGGTCGAACGATCGTTTGCGAACGTCTTTTATTTAAAAAAAATAAAATAATTTTGTTTTGTATTACATTGTCGTTTGTGTGGTTATAAAGTTAAATAAATTACATATGCGTTATTAATTTTTACAGGACGAGAAAGCCACTATAGTTGGCGTTGAAACAATGTCGATGTATTTTGAGGCAAAGAATACAATGAATTATAATAAGTCTTACTCAAGGAAAAATTATAAAATTTTAAAAAATAAACTTCTACAACCTCCAAAGGTTAATTTATGAACACAAACCCCGTGTAGTATAGTTTGAAAGTAGATTTTCTGCTTTTTTTCGATAGTGTGACAAAATGTCATTTGATTTACTGTTTGACTTACATCATTATCGCAATGCCATTGATTTGTTCCGCCATACATTTCACAGTCTCTCTGAAGTTTTCAGCGTAATTGATGTAATGCGATCGTAAGTAGATAGGTTGAAGCCGTCAGGACTGTCTTTCGTGTGGAAGGGTATGATTCGATTGGTGAACGGCAAAATCGAGCCGACATGTTGTTAGCGCACTTAAAACCATTTAGCACTGTCATAGTTCCACAGACACAATTCGCGTGCATTATACGCCTCCACGACGCTCGTAAACTTTCTTCCGATACATACGACTTACCTTAGTCGCCGGCACCACCGGTGTGCGTACGCGTGCACGCACTCGACGTATCGGTGTTGACATTTAGAATGCTAATGTCGATTAACGGAATATCGATATTGTCTCGGTGCGTGGTGCATGAGAACGCTTGCGTATCTTGACTAGAGGCGTATATGATATAAAAAGAGAAAGGAGGAGAGTCGTGGAAAAGGGCCTCGCGCCGACATAAAGTCTCGTTGCTATTTGCAAATAATACTGCCTTGAAACACGTCGCTGCTTTCTGCGATCCGGGCATTATGCGCGGCGACGTGGGGGTTTATTTCGCTCATTACAAGGTCTTCTCAAGCGTACACCGTGAGGAAAATATGGTCGGAGACTCGCGAATTACGGGGAATTTGTGCACTAAAGATCGTTCGTAGTCGAGCGCACGGCACGCGCACGCGGCACGCCGGGTTTCGTTTCACCTTCAACGTGTAATAAATTCGTATGAGGGACATAATTGCTGTTTCCTCGAGTGTCCGTTTAATTCATTTAATTAGTCGGCTCGGGAAAGGAGAAGAGAAAAGATGCATAACGAATGCCGATTTGAAACACATTGTAATTGACATTTCAAAGCAAGTTGAAAACGTGACTTACGCTTACGCAGGACGAACTTTATATGCGTGCACGAGTAAAGATCTCGTGAAAGGATATTAATATTGTGCAGCACCTACGCGCCACGTGTCCTAATGGGATCTACGTTTTGCCACCTCCAGATATCATAACAGTTCAGGGCTTTGACGGCACGAACGAGCTCCGGAATTAATTTGTAAGCAAAAGACGTAGGCAGCCGGCGGACTTAGGTATTGAATGTTAATAATATCATACGTAGTGCAAAATTTCGAGTCCACTTTGTCTTTGTAGCAGCAATCGTTTGCAACTATACGATCGCAAATGATTTTTGGCACGCTATAGTAATATCACGGCAAATAATTTTATTAGAAATCGCGACGGAAGTGAAAGTAAAACACAATGCGCATCACGAAGATGACAGTCAACGCGCAACATTAATTACAAACCCATAATGATATGCTTCCTGACGGTTTGTCATTCTCCTTTCTATGCGTCAACGTTTCCTCTATCGTCGAATTTGCGTAATGTTATCGATTTTGAAAGACGTTTGCAACATATATTTTTACATACCACGTATCGGCAGATGTTAATTTGAATATTTTTATACGGAATATACTAAAATGAGCATATGCATACACACGGAGGAGAAGCTGAGGTAAACATCCTCAGGCAAAGATATCGTAAAGTCGAGGGAACACAGCTGGCCGCAGACAGTTATTACGGATCATTCGGTTCCCGAAGAAGATTCGTTTTCTTGCAGAAGAAGAGAGCGCAAGCTAACAAACTCCGTATCTCCGGATACGATTTTTACAACTGATTTTGCCTCTTTTCGACGGGATTGAATGCCTTCCAACCTTGAGCTCGGAGACGGAAATCTCCTTTTGTACCGCGTTCACTGCGACGGTTGATTGGTCGACCCACCAACCGACTCGGTGACCATGACGATCTGAGGAAACGCTGTAATAATATACTTAACCGATAGGTTCTCTCTTGATATTCTCACTTCGATTTTGATAGCTCTTGTCTCGTCGACTGGCCTTATCCGTCCCTTGGTAGGCTTTCAAAGAACCCGTTAATAGTAGCGTGCTACGAAATACAGCAACAACAGCGATAATAATGTTGATGCACGTTCGTATCCAACCCAAGCATTATTTAGTCCATTGGAATTGCATGCGTACATATTATATTGCGCACATAAAAGTATCTCTCGAGGTTGCTGTCTTCTACCAACAAGATTCCGTCTGATATTAACATGAAAATTATAGCCACTGTTATGTGAAAGAATTTATGTCTATTTATCGATTATTGAATGTTAACTACAATATAGTTAAAAATTATAATATCAAGAAATATAAATTTTTTAAATGATAAATAATACGCGCATTTTCCACTAAATATAAATGGCATGATTTTAAGGGGAATTGGTTCAAAAAAAAGATGATTGATAGCCACAAAACCGTGGTTCATCAACACGTGATTCAGCGATACGCTGCAATATCTCCATAGGATTTCTCATAGGATTTATCACGTATTTTTCAACCAGCCAATGTTCTTGTTTCTACACTTTGTACGAATGTGTTCGACACATCCGTACAAAGGATACATCTCGCTTACTAAGCAGAAGCCGCAATTTATCTCGACACAGCGAGAAGGAAGGGGACGTCAGGTCCATTTACGACGAACTGCAAGAGCTCGCGTGTAATTCCATGTCTGCACGGATACGGATAGATATATCCTATCTCCATGCAGCCTAACCCGTCAGACAATTCTGTGATGTCGGTGTGCGGACTGGTGCACGAGCAGATACGCTACCCTGTCGTTGTTACGTACGATACTCTTGGCACCATAAAATGCGTTTGAACACTTTATTCGTACACGTATGCTCCTGACGGTAGTTTCATGTTCGAAGAAGTTATCTCGATGTACGTGCGATAAATATGTATCCCGTATATACATATATATGCATATGTATTCATATTGATATATAGACAAGGCGCATCGCCGGATAAGCCGGATCACTGGTTCCTTGGAAAAACCCAGAATGTCATCATCAAATGAATATCATCGCGATCAGTTTAATGCATGTAATGACTCATTACAACAGATCAAGATTACATACATCATGGCGTATCGGCGACATCGAAAGTGACATTTGTCCGGTATTATCGCGCGATTAGTCCCGCAGGGATGAAAATCATGCGATATCTTTCTATATGATATTTACACAGTTACAAATGTATGAATCGGTGTATGGTCACGAGATTTTATTTTAGAAGGTCATACCTTGAGATTACGCAAAGTTTTCGCGATGTACAGATTATATGATGAAATTAACAATAGCGTTAAATTAACAAATAAGAAATTATATAATATGTGATTATGTAGCGAAAAATTACAAACAAGAGGATATTCTTCGACGCATTCTTGTTTTATTTTACAACCTTTATTCTTGAATTGACAATGACCTCGTTGTGTGATTGCGGCTGTAGCAAGTCCCGAGTTACGCATAAATGAAGTATATGTTTTATGTAAATACAGTCATGCAAATTGGAATAAATTACGTGCAACCTTACGCGTTTTTATTAAACGTAAAAAATTTGCGCAGAATTATTAATTGCACGCCGTGATTTAAGCGCGCAATAAAATAATCCAGAAACATAAGAAAGGATTCTTTCTTCTGCTTATACCGTGACTCATCGCGCTTCATTTGTCGTGTTCGAGTAGCCATGCGCTGATGTCATTTGGAGAGATATATCTAGTCATCTCGATAATGCCCATTAATATGCGATTAGTACTGACCAATTGAACAATTTCGTTTTCGTAGACACCCGTCGCGAATTCATCCATCAAATAGAATCATAAATAATTGGAGGTATACACGTGTTGACGATTCGCTCGCAGTTGGTGGTAGTAAAAAAAAGTCAAATGATTTCCAGAAGTCATCCGGTCGAAAGTACCGCCTAAACTACTTCTCCTGGCCATCTCCAAGGTCCACTCCTATAATCCCGGGACGTCGGCCACGCTTGCGAAACTTGCGAATCTGGTTTTTCTTCCTGCGCGGCGGGGCGCATTAGCATCCGTCAGCAATTATGCGAATTCTCGCGGTGCGAGTGCCGCTTACCTCCGGGGTTGGATCGGACCAGTGGTGTCAACGGCCCCCCGAGCACGTTCATAAACTTCGGCCGAGAAATGCCGATCGCGCGTCGATATCATTCTCGACTCGGCTCTAACCTTAGATCCTTAAAATACGGCTGCGATTCCGTCACTCCAAGTTACGAGGAGCGGCGAATGAACATAAACGTATGCAAATCGATCAGATATCTGATCGGAATTCTTTTTTTTATTTTAATTATAATCCTTAATCGTCGCGATTTGAGAAATCTCACGACGATAATCATCATAGAAGCGCATTATGCCAACAAGAATAAAATAACTATAATTGACTATTATATATACACTTATACACATATATACATATAGAATGAATTTACTAATATATTTAGAAACTAAATATTATATATCTAAATATTATATTTCTATATTATAGGGGAAATTATTTGAAATTGTATAAGCTTTATATAAGTATTGCTTTAACTTCGATTAAAAAATGGCTCTTTGACAAAAATTATTATATGACTGAGAATCCAATTCTATTTTTAGGAATACGTTAGCTATTTGTCGCAGGACATGATTACAGTTAAACTTGTTAATGACGACGTTTACGAGCATGTGCGCAACTTTCCGCGCGTTACGAGATATATAAATAGAATAAAAACGAAATGGCAAATTTTATTTGCGTCCGAACTTCAAATTATTACAAGAAAATGTGCTGTCTGAGAAAGCGATTCACAAGATTTATTCTAGCTATCCATCTTCTGCGTAAGTCCTTCCAATCTTTTTCTTAATATTTTAATATTTTACAATTTTATAACGCGTGTATATTCATAATTAGGTACAAAGCATGCGTTCGCCTGGGAGTTACGTTTCTAGTACATAGTCCGTATCTGAATCAGGCATACGTGCATATCGGTCATATTCATCTCTCGTGTAAGACACGCCGTTGTCGTGTCGATGCTTGCTCCATTTTGCTCTTTACACATCCGGAGCGTGACGAGAGATGATTCTCAGCTCGCCGGCAACGTAAATATCGCTCCATGACATAGGTCACGAGGTGAAGATCTCGTCGTGGAGACAGTCCCGCGTTTCCTGGGTCCTGCGGGCCCTAGGCAGTTAACGACTTGCGCGACAGAGTGCCGTAAAGACGGGCGCACGCTCAAGAACGTGCCTCCCGACTAGAGCACGGTTCCGGCATGACGAGTTCTCGAGAATTTCGCGCGCTCTCCCGACTCGCGCGGATGAATTCGTGATGATAACCTTTGCGAAGTAACAATGTCACGTCGCGATGACTCTTTAGGTCAGATCGACGGGCGAAATGCTCTCGTGCGGCTCTCTATCTGCTTTTCACGGTAGGTCGTCCATTGAGAAATCGACTTGGATGCAATACAGATTTGTAGAAATAAAAATATCTTAAAATACGATTCGACAAAGATTATAACTTATTATTCAAAGCGTTTTATACACGTATACACATTCGTAATGTAATCAAAATATTTCTTCAATTTTATATTTTCACATTTTTAATTAAAGTCATGTAAGATGATAATAAATCTTATTGTGTTATAAATAAATCTTATTGTGTTAATATTCATCTGAATATAAATGTGAACTAAACTTTCATTTTGTGTGTGTGTGTGTGTGTGTGTGTGTGTGTGTGTGTGTGTGCGCGCGCGTGTGTGTCAAAAGTTACAAAGATAATAAAATATTTCCTAGATTTCTGTTTATGCTTTAAATCGGAATGCTATAAAAATGTTATACGTCAAATTGAAATATTTTAGTTACGTTTAAAAATATCTGTGCCTACGCAAGATGCCAAACCAAAGAAGTACCGAAGTCAACGTTAGAATTCAAATAATGATTGCGAAGAATAAATAAACAAAACATATGTTTATTCAATATTATTCAATGTTATAAGAAAACTCTGCGTCATCTAACACGGTCGATCCTTTCGCACTTCAATTGCCGTTGCATATTGTATTTAAATAACTGTATTTAGTACTCGTAATGATATATTGTTGCAATCTCCATGACTATCAACTGCAGTTGAGGGGAGTCGAATAAATCCGTATTTATATTTCATTATCATAAAATAGTCTGAGCATTTCGTAG
The DNA here is from genome assembly GCA_037157785.1 of Cephalotes varians. NCBI lineage: Eukaryota > Metazoa > Arthropoda > Insecta > Hymenoptera > Formicidae > Cephalotes > Cephalotes varians. The sequence goes on along the minus strand of JANQDE010000016.1, from coordinate 2,545,107 downwards.
CATTATGCATATATTTTTACAACCACATATCTCTTGACGCTTTCGACATCAAGGTGTTCACATCGAGGTGTAAGGCTTCGTGTCTCTACATGACGTCAGACGTGGCAACGCTCGCTTGACAAAACCGACATTCGATAGTTAGTGAACAACTGGCATCTACCAGCTCCCAGCATGGTTTCTGACGTTCAATGTCGTGGTATCGTCGCTTAAATATCTAGTCGCTAGATATTCCTGCTCATCGACTCGTGGAGAGGACGCCGCCGGCAGCTGGGTTCGTGGAGTGTTGGAATGTAGAGATAAACATACTCCGCACAATATCAGCATTGTGATATACTTGCTGTATAAATATTGACGCATTTCTTAGATATATTTTATTGTTTCGACTTTTCATGCCAACGCCAAAAATCAGATTATCTCGCAGCCTTGACACATTTTATCAAACACAAGTAATAAAGATTGTAACAATTTTTGTTAAACGTTAACAATCGGATTTCACGCATTAAGCGTAAAGCGTTTACTTACTTTTTGTGACAGCGATGGTCGATCGGCCGTGTCCAGGTTAGTGACATAGAGTGTCGTAGAACTTCGTTCTTCTCTCTTTTTTTACATTGATGAGAATTTTAGAGAGCGATGCCTGGCGCGAAGACCCCTGAGCCGATTCTTGATCGTTGTTCGGCGATTATGTAAGTGCTGCGAAAATAGGCGGAACAGCTTCCAAGGTTAAGCACTAAGGAATGTGAAATGTGTTTGCCCATGTTTGCCAAGCGATGTAAGTCTTTTTCCTGTTTTTATCCAGTGACACTTTATTCTAATTTAATGTCTTATTATTTATAATTCCTCTTGTTTTTCATCTTATTCATTATTTTTCTTGACTCATACTTAATAAAAATTGATTCTATGTTTGCAAAGAATAAACTACACTGACGTCAAGAAATTGAAATATGGCAAAATATGTCCTGTTCCTTATGAATAAATGTAAAAGCTAATTTTGCATGTATTTACAATGTATTTAGTATGTAAAAATATGAGTACATGGGGATCACATTCTTACTACCATTCTGACCATAAAAGTGATCAATAAAAAAAATATGTTGACTTTTTACAATATGCGTATTATACAAATGTTTGAGATACACGATAAAATCTGATGAGCAATATGCATGAAGACATTTTTAAATCTCAACTATTTACGGATCGACCTTCCATTAGCCAGCTCGCCATCTGCCGTACCGATTCGATTACTCATCGACAGAAATTCAATAAAACTCTTTTTTTATTTTCATGAGTCTAGCGAGCACCTGCCCGTGTGCTGGTCGCTGCAACGCATTGGCGGCATTTCGTCGCGTTCGTGCCGCCGACAAAGCGCATTTTTGCACGCGCATCTCGGTGATAAATTCACCGTGGTAAGAGGACCTCTAATCTGCCGGCCGGTTATCTCATCGCTGACGACGACGCAGCACTTTTGGTTGCCCGGCCGCCGTTCCTGCGGCGGTCTCGGCTTTCCCCTTTCGGTTCCTTGTTAAGAATTTCACGAAACGCGCACGCAATCTCGTATGTCGCCAGTCTTCGGTTACAGGAATTCTCTCTAAAAGGGAAAAGGACAATCACGTTCGTGTGGCCAGGGAGTCGTGCTCTTCGCCGAGAACTTACAGTCCTCGAATATTTTTGTTACTCACTTGAAATTAAACGGACTTGCCGTATCTTAATACGCGACGAGCGTTGTCTCTGTGTTACAGGGACCGAATGCAAGCTTGTCATATTCGTTATCTCTCTAGCGATATAATCCGACTAGTTGAAAGAGAACGCGAATGAGCGAACAACCGCGTGAAAGAAGGAAAGTTCCCACAGATTACCGCGCGCTAGAAAGAGAGAATCGTTCCTTCCTTCGGAAGTTTACGTCTCCTCCTTTTCTCTATCCTTCGTTATACACGCAAGAGTTGATTACATATCCGCGGACGGACCTTGACGGCATTCCTCGCCGTCATTGCTTTCGAATTATATGGAAAGCATCGCTTGGTTCTTTATGCAGACCATTTTTGCAAACGATTTAACGAACTAGTTTACTGTTTTATTGTAACGTATTAAATATCGTGTATGCCGCGTGTAAAATCAAGTATCATCGGCATCTCACTTTATCGAGGGGTCTAACGCGAGCTCCTGTCTACATAAGAAATTCTCTTTCTCGTGAAATCTTATCCGTAGAAATTCCAAGTTTCCCTTTTCTACAATTATTAGCGAGCGGACAGAATTTCCGTCCTTGAACTCGCGTATCCAACCGCGCTAATTTTCGCGCGCACACGCTGCGCACGTCGTCAAAACTACCGATATAGTTTGAGGTAGCGCTAAGTTCAAGGAGAGGAGGACGCGAGAGCAGGAGAATGTGGAAAATAGGAGGTGAAGGCGCTGTTCAGTATCCAGGGATTGGAATGTCGTCCCTCGCCCGCAACTTTGCGCCGATAGTAGTCTCTTATTTATTCGCTTGAGTATCCTGTTCTCGGCTTCGTTTCCCTTTTTTCTGTTCCTTTTTTTCTCTTTCCTTTCTCTCGCTTCCTCCTGGCCATTGACACGTGCTCTCATCCCTCTTTCTCGCTCTCTCGCTAGACGAGATAATATGTCTGTTAATGCGAGATACTCTCTCTCTTCAACGCGTTATTAATTCTGATTCAACAGAGAAACAGTTCGGAACGATATTACGTATGAATGTATCTCCGGCAATTTCACGGCGAGACGAACGGAGTGGCAATGCGTTCATTCATCGACGTACGTCCCATCAAACAGTCACGTCGCGGGCGATTACGATAAATTGCATCGTCTTCCGAAGACAATGCACCAAGTCGGATAATGCGCGCGTGTGCAAAGTGTTTGCCGCGATCGGATTGTCGGGCGTACACACGTTGTTCTCTATGCATGCTGATTGACTTGAAAAGACGGACACGCACGCGTTCTTTGCGTAGGAACATCGCATACGTATACGACAAGCTATTCAGCGACACCGATTCTCCTTGCTCATCGACCGAATGAGCTTGCTCCGCGGCGACGCGAATGAATTCACAAAAGGATTTCGCATGATAAATCCGCGATGATAAATCGTGCGTAGCGTCGAACAATCACGCCGTGTTTCCCCGAGTTCGCTCACCGAGTACGATGCTCCATCGTTTGCCCCGCATCGTCGTTACGTAACGCGATTCGTAACGTATCTTTTACGCGACCGCATACCACGACCCCTGAACTCCTCTTTCCACATCCAATAAAATCCATCGTCCTCACATCGAAGGCCGCTGGGGTGGCCGAGGCGATCACCATGAAGAATTCGCCGCGATGCGCGCACGATCGTTGCGTGGGCGAAGGCATCGACAAGACCCTCTGCATATATGGATACGAGAGTCGGAGGGCACGATGCGCCATTTATTTACGGCTGTCTATGTACGTATGTCTCACGCGCTATCGCGCAACAATCATTAGCGCGCACGGGCGTGAGCGTATGTACTCACTGCCCGGCCCACGGATGCGACTTTAATTTGAGCTAAGGTAAAAGCGCAATGTTTTATGCACAAATTATTTACCGCTGTCAATTAAATCGAGAAATAATTGGTGCCAATTAAAATTTCCCTCTTCTTCTCCGACATTAGTAATTGTGTGGCGTGAACGCGCAATCTGAATGGACAACGCGCCAGAGGAGAGCGCTTTTATCGGATTTTATCTTACGTTGAACATTATAATATGAACTGGATGCCTACAGTCTCGACACGGCCGCACAATTACAGCTGACTTGTTCTTAAATTATCGGCGCGCACGCAAGTTGTGCCATCGCCCGTGCAGAGACGCGGCGATTCTTACGACCTCGCGGCACAATGCAGAACTTGCCGCAGTAAGATCATCAAAACGGTGTTAGATCGGCGAATAAAAGCCGAACGATACCCCGATCGACTCGTTACTCTCGACTTGATATACACAGTCTAACATAGTCATAAGCATAATCACACTCGAGCATAATCACCGTGTTCTCCATTATTATGCGCAGAGTGCATTGTTCTCGCATCGTATCCAAAGAACGAGGAACCGCGGAATCGCCGCGAGCGATGTAATTAATATCTAATCTTCAATTACGAATGTACATGCCGGCAACTTAACGCAGGCAGCCCCTTTATCAAAGAGCTAGAATCTCTCTCATTTTTGCTCCCTCGTATATTACAAGATTGCGAAAGCCCGCAGGAAAATCATAATCCCCTATCCTAATCATTAATTATTTATTATTATCTCGGTTTATTATTCTCTCTAGCTGTAAAAATGTGTACACCCTCTCAAGAATACCCGAACTTGCGCTCTATAATAAATAATGAGATCTGCGAGGAAGGAAGAAAAATGCATGAAGGGGATCGGGATATGGAAAGAGATCGGTCGAGGAAGAGGGGTGCCTGCAGCATTGCCAGCCAAGCGTTTATTATCCTTCAGCTTCGATACCGGATTATTTTTAGTGTACGCGTGGGCATAAATGAGCGCATAAAAATGCACATACCTGCCAGCTCGTTCGCCTGCCTCCGGATCGGCAGCAGCTAGAAAAAGAAAGAAAGTCGCGAAGAGAAAGAGGGTTAGGCTACGTAGAGGCACGGTTAAGAATCAAGGAGAAAAGGAGACGAAAGGACGGCAGACGAAAGGATGGCCGGAGAGCGTGTGTGCAGGCTTATAGGTACCGACCAAGAGCTGTCCGACATGTTGGCGCCACCAAAGTATTTTATGCATGCCAGATGAGAGTACTCGTCTCGGATCTGACACTGAACTCACTCGACAACCCACGCAATCGACTCGTTTTCGAGTCAAGACTCGAGGCTACATACCAGAGAAGTTGCAAGTGTTGCATTTTCGGGCGAATGTCTTGCGACGATCTGATCACAGCGCACTGCTTGCGCTTAACTCTTTGATTGTTTGTTCTAGTTCGTCACATGTTGACATAATCCCCATATTAATAGAACGATGATGCACTTGTTAAATAAATGTTAACATTCTCTAAATTGCATATCTTAACAACGATTTTTGAACATCGAATAGTTAATTTTCCTTAAATTAAAGACAATTGGAATATCCTTAGCAAATATCGAAAACACGAGACAAAATTATCTACAACGATCATATTTGTTCGTCATTATCACAAACGATATATGGAATGTATGGAATTTCTCTTTTGCCAAGACCTTTGATCCCACGAATCTAATGAGATCTTGTTCCGAGGAATATACGGCATGATTATTACACGCATGATTAAATTTACACTCTAAGCAATGAGTCAAAAGTTCACCGACGTTTGATCGTGATTCAAGCGATATGCGAATTCATAATCTGATTGAGAGTCAACGTTTTGAGTCACGTCGGTCTCTAGTAAAATGGGGTCAGAAGGGAAGCTTAGCACTCGACGCGGGCGCGACTTCCGGTTCGCTCGGATGCTTCTCTAGTGAATCATTGGTCACGGCGATGTCTCGAGAAGGGTTTAGTCATTCAGTCCGCGCGGCGCATCGGCTCCGTGCGACCTTGCAGCTGGTCCCATTGTCGCTCGTGCGTCGCGCGTGTTCGCCGCATCTACTGCGGCGTCGTCGCCTCATTGTTCGCGAAGCCGCGATGCACCTTTGTCGTTAGCCTTCTTATCGTCTCTACTTATGTCGTCGCTTAATGTCGACAGTGGCACATCATGTAGTTTGTTCGCACGCAAACCTTCTAGCGTTTATCATCCACGATCAAGGGAAGCAGCACTCACTTCTGTCAGTGGTTAATCCGCGGTGCAAAAGCGAAGATATTGTATTGCGTCAACTTGTGCGCGTCAAAGAAACATGCATTTCATGGTCACGATTTTTTCCTTCACTACAATAAATGATGTAAAAATTCAGGAACACAAAATAAAAACACATAATTAAAAGATATATATTAAATACAAATATATTAAAGTATACTTTACTGATGTTACAACTATAAAAACACACTTTTCAGATTAAACATTTTTACAACATTAAAAATTATTAAAAATTGTAATTTTTTGCTATTGTAATTGTACAATCTACAGGGGTAAAATAAAAAGTAAGTTCAAAGAATACTCTTTTTTTGAAACATGTATGGGCACGTCGTATTTAGATACATGTAACGCTATGTCATTAGACACGGTATTACGGCACTCACGTCCCGATAACAATCGGGCTCTCACGACCGGGATTGCCGTTGTCGGGAATGTCACGGGAAAGACGAGTTCATCTTCATCATAAATGTTTGCTTGTGTATGAGATGCGAGGTGACAAAGAAGGTCGTTCCTTGACTTACGCTAAATGCCGTCGAAATCCAGTCCCGCTTGGCCACAGGAAGTTCGTTGCCCGCATTTATAAAAGACTTCGGCCGGATATCAAGAAAAATACTTAACTCTTGAATAGAGCTGACAGATTTAATGTTTCCAAAGACACACAAGTCGTTCGCGTTTGCCATTTACCGTTGTGCCTATACCTCTTTCGCGAAAGCAGACGCAGAAGAAATCGCAGTAATATGGAAGATTGTCTACAACTATGCGAGATAGTTAACGGACTATCGTTTTTCGCAGCATTTAGCTTTTGCTAAATACGAGTTGCATCTATCTATTGAAGTTATGGAACTAACGAATGTAATAAATCACTTCCATTTACATATGCGTGTATTTCGTTTTCCGGATTAATACATTACGATTCAAAACATTTATGAGATATACAAGCTATTAATAATTTGAATTTTATCTGTTCCAGGTATGTACTAATAGCGGGAACAGAAGCGTGCGGAAGATAGTACAAGGTATCGTGAGTTAGTCTTTATCCGCTTGCAATATGTACGTATTTAACATCAGTTTTTAAATTAACTGTTAAAATTAGCAAAATTTTATGAGATACACGCATTTGTCTTATTTATGAAATATAAAAACAAAAAAATATAAAGTTAAATAGAATGAAAACAAAGAAATATAGAGCTAAAATATAAAATTGTAATATAGATAATAAAATCATTGAACAAGTACCTTGTCATAATGATCATAATGATATCATGATTAAAATGGATTTATATAATAATATAAATAAAATATTTCTTCAATAGATTATTACATTTACGCACAGAACTTCTGAACGAAAGCACTGAAAGCATAAATTATTCTGGAAACCACGCACTATATATCTGCAAGATATCAGCCTTATTAAGTTTTCTACAGTCAGCCTAGTACTCCAAGACTATTAATAGTACTCTCTCGGAATCGGAATGTGATTCAGGACTTTCACTGTCACCTCCTCACGTGAAGCTTGTAGACACGCGAGCGGCAGTCCGTGTACGCACGTCAGTAGGCGTGTCTTCGTCTCGCTCTGCTCAAGCCTGTTCTTTATTTCTTTCTAACTTTCTGTGCGTTTTTTTCCCCTTTCTCTACTTAATGTTACGATGCGTGCGCGCGAACGTCATTTCTGTCCGCCTTTGTGTTCACGCTTATGTCATGACGACTGAATCGTGACTTTACCTTTGTAAATCGTTATATTCTTCTTTTCATTCGTATTTTCTTCTTTTTCATTCGAGCATTTACGAATGTTGCGATTAATTAGCGTTATCAATGTTCGATGCTCCAGATAAATGTATCAGACAAGAAACTGACGTAATGCTATCTGCCGTAATTCTTCGTCACGTCTTTGGTATTTCTAGAGATATTAACTGATATAATATATTGGGATAATTCGTTAACGGATATCAAAAGATAACATATCGATACGTCAATACTGCGAGAAAGTTAGGAAAGATTTTTGAAGATTTTAAGATTTCAATATAATAAAATTTCACAAACTTTAAAAACTTTGTGAGGGAGATAGAATAATGCAACTTGTATTTAACTTTCATTATACTTATTTCTTTCGGAATATTTAAAAGTAAATTTTATAAAGTTTAGCTTGAGAAGGTATATTAAAAATTGAAATATTCTATAGGTGAATACATTACATTAGCTGAACTCATTGCGAATGTACTTTCTTTTTGCCGGAGGCTGCAATTATAAATTTCCATTTCAAAGTATCGCGCTAATATGCGGTGCATACGATAGATTCCGACGATTGCACGCATCGTAGATAAAGTTTACGTTCATGGGCGGAATCAATTAGCTCGGAGTTTTTTGCCGCGCTTAATAGCATTCGTAATTGCTATACTCGCGATATCCTATCGGTCGATCAGTTTTCTCGGGGAAAACTCCCTAAGCGGAAGCGCGGCGCAACAGTGTATTTAAATGAGAAGTATAAGGGAATCTTTAGACCGGCATTGGTTCTTACGTTCATCATTATTTAATCTATAAAATCTACTAACCATCTTTGTCAAGTTTTCAATCTGTAGAAGCTGCTCCTCCTCGCTTTCTAAACCGCATTCTAAGTCTGCCATAATAAGTCTTACATGTGTCTGAGATTAACATGCACCGTCGTTAGGTCCAATACATATCAGTATATTGGATCGTTTAACGAAAACGATTATTCGTCTTCGATGCCGCTGGCTACGCTTGTTTTTCTTGCAGTGCGAGAGGATATAAAGGAATCGCGTGCGAGTGCGCCGTTTGCAGCGGCCGATCGAAGCTCGGAATTCCACTGCTAGTTAACAGACTATTTCAAGTCCTCTCTCTCTCTCTCTCTCTCTCTCTCTCTCTCTCTCTCTCTC
>JANQDE010000016.1:2429782-2536162 GCA_037157785.1 Cephalotes varians | reverse complement strand
CTCTTTCTCCCGGCTATCTTTGTGTGTGGTTACGTAGAAAGAGTACGATGCTGAGTAGTCGAACGACATTTCCGATTCGCCGATCTCTCAGCGTGTGAGATGAGCGAATATTGATAATGCACGTTCGTGTTCCTCTTTACTTTATAACGCGAGGATCGTCGTGATTCGCGGATCGATTCGAATCGGAACTCATTAGAATGCATGGAAGCACGCACTAGTCGGCCTTGCAAAATGCCCATTCGAACTCATACGAGGCAAGGTTTCCCGCACGTAAGTGCTTAATCGGCGATGCCATTCGCGATTATGCGAGGATCGAGTAACCGCGGTATAATAGAAAATTTCGTAACACACCCGTTCGACCTGCGAAAGTGGCACAGCCGGCACGAGTGCACGTGGTTATCGAACCTGCGACACGAGATCAAACGAGCGGATAATGGCTGCAGCGGAGAGATAAACGAACGGAGTAATAGCCGGAGCATATTGCAGCGCGCGATGCACCCGTCTTGGCCCTGATTTCGCAGCATGCGGTATCGAGTCCGCGATTGGAATTGCCTCCGCGCTGTAATAATCGCGCCGGTAGAAACGCGCTGGTTGCATTAAGCGAACACGTGCCGCGCGACCAGTGAAAGTATGCACTTACGTATCGGAAACACGCGGCGCGGTACGTCTATCATACACGGCGCCGCATGATTAAGGCGTGCGACAGATACGCGCCGGACTTTAATTATCATTGCGTGCCGCGGAACGAAGGTTCGTACGCGCGCGTAAATATCCTCGAGGAGCGTAGAAAGGTCGCCTATCGTGGCTTTGAGAACCAGTTTCTTCGAGGAAACTTTTATGTCCTCCGCGATATTCCGCTTTTGTCGCCACGTATTCAATAATGCTCGATATCGAAATTGTTCCGCGAGATAAATAGAAGAGCCAATCATATAATTATTGTAAATAAAAATATCTCAATAAAGAAATTTAAAGGCTTAAATTCTATGTCGTTTAGACGAACCTATAATTTGGAATTTTACATAAGAATATTTATTTATAACGTCATATTTTTTCTGCCGATAAAATCAAATTGATTGCGTTTAACTTGGTAGCTATGAAAATTTCAGCAGCTTTGTAACGCTGCGTATCTGTTCGAGATACGCAGCGACTCTCGAAGATTGGCAAATCGCTTCTCGCCGCGGATTGTATCGGTGCATTATATATCGATTCGACGGCGCAATATCTCATACACTTATGTGACTGGCCATTGCGCGTTAGGTGCAACGTGCTCCTAGAGTATGTAGGTTACATTTCACAAGCGACGTTGTGTCTGGTGACGTGTCTGGCTCGACAACAGTTTTCAGTTTGTGTAGGCAACGAGATTCTCTCTCCCGCGTGCCCGGTGCAGCGAATAGAAATCGGAGTACCGCGAGTGGTACCTGGTCAACAGTATTGATAGGCAGGAATTTAGAACGGCTCCATTGTCTTCTCGGATAAAAGCGGATTAATCGCTTCCTCGATGGTTCATTTCATAAAACGCCAGTCGCTCGTTAATAAGGATGTTAATTCGTTTACGACGGATTGCGAGAGCGAATATTTTTCTGTCTGTGTGTGTGTGTAACGATTTCGTCTTAATGCGCCTCGCATTCCGCTGCTCTTACTCGTACAATTTATTATCTTTCGTTAATCCAGCGGCTCGACAATTCTCCATTGACTCTGATAAAATCGTTAGCATCACAATGACTTCTCGTACAAGCGAGTCTATTCTTTTTCGTCTTTTCTGCTTTTATTAACATTTTTATTATCGTTTCGACATAGAATTGAACAAGTTGCCCGAACTATCAATTAGCGCTCCTAAACGCTGTCATTAAACTGCGCTGTTTCTAGACGAAAGAAGACGATTAAACAAACGACATAATGACAGCTCTTTTCTTTTTCTTTGTCATTATTCTTTCGTTATTCGTCTATGTTTTCCCAAATTGAAGAAATAGCCTGCAATAAGGAGGCTATTTCGAGTTTTACTTTTCACAATTCGCACATTAACATAAATTGCACAAAGATTATCTTAAAATGAAAATCTTTGAGTTTTATTATAACTCACAGTGAAACGTTTGCAAGATGATAGTGAGTTTATCTCAACGGATTGTTCATTCTTTTCTTACGTTTGTGACGAAATCGCAATTGACGTCATGGAACGCGTCCGTGCGACAATCGGGGAAAAGAGCGAGCCAGAAAATAGGTATCGGGTGAAATACACGATGCTGCACGGAGGTTTCGTACGTGAGGTTACTGCTAACAGCTGGCATGCGAGGATGCGACCGACGACGCAACGTTACCTTTCGTTTTCCTCTCGTCCGTTCAAGAAACACGTTTTACCTCTGTATTACACTCGGTGCATCGTCGTGCGCTGTCAAGACGTACAATAGCTGCTTATTATGCCTCGTACACGCTCGCGACTTCCGACTGAGCAATCGCGAATTCTGAGTCACCGTGGCGAGAGAGTCAGAGGGCCCCGGAGATCTCGTTAACCCTGGCTCCGTGTCTCCCCTGAGAAACCGCGCGGATAGCACCGTGAGGAAGAGGCTAAGCGTGACGCGGTTGACGGGCAGTCGAAAGTAATACCGCGGCCGCCGTCGTTAATTATGGGATAAGTTTGAGTTTCGAAAGCGGAATCGTGCCTCGCCGCGAGCTGCGCGGATTAATAACAAAGTACTCATCAGATTGCGCATCGCTCTGATCGCGCCTTGTCAAAAGCAACGAGCTCATGCCTGTTATATACGATGTTTCACTTGTGCTCATGGCTTGTTGTATCAGAACTGGCCGAGAAATTGTTCGAGGCTAAAGATTATCACGTCGTCGAATTTATTGCATTACTTTGGTAGTCGTGACCACCATTTAGAATCAACAGTCTGTAGAGTAATACGACATCGTTCTGCGATACTATGTACTTCTATGTACTCTTGTATTATATATATGTCATCTTCTAGACCTAAGACAATGAGTTTACCTTGAAATCCTGATACATGTTTGGATGAATTATTAATTAAAATAGCGTGCAAACTTCATGTTAACGTATAATTAAAGAGTTATGTCGGATATATTTATTAACATTTATTCAAATTTATCAGACATCAAGGGGTATCCTTAATAATTTCGTCGCTGGATGGATCATGAAATTGCACATTTTGATGAAAACATCCGAGATATAATTATACATTACAGCTAATAGATATTCTCTATTATTTCTGATGCAGCGTAAAGACCCAATTTGGCGAACTTAAAGGTAAGCTACTTCGGCAATCTCTTTGCCGATGAGATAAATTATCGACGATAATATCTATTTGAAAATGGTAAATGAGACCAATTTTGAGCCAACCGAAGGTAAATTCTTCTGAAGTCATTCGCTCTCCCATCCGGTCGACCTCGATGCAGTCACGGCAAGAGCCGAGGGGAGATGTTTTGCTCCGACACGCTTTAAGTAGCAACAGGCGCGTGATCGAGGATTCCACGGGATAATCCTGGACGGCGGCCGACCTTGAAAAGGCCTGTCCATGCACTCGTGCAAGTCGCGTGCCCTACGCGATGCCTTCACGGTACCTGACATCATCGTGACCCGATCTGCGACGTTCTCACGATCAATTGCGGACAGGCACATCCGTTTACGTTCGCTTCAAAATTTCTGCTTTGTCAGCGCGTTATTGTCGGAGAAGAAAGAAAAGAGTCGAGAGAAACACAGCGGACCCACTTGACTGCCCTTGGCTACGAGCCCTACCTTCGGGCTTTTATCTCCCTTTCTCTCCTTTTGCTCAAGAGTTTTAGTCCTGGAATATTTGGAACGTTTCGGAGCAGCGACTTGTCTTTAGTGAGCGACAGTAGTTCCGGAGTCAAAACAGCATACAGAAGACAATCTACATATCAATAAGACACGAAACGAAGTTTATTTTGTTAGTCATGCTTTCAGACGAAACCGCGAACATTCGTTTAACTGTTAAAAAAATCTCGTTGAGATTAATCGGTCGTATCTCGCATGCCGCCGTGCGTGATAAACGAGGCGTGAAATTTCGCACGCGACGCGAAAGGGAAACACAGTGGAATTGTGATAACTGATTTCGCATATCTACGATACATCGCAAATACGCGTATCTATTCAAAGGCAAAATTAATTTAGGCGTTTAAATCTACCGCTGCTCGTTAAACTATCAATATTATTAGATCTTTCTGTGTGTAGAAATAGGGGAGGTAACATGCGGGGGCGTACATGCATTTCTATAATTTATTTCGGTAACCGTACACAATCTTCCGTAATTTAGCCGCATTTCCTTTTCTTCGCACAACATTACAACCTGTCATAGATTAATGATCCTTCGGCAAGCACAGATTGCTATTGTAAGTTATAATTCCTCATGCTCATCGGCACGATTATGAATCTCAGGAGTATTTGCTGTTCAGAATATATTCGCACAGCGCGACACTTCGATTTTGTTATTCGTCATCTCATATCCGGCAAATCGAGAGAGTCGTCGATACCGCAAACCTCATCTTTTTCGCAAATCTAAGACGCGCACGTCAAGGAATGAATTCTTTACTCACGCGTATATCATCATCATGCTCGTCCGCCTGCTTCGCCGCTCGCAAAGTTAGACCGCGAGATTCCTGAGGAATCCATCGATAGCAATCGCGAAGTTACGTGATTGCATGAGAGTGGCCAGCTGGAATCTCACTGGAATGAGCACGTTCTCTGGCTTTGATTTCACGGTGGAAAGGGAGAGTACGTGTGTGGTCGCGACTGGACAGATCGGGCAAATATTCTTGCTACATTGTCCGCGCAAAGTCATCGTCATTCGTCGATGCTCAGCCAGAAACGAATATCAGAATATCATGTTGACTATGAGCCGCAACGATGTCGTGATAGAAACACGGTCTTGCCTCGGTGATTGTTGAAAATGTCGCTGATACTCGTTGTTAAGTCGAGAGTTCTTGATCGAATTGCTCGAATAAGGAACATCGTTCCTGGGAACTCTCCCGATAACGAGCCCCGGACACGAAAACGCTTTTGACCTTACGAGCCGGTCTTTGAACCGCGAACCGATCAGTAAGGAAAGTAAATGACGAGACAGACTACGTTACCGGATGATTCATTGCCCCATTGGCGCGAACACCGCCTAGCTCGGGCTGCGCTTTGCGTAACTTCATGTTCTACGGTCGAAGCACTCGCACAGATCGGATTATTTACTGAGAAATTGTGGAAACCGCTTTGACGATTTAACGGTAAAGGCACGCGGCAAAGCGGGTCGTCTTGAATGACAACACGGACCGGCATCATTGATTATTTCTTCGTCCAGCGATCCAGCGATGCCGTAGGTGAGACGTGCTCTGTCAAGCGCGATGATTTCAAGAAGAGATATTTAATTATTTGTGGAATTTGTATGTTGACTGTTAGTTCCTCTTTGCAATAAATTTTAATAGATATCTTTAATTAAATCTATCTACTAATATTTAAATTCTGATGATTTTTTATCTGTATCACTTCGTTATGCATATTTTTAAACGAAAATTGCATATCTTTCGCGTTCCAGGGAAATAAATTTATCAATATATTACGAATGTTCAGAATAAATAATGCTTCTAAAATACTTCTTTTTTTTATGTATTGGAGAAAGCTTAGTAGAAAGAAATTAAAATCACATTAATCGAATCTCACTAAAGAATCGCACGTTTTTTCCTTCAAGTTTCTCCGCGACATTTCGATCGCGCCTTTGTCAGAGCTTCGAGATGAAATATCCTAAGTATTGACCTTTGACGCGAATCGTGATTGCGTAACGGCCTGAACGAACGAGCGACAAACGCGGGACAACGCGGTCGTGCCGAACAAATGACCGCGATCCATCAGTTTATGTCTCGAGCGGATCTTGGATAGCGACGGAGGTCTAATAGCGTGTTATAATATCGGATCACTTTCACGGGGCAGAAACCGTGAAACGAGGCCGTTGGCTCCCACGATGTTACATCTTTCCCGCTAGATTTTCATTTTTCTGCTCTCGGCCGAAGCCGCCATTAAACGACAAAGGCAAATACACAAATGGAGCGACGGCCATTGTTTGACGTTCAACCGTCTCGCCTCTTCCGTGTCGGATGCAGCCCAAATGTCTAAGAGAATCGTGTGGGTGTGAAAGAGTACCGGCTTATGGAAACGAGTTTTCTGTTCAGTACGGATAATATGGCGATTTCCGGTCAACCGCATGCTCTGACAAATGATGCGTAGGCACAAGTAGCGTGGATGCAAATGTATCTTCACCACTTACTAATCCGTTGTGGTTTGAGGGATTAGACGCGCGCGTTCTTAATGAAAAAAACTGAAAACCCAGTCATCAATCTTGGACACAAGTCGTGCAACGTGATTCGATTCTGTGTGGATCGAATAGATTGGACATGATCGAATGGATTGAAGATGTGAGAGTTACTACCTGGGAAGAGGAACCCGCGAGAAATCGCGAATACTCGAAGTTGTGCAGTCATGCAACGCGCAGAGCTACTTCTTCTCGGAGATGTACCGCTAGATCGAATAAATAAAACTCGGTATATTTGTATTTAAAACGACGATTAGCGACGAAAAGGCGCGGCTCAGGCTGCCGTTATTGTCCGAGCAATTATGAGACGGACTTTTTCTCTGTCTAATTATGCGACGTAATGAACGGATGCTTTCGGATGCTCAGTAGGAATGCCGGTCGAATGTATCGCGCGGCATCATTAATAATATACACTGCAACACTTCAAGAGGAATGTCAGCGTCTAGACATACCTCCTCCACCGTGCGACGATAATTAGCTATTATGAAAAGTTATGCAATCTTCTGCGGTTGAACGCCTTTCCGGCGTAACGATCAATGAAGGAACAATATTCTAATCATACAGGCACGCGCGCCACGCGTGCGACCGCGCGAGTACACATCGATTCGACACATCTTGTTCTATGATGTAACACGCGTGATACGAAATCAGTCGCGTGTAACTCGTCTAAATGGAATTGAAGCTTCAATGTAATACGGCTAAGTTCGAGTGGAAAATGCTCGCGTGTATGGAAGGTGGAAGGATCGCGGAGGTCGTCGCTCGCCTCGGGCGATGGAAGGCAAAGGCGCTGATAATTTCCACTTGCGTCTGCTCGATCGCGTGCATCTACACGCGTGTGAACCCGTATGCAGGCGCAGGCTCGCATCCAACGTGAGCGTACGCACACGCGGCCGTTGCGCTCGCACGCGCGTGGCATACATACGTTCGCACGCCCTATGTTCTTAGGACACACAAACCTCGCTTATGGGTTTCTGTAAACTCGAACAGGTAATTCCATTAGCGGACGAAAGGAGTGGGTGTGTTGCGGCGGTGCCCTCGAGCGTGCGGCGCGCTCCCGCGAGCACGCTCGCGTCCGCGTGCATTCGTTTATCTACCCGCCGTTTTACAGTTAACCGGTCATTTTTGTGGGAAAAATAAGGCGCGCTTGATCCCGGGATCGAGGATGATCGTGCGTAGTTGTCTTGAATTCACTTACGTCACAGTAGCTCCTACGCGTAGATCGGCCTGTAAAGGGATAATTTAAGCGCAGGTGCTACTTGCAACTACGAGCGACCGCTTATGGTTCTGTCAGTCTACATGAGTTACGACGTATAAATAATTTATTTCGGATAGATATTGCGGCGATAGACGTCAGAGTCGAAACGATTATTCGAATGACTCGTCGCGGATACAGTTAACATTTATACGCGGGTCAATGGGGTATGTTAAATTGTCGTAGAGTTTCCAAGTGCTCATTGTTCACGCGCGCTGCCGCGACAGGTCCGATCGCGGCCAGCCGTAAACAATAAATTGTCGTATCAGTTGCTTGAGGCGCGAGCCCGTGACGCGACTGTCCTTGATCCGAATTAAGATGTATATCTTTCGCAATTAAGATGACGGACGTATCTGTGCATAAGGCACGCATATTGTAGTCGCAGACTGTTGTGTGTACCTGGCAATTTTGCTCTGGGCCGAAACGTTGCACGATCCGTCAATTATTGTAAGAAGTGCCGTTACAGCGATAATCGACTTCATGATCGACTCGTCTTATGCCATTTCATCTTTACCTTTCTCTCCCTTCAGGTATTCTTAATATTTGTGCCCGTTATTTTTGCGAATTTGTCTGTTTTGCGACTACAGTTATAGAATTATATTTGTGTAGTATTGCGTAGTGTTATTAACGCGTACACATTGTTATTATACATATATTTTCACTTTGGATGTTAGCTACAAATTCGAAGTGTTACTCAGAAATTAATTATTACAGATTTTCAATTATAACATACAGATTTTATGAGTTTAATACAACATTTGTTTCATTCCAGTAGATATCAAATTAATTAAAGTTCAACTGATTCTCAAACCTTTTTAGTAAGTATCATTTTAAGAAAGATCAAATCAATGACAGTTAAATTGTTAACATGATAGTTAAATCATATTTTAATCGACTTTAATTAAGGTTTATGGAAACATTTCGATATAAATTAAATTTTAATGACTATCACTTAACTAACTTTTTAACTAACAATCGAATTCATATTTATTGTGCATGATTTTTCGATTAGATAACCTTTTCTTTACATGCCATGGCAATTAGCGATTGCTTGATCTGTTAATCATAAATAAACAATCTTGCATTACTCGCGCGTTCTCAAACAAAATTCTCGTGATGTCAGAAATGTCAGAGTTCGCCTCTCGACGTGACATCTCAACATTCTCAACGGGGAAGATACATGTACCACAAATGTACTTAATGTCATCCGTCTCGATGGGTCGATTTGATACTCGAGCCACAGTTGGAAGATATTCGCGAACGCTTCTCGGTCTTCAATCATAACAGCGATGGGCTCCGGGATGTGCCGTTTTTCGTTGTTAACATCAGTCCGACGTTGCCTTCGAGTCAATTACTCGGCTTCTCGTCGAACGGTAGGAAAACGCGTACCTGTCGGTCTCGGAGCGCGTCGAAACGACACGCCTGGCAAGCGCGGCATCAGAAACCATGCAAATCGTCGTGATGGCCTCTAAGATCGGCGGCGTCGGGGTCGTGTGAACCGTAAACTCTTGATACGAGCGTAAAGGCGAAGCCTGGCCTTTTCGAAGACCTTAAAAATTGCTTAGCCGCGCCGTCCGACTGACGAAGAAACGGGTCAACCACGCCGAGAGATCTGCAAATCGACACGACATCGTAAAACTCGCACGAAGAGCCGAGCTGTGCTGATCCGCGAGCAAACGGATCTCGCTTCGGTCGATCCCGAGATCGACGAGTGGCACGTAAAATATTAATCCATAGAGAACTGTGAGGTCGTTGTAGGCGACGATTTCTTTGAGAGATTATCCGACATTCGTCGGCGCTAAACTCTCTTTTTCTCTTCTCGCGCTCGGCGACCGTTTTTGAAGTGCTGCTTTCGCGAGAGAGACCGGCTTTGATTTGCGAAACATCAATCTTCATAATTTATTGCTGGCGAGCGCAGTGCGGTGTGGCAATGACGTTCCGGCAAACCGACCGACGGGAATGCAGCCCTTTTCGGTTGGGCAACAAAGGACTAGTCCAATTTCGAGCGATGATTTCATTCTTTGACCGGTATTCGCCATTACGGCCGATAAATGTCGGTTGCTGCGCCAACGCTAAAGCGTAAACGCGAAATAAATCATATCGTGAGTGACGAGGACGTTACCTCGGATTGCCTTTACGATTATCGCGTATAATGCCTTGCGAGGTACGAGAATTATTCTCAATACTGAAACGCGATTCACATACAACGCGTGTTACTTTTAATCCAGCAGATACTGGCAATAAATTCTGAAGATTAATATCAATGTTATATACAGAATTACTATATTTGTTTCATTACCGTGTGAAATGATTGTATGGCAATTAATATTACACAATCGTACATTTGATAGTCCTTTCGCTTCATGTCTTTTTTTCGAAGGCTACACGCGGAATCTTGAAGACGCAGAAATTCCAAGGAATGTATGTAACTTCTGGCTGCCAGGTGGTCTGCAGTCACGACGAGCCCATATTTGAAGGTCCCGAACAACGATCCTTCTCTTCTCACCCGGCTTCTCAATTTACATCGTACATCCACGTCGCTCGAATATCTCGAGTTTGACGTGGAACTTCGTGTTTCATTAAGTAAAGAAGTTTACGCGCGAGCTCCGGCCCGGTCGAACAACGCGACTACGTGGCGTCGAGTTTCATCAAAGTCGTGCAGCGAGAGATGGCCGAGAGATTGTACTCCGTTACTTCGTGAATCGGATTTGTGCCGAGTTATCTCTCGGCTTCACTAAGAACGAGAAAATCAACCGGCACACGGTCCCGTCATAACGACACGGACGGTCGTTAGAAAAGCATTAGAGAGTATATACGTTTGCACGAGATCCGACAGTGGCCAGACTCCGCGGAAATCTCCCGCTGTGTCATGTTCGTCTTTCTCTATTTAATTGGGCGCCCGTCCGTTCGACGCTCGATTATAACAAGTCGCACACCTCGATATTTTTTTGTCACGTCGGATCAACCCGGGTCGCCCGGCTTGCTTTCATCTGTCACTCTGGAATTCTCCCCCAATGAGCAACTTCCGTTTGCCCTGTGCGCTTTCGCTTTCTTTGTTCTTCCTTCTCCCGCGATCGAAGAGAATGGATCTGGAGGAAGGATCGCTTTTCTTCGTCAAAAATTAGTGACGAGGGATCTCGGCGAGTTTCTCGCGAGAAGAGCATTATCTCGTGGTGCCTCTTTTTTCTCCTTTCACCTTCTCGTGATACTCTCTCGCGAAGGATCGACGATTACAGAACTCGGATAGTTCGTGTTCAGGCAAGACTGATCACGATCGATGTCGCCGGACCGACAGTTCTGGAAAGGGATTTGAAATATGGTTTAGGAGATGATATAGGCTGGCGAAATGCTTCCCTTCCCTCGTACCCTTCCATATCATCTTTGTTCTCAGGCTATTATGTGTGCGTGCGTCTGGACACACAACGTTGGCGCGTCCCTCTCTTTCTGGAATCGCGCGCGATTCTTCCGTCTCTTCTCTCCATTTCTGCTCAGCTATCCTCCCGCTCTCTTCGGCCCTGCGGGTTAGGTCGTCTTCGTGTCTGCTACCTGGCTGCTACACCGTTATCTAACCTCCAGCACCGGAACGCGCGTATGCAGCACACGCGCCTTCCCTGCAATCGGTACGCGCTGAACTCCACACGGCTCGAGGATCGTCCGCCCGCGGTAAGACGAGTGAGCGGCATAGTTAGTTCGTTCAGCAGGTTCCACTGCTCGTCGCCTTGAACTTTTCGCACGGGGTTCAAGCGGGTAGAACGCCACTGTTGAGTACTTTAACGCCAATCTTTGCGGTCATCATCGCCGCGGTGGCAAATCGTTCGCTCTTAAAGCCCGTTCCGTCGTCGTTGGAAAAGTCGCTGTGACATCATGATTTTATAGTGCGATGTTGTTGTCATCGCGATTGTAAAAATTAGTATTGCGATTGTGCGTGCGGTCGATGACGACACGCACTGCGTAGCAAAAGTCCGCTAGTTCGGAATTAACACACATTCGACATATCTCTACAATAAAAACTTGGAAATCGCATAAAGTATAAATGCAAGTCACGATGCAAATTTAGCAACTTTCGCATTGGCAGTACCAGGATTATCTGCTTATCTGTTTCGCGACATGATGCAGATCAAAGTTACATGCGAAAATATTTTTATATATTCATATAAAAATGTATTTCAGATACGCTTTTTGCGGATCTTTAATACTGAATCTCACCATTTACAACACAGCGCGAGCTGCTTACATCCAACATCGCAGTCTGTCACCGTTATTTTATGTATCATGCGGACTGCATAATGACAGTAATACTTTTGCCAGCCGGAATCGACTTTAGAATGTAGTCTGGATCCAAAAAGAGAACAGTAATACGTAATAGCTTTAATCGTATCATGGAGATACAATCTTAATATATCAGAAATACATTGTATAACATGCCGCTATGTGTATATTTAGATATCACATATATAATCGGTATTCCATCACATATTTAAAGTAACAATAAGTTGCATGAAATAATATTAGATTATTCGTTATGTAATGGCAACAAAGTTTCAATGAGAGCTATATTTCTTTTATTTTTTATCCATTTTTAATTATATAATTGTACTTTTTGAAGTTTGGAAATTTATTTAAATTTTAGGAATTGATAGGACAAAAAAATTGAAGTTGTCACAATTTTTAATAATTTTTTAAAATAAAAATAATTGATAGTAATATGTTTTGAAAGAAAAGGTTATATTTATACAGAAGTCGAATTAATACTTTAAAGATGGTTTATGTTTATGTTTTGTAAATTATTTATTATGATAAAAAAAAACACAGGCAAGAGACTTTGCTTAACTTCAGTTAAGTGAGCTATGATAATATACGCTTGGTGAACAAACCAACCGCAACTTGACGCAGCCACGATCTCGTAAATCATCTTGAAAATGATTGCTCGATTATGTCTACTGATCGATTTTCTCGTATGTTGCAACGGATAGCCCGCAAATCGTCGATCGATTGAGTATCTGTTTTTCAGCTATATCAGGTTTGTTCAGATCAACTATGGGAGTAATAGTTTTCTTAGTGCAGGATTTGTTCGAGAACATTATCTTCTGTTATTATCGATATTATTGACACGAGTAAACCAATAAAAGATATAAAAAAATTACCAACTACAATTGAAACAATATTGTGCTAAACTTTATAATGGTAAATTTTAAATAATTTACATTTGCAATAATTAAAAATAAACTATAAAGTTGTATTCCATGTTTAAATTAACGAATATACGGAATAAATCAATCTAATCTCCATTTGGACATTTATCTGAAGTTTTTCTGACTATTTATAGATGAAATCGCATTGCAAAAATTAAGGAATAATGAGCTTTATGCCTGGGAAGATAGATCTTTTGATTAGAAAAGGGTTTAATTTGTTCAGTCGTGATGCCGGCCTTTGTTCGCCGATACCTCAAGGTTCCGTCAGGCGCCGCGATGGCGACGCAGGTTGGAACGACGATGAGATCAGCTCCAATATGAAGAGCACACATTGTTGTTGAAACATCCCGCCAAATGTCTTCGTGGCCAAGAATCTCGATGAACTCCTGACCGTAATAGGGCCGGCTTCTCTTTTTTTCTCCGTTCCCGCGAGAATACTCCTCAAATTCCGACTCTTCTAGGTCATCCCAGACACCAGGTTCGCACGGATTACACCGCCGATTATTTCTATGCTTCAAGGACAGAGACTGCGAAGCCGTAGTTCTACGTTTTCCTCGAGTGCGGTAACGGTAATGGTAAGTGCCAGGATTTACGAGCGTCAATTCGCCTCGATAACAGCGCGGCGATGGGTTTCCTGAAAAATCACGCAAGTGCAAATCATCGCGGGGTGTTGCGTCCACTGTTTGGGAGACGTTGCTCAACGACGAGAGGCTTGTGCGACGAACGACGACCGACAATTCATCCCGATTGAGAGACGAATGTTAATTACCTGTAAAACGCTGCTGCGCGTCGCCTCTTAGCAGCGAATTGCCTTTCAGCCGTGTAATTACAGTTGGCAAGTAGATGCAAGTGTTACCGGTTGCAAGTGTAATGCTCGTAAGTAGATAATTGCATGGTGTGTAAAGGCGTGAATTTTTTCGCTGGAATAAAAGCTGTCGGTAGCCTTTGAATTGTAGGGGACTACTAATGGATATTACTCTCACCGTGCCGATTAGCGCGTTCGTCGAAGTGTGAGTTCAAACTTCGCGGAATTTCTTTTTTTTTTTCTTACTTCTTTTTCCATTGGTTATATGCGTTTCGTCGCATACAACCGGTTACGCTACTAATTTCCAGTTCGCTTCGGAAGAGGGCTAAGCTAGGCGCTAACACGTTAGCGACTCTATCGTGCTGCGCAGTCCCGAAGAAGATTTCAGATTACCCGTTGAGGTGAATATACGGTACTCGCTTTTAAAAAGTATAGTGACCTAGTAACACGTGGGAACGCTTAGGCGAAGCGACGCGAGGCTCGTTCGTGGATGCATCTAGTGTTTCTTTGTATGGCGGGCTTTACCGTGACAGAATGTAGCAATGATTTCCAGGATTTCACAGCCGCTGCATGCTCTTCGTAGTATTGCCGTGATAGAGTATTCATATGTGCTCCTTTGTTTGCCTAATTAATGCACGGTTAGCTCAATATTATTTCGAAATAGATGTTGCATAAATATTATGTGGTAATATCATTGTTACGTGTTTGTACATTGTTGCACGTGTCGTAATTAATTAAAAATATAATAATTATAATAATTAAAAATTAATATAATATAATAATTAAAAGTTAAAAATATATAAAAGCAATTTTTTAAATTAATAATAAATTAGTTACTTATTAATTTGCTTAAATTATTTCTATTGTGTAAAGAAAAAAGAAAGAATGTGAAGAAAAGGTAGATTTTGTCATAAAATTATATTACTAAAATAGATTTTAAAATTTAAAATATAAATAATAAAGATTCATAAAATTGGGCAACTTTGATGAAGTAAAAGCATAATGAAGATACTTTTGTTCTTTCTTGATGAAAATACAATAATCTTACATCCTCTAAATTCTTATTACGTGCACATATTTGCATAAAATCGTGCCTTGTACACACGATAAAATAAAATTGTTTGATACAAAAGCTGAACTGAAAAGAGGCATAGAACTGCAGTTTATTGCACCTTAAAATTTAATATTTTGACGAAACGTAAATGCTGTACGGAACCACTCTACGAAATCCCATGGAATGGCGTTCACTCGTTAAAGCATTTGCTCTATCGACTGGGCGGAATCTCCATGAAATTAATGGCAGAGTAATTAACGGGAAAGGTTTTCTTCTCAGCGGCGGTGCTACGAAAAGCGGAGCAGCACAGGGCGACGCGAATACATTATTACCGGCGCGCGCATACATACATACACGCATAGTGACTCCATTATGAGAGAGAGCTAATTTACTTGCCTCCTATTCACTTATCTCTCGCGCTACACAACCCGGCATTCCAGAAACGTGGAAAACATTTGACTGGATGCGGTTGTTTATGGCAATTACGAGTTGTGTAGCTGCGGATTCCTATCCCCGTTAACATCGACGACTCGTAGATTCCTCGCGACTTGCACGCAGCGATCTTCATTAGAATACGGAGTTTTGATGGCGGCAAACGTTATGAAGAATTTACTGCCGTGACTTACACGAGCGCACAACAAATTATTTGAGCCGGATGGATTACTGGCGTAATAATATCTTAGACAATTGAGAATAACTGTACGGTTGCAACGACAGCTTTAATAATGTAGCAATTTGTTTTAATCGATCTTACAATAAACGAATGTATATAAAATATAGAAGCTATAATGTGGCATTAAGAATTATATAAAGTAATAAGAAAAACGCTGCATGATCTAAGATATATATCAAGTTTTAGAAAAAATTTGAAATGTTATAAGTGCTTTACAGTTATTGATAAGATAAAATTTCAAAAAATTTCACAAGGCAGGTCTATTCCTTCTCATGAACTATTTTCTATTCGAACGTGCAAGAATTATATCTGCCAGAGCAACGGCAATATCGATGTAAGTATCGTTAAGAGCTGGGATCGGATGGCTACTCAAAGGAATGTGCCGGATGTCTTCGTGTCTTTTCTCGGGACTCGGCAAGATCAACCTTCGGATGTCGCTCCGAATGAGCCTGAAGAGCAATGAACGTCGCGTACAGCGAGCATTCAAGCACGTGAGGCATGCTTTAATCGATCGAACGTTACGATCGTGCTCGATTGATCGCCTAGCAAGGCGATCCTGAAGGTGGTCGACGCGACCCTGGTCGTTCCTGTGCCGTCGCCGTCGCCGCCACCGCCACCGCAACGGGTATGAGTACACGTCCATGTCCCGCGCAAGAAACTCGCATTTCCGGCTTCTTCACGGTTTCGCTGACCTCCCGGAAAGAGGAGCTCTCACATGTATACGATCCTGGTGCTTCGTATCGATTTACCGCGACGTTCCACATTCTCTGCTTCCGCGTGTGAGACCAATGGTAATGTCACTCCGGGCTCCGAAGAATTTGCTAACTGCACGAGGTTTTCGCGACTTCTCTACATGACGATGCCGAGAAATAGAAAAGTGAAAAGAATGTGAAAACAACATCGTTTTATCACACGTAGTGTACAAGATAATACAATAAATTTCGACTCTTTTTCATTTAAAAATTAATTTCTTTTTAAAATGAAATGTAAATGAAATGTAATGTGTTGATGTTTTTTAAATGAAAAAAGTCGCAATATCTCTTTGTCTATTATAATTTATTTTATTTCTATAGATTTTGATCTACACTTAGTTATATTCATACAATGTTATAAAAGTTATATTTAACTCAGTTTCTCAGAATTTGGAATTAGATACATTTATATAATTATATTATATATTATTGTACATATATATGATATACATTTCAAATATTACTCGTAAACTTAACCGGATCTCTTCTGTTGATGAAGCAAACTCTATTAATTCTGAAACTGATTATAAAATCAAGATTAGTAAGCGAGATTAGCTCTCTAGTTATAGTTTCTCTCCGTTTTGCCGTGGGATTTAGCACGATATACGGTATCGTCATCTGTTATCCGCTTGTTGGAAGCATATGGTGCATAGTCTAGTTCTTCTGAAATTCCAAGAATATTATGGTGTTGTAAACGACACCTGTTCTAAAAACACGACTGTACAATTGGTGTCACTAGATAGCAGATGCTAATTCCCATTGCTCTTTCCTAAAAACTAGCTTAAGATGAGATAAATGGAGACAATGAATCGTTGACAAGGTCTCGCCGACAAAATCCAGTTTGTTTTAATATTTCAGCATCATCATCGCATGCCAGTTTCTTTTATGTCTTCAAAGAAAGAAAGAGTAGTACACTTAACATTTGAATGCGTTCATGAAACCGACCTTGAGGCTCATTTACCGCCCGCACGACCCTATAATCTACATTTCTCTTTTAAGGTAAAATGTAATCTTCCTATTTTTCAGTCGCATACAAAACATAAGCCGTGCAGAAGAAAGCGGGATGAAAGAAAGTGAGCAACACTGTGTGGCGAATTTCATTTTCACTCTCATTTAGATAATAACACTGGAAACTGATTTCCCACTTCCAGTAACGTTTCCACTTATAACAATGAAATCGTTCTAAATGTACTTTGTTTCATTCTTTTCTGTCTTTCTTTAAAGATAAATCTTTCGTTATAAAAATTGTCGTTATTTTTAAAAAATCTGGTCTGGCGCTTATCATCTCGTATAAGCAATCGAGATTCGTTCATCAATTATAAAGTAATAATCAAATCTATTATGAACCTTTTCATCTCCTCGTTATAAAAATAATTAATCAATTTCAATTTTACGATTATTCTGCACTCTTGTTTCTAATGTACTTGCTCAAATCAAGAATCTATAAAGCAGTGAAAATAATCTTTGTTAGTGTAGAATCAAGGCTCCTTACGTGAGTCTACGTCTCTTAATTATCTTCTGAAGTTCTATGAATACAGTTGACCGGTGACTTAGGAGACAGGTGAATCATTTGTCATCGGTTAACTATAATTTTGAAGAGCTTCAGAAGATAATCGAAAGAGATGTAATTTATAACTGTGCGAATGCATGCTTGTATTTTAATGGTCTATTTGGAGATATTAAATGCAATTATAATCGTGGTCATGACAGCATAATCATATTAGTCTTTGCCACTGTTATGTCATTAATGTCTTAGCTTTCATAATGTTGTAACATATTCGATTTTATGATACGGGCTTTATATTGGCTCTATTATTGGCGATAACTCAATTAGTATTTATATTTTATTATCTCTATTGCAAAATTAAACATCACATTACGTAGATTTCGCATGTGGACAATATATTGTGCTTATTGAAATTTCCTGAGATTTGGCGGAACATAATACGGGAACATAGTACGTTTCATTCATTGAAATCTCCGTAACATTCCGAGAGACTTCAATGAGCACAATGTAATGTTCTCGTATATATCTAATACATGATAATGCATCATGCAGTGCTTGGTTTCAGGTAACAGATAATTAAAATTAGTAATTGGTGTATAATTATAACATATAAATATAATATTATTGTATGTATGCGCGCGCGCGCGCGCGCGCGCGCGCGTGTGTGTGTGTGTGTGTGTGTGTGTATGTAATTATAATTCGTGTATCTATCTTTTTAAGTTATCTGCTTAAATTAATACACTTGCTTATTTCATTATTATTTCACCACTTTTATATAGAAGAATTATCGTCTCTTGAATTCTTACGAGTTTCTTTAATAATTTTCTATGCAAGCAAAACCCTAAATAATATCTGTTCTTATTTAAATCTTTCACGCCGCTCAAGGATATAATGGCGCTGTTATTCGTACAATTCTCGCCGTGCAATACGACGTTTTTACTGGCACCTTTCTGTATCTTTAACATTTTATGTTACTATATTTTATTGCCATCTTAATTACCACGTAGTTCACAAGTTAGAGGCCATAACGACGGAAGACATTGGGATTATATCAACCACTGGGAAATTTATGTTTTTCTTTCCTTCAGTCATGCGCGGAAAGAGGAAAGAGAGATTGGGTCTGAGGCTCTTCTTCATGATATCGCGGGTTTACACAGAAAATCAGGAGTCAGTTTTTTTACCGTTATTATAGCGCGTGATTCTGTCGCAGTGACAAGATAGATATCGCGATAAATATCTCTCGCATTATACTTCTCATGAAGTTTCACGGTTTACAATACACGTTACATTCATGGAATCTTGAACAACGAATCAATCATAGTTTATAAATAATAAAACCAATGCATTGCGTTTGGTTCGCATAAATATGAACCTACGTATCAGCGGCATATGATTGAAAGTTCGAAACCAGTCTGGTTTCTACTCGATTGATTAGAAAAGCAGACAATATTTTGTGAATATTTTATATTTTAGAAGGAAGCTGTTCTTGTTGTGATATATACTACAAATATACATTCTGATATCGACACAATTGCACAATTGCAATCGGGATCTGTATTTTTTTATCGGATTTTTAATTAGATCATCATTTTTACGAGACACCTCGTGATCGCAGGCCAGCTGAAAGTATCGTTGGTGCGACCATAATTCATTCTAGTCATGCGGGATTGTTCTCGCTCGATCGCGCGGCGATTCATGAGGCTATGACTGATAAAGCGCGATTATTGCTAGAATCTAAATATGGAATTGCATTTATGAGATAAAATTGAAAATAACGATGTCTCAAACCACGTCGGAGATTAGTTTTCCGCGCTCCACTTAATTTCGAAAATGATTTCTTATGAAATATGCCGACTTAGCGGCACCTTTCCATAGAGGCGTACTGAGACCAGCGAGATGAAATTTCATAAGTACATTATGTTGGTAATCCCAACTAAACTTGAAAGAGACCGCCGCTCCTTTGGATTTATGACGTTCAGGGGTTAACGGTTTTTTCATTTAACAGTTTTCATCTTCCCGATATTACTGAATCGAGAAAAGTGTATGCTTACGAATATATTACACTTCTTGAATCTCTGCTACAATTACAAGAGCACGCCTGATGAATGTTAATAAGTTAAGCGGCGCCCGCGCTAGCTCAATCTCAAGTTTCTTATCAGTATAATCGATTTTTCTCTTGTTTGCGTAATTATCGCTCATTAAGCAGGACGCAGCTTGCATTAATGTGTTGCGAAGAGCCCGAAGAAATCCGTGGCACACATCTCAGTACCATATTTCTTCGGGCTATTATGTCGATTATCATTACTCCTATGGAAGTCTTTAATTATAAAGTGTTTTATATATAGCGCTATCTACTCCCGTTCTATCACGAATTGTCCCGAGGCTACTATACGAGAATAACCTCGATTCGATGCCTCGAGGCTATCAATCGTGCAAGGACTTTAATTCGCTCGCTCTTTGCACGCTGCATAAAGATGATAGGCTCATCACGGAAGATTCCACGAACTCTACGCTCTTCTCGTACGCTTTACTCCTTCAGCGACGAAGGAAAAAAACGCGGAATGTCTCGGAATTAATTGAAATCAGCATAACTCGGCGCCGAGACGTGCGTTCCTTCGTGCGAAACGACGACACGACGATTAATGGCTGGGATCATTTCATTCATCGTTCCTTCCTCGAGCGCGGGAGAAGTAACGCAAAACGTGATGGTAAAGGTCAATGCCAATCTCCGTCGACAAGCGGCAAGCCCCTAACTTCGATGGGAAGAATGTGATTTTTGTCGGCGATCAGCCTGCACAAGCGGCGCATTCCTCCAGTGGCGTAGCGAGGGGGGGGTGGGGGGGGCGGACCGCCCCGGGCGCCTCATTGAAGGGGGGCGCCAAATCAAGCTTTTTTTTTTGCTCCCAAGTTTTGAGATTTAGGTTTTAGGTTCGTAAAACACCTTCTTTAGAAGTCCTCAATATCAAATTCGATTGTCGAAGCAGACAGTGTTGTAGAATATAGAAATAAATGAAATAAATGAATAGAAACAAAGCGTTTGCGTTTTTGTGCGTTTTTTTCTCTCAAGTTTCAAAACTGTTTTTTTTTCTCAAGTTTTTTTTTTGCTCTTAAGTTTCAAAACTGGTTTTTTTTTTTTTGCTCTCAAGTTTCGGTTTGGGGGCRCCAAAAAATATTTCCGCCCCGGGCGCCACTTTGTCACGCTACGCCACTGATTCCTCGCGCGTTTATTTACATCGTACTAATTAGTGCCCAACTAACGGGACAGATAGTATTATTAATATTCCGCACCGACCATTACGAGTGCTTTCACGCCCACCTAATTCGCAAATATTTTGTCACGAAATCGTGTGTCCAAAACAAATTCTTCATAAACGCAAGCATGCTCATGAAAATTCATAATCAATTTCTCATAATAATTCAAATATTGATCATTGTGAATAAGTTTTATATCGACCTTAACATATTGTAGCAATGCAAAATTGTAAAGCGTAGATTGAAATAAAAATGATCTTTTACGCGAATGGATAAATGATTGTCCAGTGAATAAATATAGAATTAAAGAACTACATATAAATCCATGGAACTTCTTTATGCATCGCCGTATTCTCGTATCCTCTCTTCTACTCGTTTAATAGCACATGATTACTCGTTATGTATGTTGGCCACACCTGCACGTTTATCCAAGTTCGTTCCCATGTTCGCTTACGTGATTGTAAGCTTTGTCATACGACTCCCTCCATGAGAGTAGATGAGGGAGACATCGTAAAAATTTTGGTATATTATATCAGAGATATGCATTTCCATTATTCAAAGAATTAAATGATATTAAAAGACTGTGAACAACAAGTGTCTACAAGAGAGAAAACTTATATTTATTATTATTATAAAGTTATATTATATTATCATAAAAATTTTGTATGTATCGTAATTTTGTTCTATAAATATTCTCATTTGACAATAACAAATACAGTACATTTACTAAAAAA
Source organism: Cephalotes varians (assembly GCA_037157785.1). NCBI lineage: Eukaryota > Metazoa > Arthropoda > Insecta > Hymenoptera > Formicidae > Cephalotes > Cephalotes varians. Next base: position 2,514,615 of record JANQDE010000016.1, on the reverse strand, counting down.
AAAATCTATAATATTATAACAAATTATTATGACAGCTTTCTGTTTTTTTATTTTAATATAGTTATTTTACAATGTTTTATTTTAGCATAGATATTGAATTGCTTCTAAATTTTACAACAAAATTTATTTAATTATTATACTCCAGATATATCAATTACATTGATAGAAACTGACGTATCAATTTAATTGTTTGCAAAAAGAATTTGACGCTGAAAAAAAAGCGAAATATTTTTAATATTAATGTTTATTGCTTTTTTAAATAATATATATATCATGCTTTTGTACGTTCGTTGCACGTGCAGTTAGATATTTAGTTTGTTCGCTGCATGCCACAAACTGTGTGCATACCAGGACCGGGTTTTTTAAACGTCCTTACAGTTACACTGGTCTCGTCCTCGACGAAAGAAATGCTTGGTCGTTTAATTTCGAAGACGAAGCCGAGGACAAGATGGTATCGATCGCAATTACCGGCGCAGACAAAACGAGCCGCGGTTCTCTCTCACGAAGAGAACGCGGAACACAGCCAAGAACAGATGTCGTTCCAGGGAATGTCAGCTGCTTGTTCTACGGAATATCACGTTCAGTTCTTCTCTATTCCGCCATTATCGAATTTTTCATTGTACTTGTTAGCTTGTAATTCTCGTTACGTAGCTTGTTTAATGTAATATTTATTTATATACTTTATTTAAATACACATTTTATCTTAATAAATATATAATTAAATAATAAAAAAATAGAATAGAGCAAGTATTTTAACAACAATACTTTCTATTCTATTCTTTACAAGTTATCTCATTCGCACGTAATCTCGTGGCTATATAAATCGCTCGCCTTAGATCTCTGATAATCAAAGCAGGCAACTGAGAACGATCCATGACTCTCGCATATTTTATAAAAAAAACTCGCATATCAATAACGGTAATAATTCTTTTCCAAGTACTTGCACGATATTCATGTACATTAATCACATGTATGCGTTAATATAATTAATATGCGATATCTTGCAACTTTGTTGGTCGTAATTTCTAATGAATCTTGTAAGGATTTTGCAAGATAGTATATATCAGAATGAATATCAGAGAGAAAGTGTGATACGCAGATTTCTAGAACAAGCTGATATAGCCTAGTGAGTGAGCGAATTTTCGATTAATCGTTTAATCACGATGCGCCGGAGTTTCACTGGTTGTCAAACGATTGGCGATATGACTCTCATAACTACGAGAAATGTGGCACGCAAACATGCAAGTGAGAAAAAGAAGTGCAAAATAACAATATCTTGTAATATTAATGTGTCATACAGAATCATGAATAGAATAAGAAAAAGATTCGCAAATCTTGTAACATGTTTCGCTTCTTATTTTCCTTTTTTATTCTTCAGAGCGAATCAATCCTTATAATTAACCGCACATGTTAGCAGTTCCTTTATGTATTCGGAGTACAAAATGCACAATAACACCCGGAGCATTAACTGGCACATGCACCGTGCCAATGACCCTCTTCGTCAGTAACATAAACGGCCGTTCGTGTCCGGCCGCGCTAAAATTCCGTACGCTTCGTTTAAAGTAACTTTACACGCAATCAAACCCCAATTCATCCCGCGACGAGGACTTATTGGATGGATCTCGCCTCAGGTCAAACTCTTCTGCCAAATATTTCTGCTGGGTCACCCTGATACCTCCTCGCACGGTCTGTTCCTCTCTTCGCCGATATAACGCGAGTTATGCCCGGTACTGTCGTGCACGTTACGCGCACGTATGCACACGCGTACGGTCATCGATCGTACATATCCGTCGGTGATAAAGTCACAGGAATAAGTATTTATCTTCGTGCTAAAGTATCCCCCTCTCTCTCCCTTTTCTTCCCATTTCTCCTTCAGGTCGGCGTCCTGCCGCGAGAAAGAAGGTCCTACGGGCTGTAGACTCGCTCCCATCGCCGCGATAAATCGCCGTTCATTCTCGCGCGAGCGAATCGTCGAGCGAGCAACAATGAGCCCGGTAACTTCTCCGAGAAGATAGGGACAGGGAGAGGGAACGAATGGGGAACAAAGAGAGAAAAGCACCGCGAGTGTATACGTATCTGATAGTTCGACCGTGAGTTATTAGTGTATGGCGTATACCGTCGTAAAGGAGCGCAAAACCCGCCTTTACGTCGCGGACCTTGAAGTAGTGGCGTACACACTACTCGACTAGATCCGACGATAGCTGCAAGAAACAACGTGAAATTACGGCGAGAGACTCTTTGCGGCGATTTTAATGGAAAGCTCCCGGACACGGCTCGATAGCGTTCTTTTTAGCGCTAATCGTTATTTTAGCATCGCTAAAGAAGGACCTGCTAAACCTCCTTCTTCATCTCCACCGTGGCAATAATTTTCTAATTGCGAATTTCCATGCGCCAGATGCCCCTTTAAATAAATTATTCTCATTATCGACTGATCGATCGGGACGATCAGAAATAAATTATGACGGAACATGGTTTAAACTTTGATCATCTTGATTCATCGAGATCAAGTTTTTGCACTGACAATAAATAAGTTATGTATGCAGCACTTTTTACACATCCTCGCGCTTTCTTATTTGCAATCCTCTCATATGCGCGTGAATTTGCCGATTATACGTAAACACAAATTCTCGATCGCGTCCGGTAAAAGTACAAGTTCATTGTCACAGGAAGGACGATGGAAACGCTCGATTAATCGGACCGGCGTTATACTGGTGGCTATTAAACCGGCCTGGCTTCTCGCGCATCGATTATGCCAAGCCTGCGTCGCGCAGGTGCGCAGTCCAAGTATTCCGTTGGTCTGTTTGTTCCTTTTATATCCGCGACAGAACCGAATCACTCATGGATTCCTTTCTTCCACGCGTCGGGCGCGTTTTGTCCCTGAGGAATGAGATATCGCGGCGATTTCTCCACAAATCTTTTTCGCTTTCGTGACGGACGGAAACGGATAGTAGTTAACGAAGCCCGCCGATCGCCTATGCGTCCAGCAACGATCGATGAACTAGATGTCAGACGAGAGTGGAAGTATTCGCTCGCATTTCTTCGTGAAAGACCAGTCGAACCAATTCTACGTAACTGATAATTGAAAACTGGAGCATGCAAGTGTTATACTTGCTTATACATATATGATATCATTTGCGATATCAGTACATTTAAGTATTTTTAATATACTTATGAAAGGTAATTAGCGATAAATATCGACAAATACGTACATATCTTAATATAATTAATATAACTTGTTTGATCATTGAAAAGGTTACTTATAGTCTAGTAAACCATTATTATTACATTATATTACACTATATTACATTATATTATTACGTATTAACATAAACATTGAATTCAAATTGAAAGTCTCACTTTTACAGCACACGCTGAGAATAGTAATGATTGGATTTTTGGAGTAGCACGTGTCATCTTGTTGAGACAACGAGAGAAATGTCGCCGCCTCATACGGTCCGAATGTCGTTGTCGTCACCTTTTGATGGACTGTTTCTTTTGATGGTTCTGACCATAGAAGGTTCGAAAGACTTCGAGCTAAATCGAGAGAGAGATATACAGACAATCACATTCCTGGCCTTGCACGGCGACAGCGGCTTTTTGGACTCACAAATCACCTTTTAACCCACTTGATTCCTAATTGATGAATCGCGAATTTCAGTACAGAAATTTTTAACGTGAATCACACCATGTGTGTCAAATATCATTCAAAATATTTTCTGCATCATAAATAAAATTCTTGATTTCAAAGCATTAATAAAAGTAATATAAAAATTTATCCAATAATAATTTTTATTATTTTCATCATGTCTTTCTATTCTTTTTTTTTTATTTCTACCATTTTTATCCTCATTTTACTATTTCATTTCTTCGAGGTATTTTCTTATCAAATATTCCATCTCATTTTGTAATGTCACTCGATTGTTTGTTCGAAGGCAGATCTCGTAAGTGTCTGATAGGCAGATAATATGCCAACATAAAGTATTTAGCGACCGAAATCGATACAATCCTATTAAAATTGACTCCGATTGTCTTTTTCCATAAGACTGCCGATGACATCTGGCCGACGGTCAGGAATGCCGAGGAACCGGTCTCTCTTATATTTATTTCTGCCTAGGTAAAATAACGCATGTCTCGCGTTAAGTTCGAATTTCTTTTTTGACACTTTCTATCAACCGTATTTACGATTATTTAATTTCTAGAAATAACCAAACCTCTTCTACAAATACAGTCACAATAAGAACGATCGAAATCCGCTATCATTCGCGACTGATAAGACACACGTACATAACTGTCTCCTAGCAATTAAAGTCATTCGTTTCGTGTACAGAATTTTATTTTACAAAACATGTAATTTGTTCTCTTTTTCCCAATCCTGTTTAAAGCGCAGTCATCTTAACATTCGCCTTGTCTCTCCGAGATACGGCTTGTTTATATTTTTTCGCTTTAAAGCCGGTTCTACAATAATGTCGTAAATCGCAAGAAATTGAATCTGAATCAATTATTTTTGATTAGTCAATTTCTTATAGCTTACGACTTACGATTCTATTGTAGAATCGGTAAGTCAAAAGATTAGAATTTCCCTTAGACCATAAAGAGCAGGCCTCTCCCTGACCTCTTGTCATCACACCTGCGTTCTTCCCGGAAGCGGACAGGTGGGATGCAAATTATTCAATTAACGTCCGAACCTCAGGGCGCGTGGTGGTCGTTCGGGAATCAAGGTATGCCGCTCTTTACAACGGCTGCTTGGCTCGCCGAGAGAGAGAGAGAAAGAGAGAGAAAAAGAGACAGAACATACGAAGAGCGATGCTCTTCGAAGTTGTGGTTAGATAGCGTTGACACTTTGATTGGCAGCGCAGAGTACGTATCTCGTGTCGTGCATCGCACGAAGAAATAACTCTACCGGCGACTGTTGTTTATTTCGCGTCGTCGTCATCGAAAGACGCAATGTGGTCATCTAGATCGGCGAGATCGTTTCCTGCAAATTGATCCACGTTTCTCGTTTCCACGGATCGCACGGATAATGATAATTAACCGAGAAGATTTAAGCGCGATGCGCCCAGTGCGTTACGCCCGCGGAGAAAGTGGCGAATGCGTGAGGAAGACGTCGCAAACGATTCGCGGCGTTTCATTTCGCCGAGCGCGATTCTACCGAGTTGTATAAATCAGCGCGTTAAGCGATTTAATCGCCGTTAATTAAATTACAACGTACAGCAATGCGAGTCCCGTGTTACCGTTACTCTAGATATCTGTAATTAGTAATTGGCCGTTTAAATCCGCCGAACACCACGGGAGTTCGAGCGACTTGGGATGCACGTTAATTTGTCACGGGGCGTAAGTGATATTTATTATCGTTCCCTCGAGTTATTAATTGCTCGCAGCTAAATAATCCGTTAATGCTTCACGGCGTATCGTGGGTAAGTTTCTTGCCCTTCGCGCCGACGTGGAGACAAAGGCCGTCCCCTTTCTTATTCGCGAATGGACAAAGGGTTGCCACGGCCCTTGTCTCACGGACGATTTTTTTTTTTAAGTGCAACAAAGCGCGGCGCGGCGCGACGTCCTCGCATTCTGGAACGTGCACTTCCTTCGCGGATTTCAATCTTCTTACGTGTACCATAAACTGGCGCGAAAAGCGCCGTTTTATCTCTCTTGCTATAAGCAGTTTGTAGCACGGGATGGATAGGATGAAAACAACAAGTATCGCTGAGTATCGCATCAGTTGCGAAGATATTCGAGCGTTGTCATGAAGAGGCAATGAGTTAAGAGCTTTATAACAGCTCTAGGGGACATGCTCGATAAAGGCGCGTATTATCGATGACCTACTATCCGTGATCGTGATATTATTCACAGGCATGAAACGTATGCTGACGATACACAATATATTTCTATCCTAAAAAAATCTCTTCGTAAAGGATTACTCTTTATTGATTCAGGATCGTCTCAGGAATGGCCTGAAATCTAAGTGTTAAAAAGTACAAAAAGGGAATAAATTTTCGCGCCTTTCCTGTGTCTTCTTCGAGAACCGCTGACAGCAGACGCAGACGGTTAACAGTATCCGGCCCCCACCCTGTATGAATTATATACGAACGGGGCAAGCAGCGATTCACCTCCGCGACGTGCAGGTGGGTGTACATGGAGTGAGCGATTCTTGCGCGAGCATTCACTTGCCGATCGCGCGTATTCACGTGCGTACGTTACATACATGTGTGTACACGCATGAGTATGGTCCGCCGCGTGACAGCCGTTGACAACGACAACGGGGTGGCGACCTAACGGCACTTAGGTCCGCGAACGTTCGTCTTATTCAAGAAACACTTTGGACGCGATCTCCTCTGTGGCGTGTGTAGGCGGGTTCAATTACCGTGGTCACCCGTTTGAACTCTTGGTCCCTTGGTTTCGATTGCGGACTCGCGATAACTCGAGTTAACACGCGAGACCGGCGATGCCGCGCCGCGTTCCGCTGTTTTTGCGCCGATGCAAATGCGACCGCCTTATTTTATTCGCGACATTGTGCCAGACGCCCGAGACGCGTGCATTCGGGTGGATCATTTGTGCAAGCCCTCGTTCCGATCGACCTTTTTTCCACGGCATTTCTGCAATTGTAAACCGCTCGAACATGGACGGCTCGTGCTTTATAGGGGCTGATAAGCCCGAAACGAAAGAAATTCGCCATCGTAATTAATTGCGCATTCGCTATGCATGCACGTAATGACATTTACAGGGCATAAAACGAATCTTTTTTTACTTTTTTCCGTCGCGCATATATAAGAAATATCTCGCGAAACAACTCAAGGTTAATGACCCGGACAGTGACAGAGACAGGAAGGAAGGCCATTGACGAAAAAGTACCTCGATTCGGTATGAACCTGCGATTATGCACGCATAAGATGTATTCCGATTTAAAGTTCCAGATTGCAATCGAATAAAGATGCATTGCTTCACCTCTGTGAACTTGGACTCGCGATGTTGTGGATATCAAAAGAATATATGATATGTCTTACATTATTCTTTTTGTTTTATTCTTTTGTTTTTCGTCGATGAAAGCAAAATTGAGTGAATCGCTCGATGATAATGAGAAGCTCAAATTAACATCAAGATCACGGTATTAAAATTTCTTTCTTTATCAAATGCAGAACACACTGCACTGTGTGATTCTCCTTGTTATGCTATCCACGCCAATGACATTGCAGCGAAAAAAACCGCACGTTAAACAATTTTTTTATTAGATATTATTTACAATTCATTAAAGCATAACACTGTCATTGAAGCAGTTTTTCGCTGACAATGCGGCCGCGAATGTTTTCATGTTTAGCACCCACACTTGGAGTGTCTACGCCAATGGCGGTCAAGTCGAACGAGGGCCGAGGAAGGACCGGTTCTCTCTCCGGTCGTGCGAGGTCCCTTCTACTACCTATCGAGCCCCGATCCGCGAGGCCTCACGTGGCCCCCTGGGCCCCACGCTGCATCAACTCGTTCGCTTGATCCTTTCGGGCAAGCAAACTTCGAGATCTCGAGAGATTCGTTGCAAATAGAGGTACCACGAGATGCTCATTGCCGCGCAAATCGTGAGATGCTAAATTCATCGTACAAAAAACATCCAATATGTCCTTGAGACATATAGGACTTGCAATATAGGACTTGTTTTAATTAAGAAAGAGATATATTCTCTAAGAAAAATGAAATGTGCGAATAATTCCATAGTAGCAAAGCGATTGATCATCTCATTTCTTTTCTTCTCAAAATTTATATTTATATTAGCTTTGACAGCTTTGACATAAAAATTTAAATTTTTTAAATTTAAATTTAAAAATTCAAATTTGAATCTGATGACTTTATTCTATAAGAATTAGGAAAGAATATTTATTTTACATAAACTTAATAGATATATATATACAAAAAATACTATTCTAGTTTAAACTAGAAAAAAAGTTAAAAAAAGATTGAAAAAAAGAAAACGATCAGATCTCTTGCAAATGTATAACTTTCACGGTATTCGCTTATGGTAACACGAGGATAGCCAACGAAGTCGAGGTCACACTAGTTCTGCGTTCTAATTACATACCGCTTGTTTACGCAATTAACTAATTGCGTCGGCTGGAAACTGTAGTGCAGTTAAATACTAAGTCAAGATAATTTTGTCGTGTCGAGGCAAGTCATGTCGTGATAAAAGAGCAACGCCAATCGATGCTTGGCACGATGAGGCTCTCTCCCGCGAGATAGTTTATAAATGATTCGTCGCAATCGCCGACGTATCGCGTAATTCACTCCTCCGGATAGAGCGTGCCCGCGGCGACTTTCCTTGCACTAGGGTGAATCAGCTTTCTTTGATTGCCTCCCGTTTGCCACATAGAAGCGTGCTCGGTCTCTATAGGAGGTACCCTTCCTTTTTTCCCAAGCCGTTCAACTTGACGCGATGGAGCACGCAAGTGGTTCGATAACTCCCAACCATAGTTACGCAGCAGGACGATACCGATCGGTCGATACGTCATCCTCGATAACTCCCTCCTTTCTCTCTCTCTTTCTCTCTGTCTGTCTATCTATCTGTCTCTGTCTCTTTTTTGTTCTCGCTAAGGAAGTGAAGTACCCTGAGGACGGAGAGACCAGGCCGTCCTTCCAATTAATAAATTCATCTTATGTCTGCATATTCTTCCCGGACGTGGCGTAATTTAAGTCGCGACGCACAGCAGGGCAACGCAACGTAATAGCGACTTTACTCTAAACACACGTATATGATTGCGTGACTCCGCGTTTTCTTAAGTCGTCCGGAAGTCCCATGGCGGCGGAGCCGATCGATTTCTCGAGCACACGCTGCGTTGTTGCGTGTCGATCAATAAGTCCGACCGAATTGAAGAGCGCGTCCGTAAGCCTGTCGATGAAGCAGCTGACATTTCTTTTCGATTCGTATGTATCGCAACAGCAAATCGCCGAGTGCACTCTCTTGGCGATATTTTAGGTATAGGCTGTTAACCGTAGATCTGGCCGGAAAGCGAATGCCGACAAGGTCGAGCTCCCAGGAAGACTTCTTTCCGCGTTAATTAATCAATTCCCCTCGTTTCTCAATTATATGCCGGGAGCGTTGCCAATGGCGTAACTCGGCTTATACGCTCAAATGCCTGGGGCATAATGATATTATTCCTGCCACGATTTACCGCCCGATGCAGATAACTGATGACCAAGAACAGGTATTATGCACGTTTCTCCTCAAGAAAAGGCAAATCGATTTGCCCGCTCGTTAATAAGCGTTCTGTCTCTTCACGATTTATTAAAAAATTTTCTACTGTAACATTACATGCGCATTATTTTGGATAAGAAAATATATATCGCTCATTTGTTACAACACCGACATAACTACAGAAATCAAAGTTTTCTGTCTGAATGTTTTGAATCGTTAAAATTTTGTAATATTATTTTTAAATTTTGATATGTAACGATTTAATCTACAGATCGTAGAAGAAAAAATATTAACTTTTCATTCAGTGTATTAAATTTTCAGAATTCTCTTTTTTTCGCAAACAACTAAAAAAAAAACAATTTTTTAATTATGTCGTTGTTGTAGCAAATAAGCGATATGTGCGTAAATATGGATATATATATAAAATTTTTTGTTTTTTCTGAGTCTCAATAAATAGAAGCAAATTCAGAAATTTCTTTTCTTTTCATTCCGCATATATATTATAAAATTAAGCTCTCCGCTCTGCTAAAATTACAAAATTAGAACAAAAACTAAAAAAAAAATGAAATATAATAATTAAGATAATGCTTAGAGACTTATTCTATATCTTTTGACAATAATTATTGTTAAGACATGTTGTTGCGTAGATATTTTATATGAAAAAAAAGCTGCGCAATGACACTAACTATCGTTAAGAGTTACAGAATAGACCTCTTATGTCAATGTTAACCTATGTTGAAGTCAACAATTACATTGATGTAGCGAATAAATGATAAAAATATCATCGGTTTAACAGCGCTCAATCTTTTTTATGATAGTTGCAGAAAAGTGAAGATATCTAGAATTCCGTACGTGTATGCATGTGCGTGCGATGACTTCTCTTCTTGTGCATTTCCCCGTTTCAATATTTTGCTCGCCAGAATCTCGCGCTATGCCGCTGCGTGCGGAACCGATTCGCCGCCTCGATAATCGTTCGATTCTTTTCGTGTTTATCGGTACAAGAGCAGGAAGAACTCGTGCGTGGTAGTGCGAATGCGAGTCTCGGCTCCGGGGGCCGTTACTCCAGGAAATCGCATGCGGTACTACGCATTTGCAACGCGCGAACGTTACGTATACTGCGTAGCGGCGCGCGAGTCCCTCGTAGCGTGTTGCGCCGATTCTTTCCGGCGTGCTCGCGAGCGCGCAGGGGGCAGATAAGGCGAGCGATGCAACCGTGGGAGGAACGAACGGGCCGAGATTCTTCCCGCTTGAGAGCCTTTCCACGTTTCCGCGAGCGACCTATCCCGCGAGCGACAAGCCACTCGTTTTCGACCGAGCCGCAACGCAGCCCGACCTCTTCCGGATGCGTCGCCGCTCGATCATTGCGAAAGCCGGATTACTTAATTCTTTGGCTGCGCAAATGTGTCTCAGACATAATGTTTTATGTTTTACTGTATTAATTGGTCGAACGAGGAGAAATTCTCCTTGCAAAGAAATGATTCTGTACGAAAGATAACATCCACGATTTATTTATTCTAAATAAAAGATAATTTATATGAACTGTTCACGCTATTTAATATTACTTTATCGTTCTTTATATTACACAAATACTATTTCGGCATTAAGTTATCATTCGCGTATATGTTTGCAATTGCATAAGATTCGCATGCAACGAATATACTACGTAACGCCTGCGCACTGAAAGAGTTAACGCGTGAAACTGCATAAAGAACAACGGATGCGAAGGTGATTCACGTGGAATGGAATGAACGATAAGGCAAGAAGTGCGCAGGACCGCGCAATGCACCAGTATTTAAATAGCGTTCTTTTGTACTTTACGATAATGTGCTTTGCATTTGCACGGCCACAAGTATGTATTTTACCCTCCACTTTAACATACAGTGGGCGGAAGGCGTAGATCAGTGTCTCCTCTATGAGCTGCTCTCCATATAACTGTAACGGAGACCAAAAGAACCGCTGCAACCGCTATCTTATGTCGTAACGAAATTTACAGATATCAAGAAATTGACGTATCGAATTGGATATTCTTCGGTGCATCCTTTCGTGTCATCCATCTGATATAATTACCGTGTGATTCCGCTCCATTAGCATAGAAATTGCGCCATTTGCGTCTGACGAAAGCCTGCATGATGCGCGCCACAGAAAACCCCAGGCTTGGTTGCGATCGCACGAATCAAGTCCTCGGAAGTTATTGATTCCGCATCCACAGAGCGGGGTCAACGATCTCGCCATTCGAGCCGGCGAGATCGCGATTACCGGCGGCATGATTCGAGAAACGAATTAGAGAAATACAATGGATTATCTGGCATGGATCGATCGAACGAACGAACGAACGCATCCGTGTTCCTTTTTTTTCTTTCGGACGCCCGAGATGTACAATCCTGCAGGTCCCTTGAAATATCTATGAGATCTCGAGGAGAGAGAGAGAGAGAGAGAGAGAGAGAGAGAGAGAGAAAGAAAATATGTAGATAGATAATCTCTAGTCCAACAAATGGAAGTGTGAGTCAAGAGCCATGATAGCGCACCTGCGCCAGATCTGCGCGTTGTGTATTACTCGTCAATTACTCAGGATAATTACTACCGTAATCGGTAAGAATAAATTGAGCATTACAACACGTCGTTCTTTTACCCAACCTTTGCTTTTTCGCCGATCACGCCTTTTGATCTCCCGCTACAGTAGTATGGCGCGACTGCGATGGAATCCAAACGGAAATCTACAAAAATTGCGCGGGGATTGAATCACGATCGACACCGATCGCATTTCACACGATGAATCCGGACACGGCGTTTTACATAGGTTCGTGAAATCGATTGATAAGATCGAAAACCCTGTCGAATTCCGAGAATCGTCTCTAGTGTCACGATCTTCACGATATTTACGATCACGGTGCAAAGTATTTCACATTGTCTACGAGTATAGCTTCTGGTATATATCCTAACGGTCGCACGCTTTAACGGGCTTGCATAATTACAAGCGAGTGATTGATCGATCGTCGCCGTCAATGTTTGATATTAATTGCTTCGATCGAGGTTGTAAGAAACGTTGCGTGAAAGTACACGTTAATCAAGCGGCGTAATACAGGCTTAATGTTTCACGCGTAACGTCCGTATCGTGCTGTCGAGTTATGGCCCGCACTTTCAAAAAGGAACATGAACTCTCGACCGCGTCGGACTAAAGCGACGGAAATTACGAGCCCCTTCGCTTGGATACGAGTGCGTGATCTGCCGTATTTTACCAATTTATCTTTTTCTCATGCCTCGCCTTTCTACTCCGTGCTTTATGCTTTCTACCTTTTCGGGTGAATGCCTTTTACACGCGGATGGGTATTTTTAGCAATTGCGTCATATGGATTTCGACGAAAGAGTATTATTCAATTTTGCAATTATTGATTAATGATTATTAATCGATGACTAAAATGATAAACTTTTTATTGTCGGATATGACATTGACGTTGATGCTAGTAGTAATATTGCAATGTGATTTTCTATAAATAAATAATATCCGGTGCATATATACTGGCGATTTCTACTAATAAATTGCAAAGATTGAAATGAAGAGAGAGAGAGAGAGAGAGAGAGAGAGAGAGAGAGAGAGAGATTGAGAAAGTTATAAGCAGAGAATCTCACGGACGCAGGTTCTCATTATTATCGCCAGAATATGGATTTTTCTTCAAGTTTTTCCAACACGGTCGATAACCTCGTTTGAAATAATTTTATCTCCTGTCTGCATCGCGTCGCGCAAAACAAGTGAAAGTGGTTTCCTTCATCGACTTTCGGCCCCATCAAACCTTGCATGTAGATCAACTATCGTTGACTAACTCCTACTGTGAATGTGTGATAGGCTAACGCATTCGGTTATGCTAATTCAAATCGACTGCTGAGATGATTGCAGCGAAAGAGGGAATTGGATTCGCCTCATTACCATAAAATGACGATGTGACGGATGAGAAAATTGATTGGCGTAGACATGTCGAAGCGCGTGCCAGGCTTATTGCCGTGATGGTTGTTTCCTATCTCCTCGAATGAATAATGTTTCTCCGATTATGTTAGTTTTGTTAGCGGTGTTACGATTAATACTTTGTAACAATATTTTGTAACCATATTGAATTAATTGAATGAAGGAATGAAAAGCATGATCGATTATCATGCAATTATATCGTGCGCTTTCATGTGCGTCTGATATCCAGAATCTCTGTGAACATAAACAGATTGACATTGAACAAGCATTGGATTCACTTAATAATATCAGCATTTAGATCAACCGCTGCGTTTGATAGAATGCATCATCTTTCCTAAGAATCATAATACGTCATCATAATCGACGTTATCAATATCGATATCCATCAGCAGAATGTTATTTTTTTCTTGCGAATATTTGAACGGATACAGATTTTGATATCTGTATCGGCGGCAACATCGTAACGCGAAAGTTTTTTTAGAGGATTTAGGGGATTTAGGAGATAGATAATTAAGATTCGCAAATAGATAAATTTCTCTAAATCCGCTGTTACTCAATGAATCCCGTGGCATTCCTCGAGGTACGGATAAGTACATATCTCACACAGCTGAATCTGTTGTCATATAGATTGTGAATTAGTAGTGAGAATTCTTTAGCTTCATCTACAGTCAATCGCCTACCTATTCCTCAAGAACACGAGGCAGGATATCGTCCGGATATTCACTGGCGCGAGCAGCCTGATACATGACACGCGATGCAGCATCGTACTCAGGTACCGCGGCATCGAATAGAAGATATACGACACGCGCGAACCTTGTACGAATAACGATTTACACCGCGGCGCTAAACGAGGCTGCGACGTAACGATCAATTTCGTACATCCTCCGCTTATTCACGGCCGCAAATCAGACGCTTCTCAAGGGGTATCTATATTCAACATACTTCCACGATAGCAAAAATAAATTATGGCTGTATAGACATAGACCGGTAATTAAGCAGAACATAAAATATTGGTGCATTTATCACGAGGGGAGAGTATAAGAAGAGGAGATTTGCTGGTACCGAGACTTGGAAAGCGCTCACGAGCGCGGCCATGGGATGAGAAGCGGATTTCTCATCCGTGCGTTCTACGCCAGTGAGGCTGCACCACTTCTGAAGGCGTGCTCCGAGAGAGATGCTCATACGGCCTGTATTTTCAGCGCGACACACCGGCGACGGCTACCGTTGGAGACGAAACGGCGAGAGAGGCACGATGCGGCGACGTGTGGCGTGAGGCCCACGCGAGAGATGCGAATCCGTCGCCAACGCGAGCGCGCGTTCCGTAAGAGTCAGATTAAAATTCTGACCAGAAAAAAGAATCGAGTCGGATTTCCATGAGCGACCCACGAGATGCCGGCGAGTCGCTTCTGTCATCTCGCCCTAGTTCACACCTTCTACGTAGCGCTCTACCTTCTTTCTTGCCTCTCTGTCCTCGTCTACCTTTCTTTATACATCCTCCGGCCTTCCACCTTCCGTTCGCCTCGCGCACTCGTTCGGCCGCTCGCGTGCACAGGCCGCCAGCCTCGCATTGAATTTACCGCTTCGAGCTGCCTCGAGAAAACCAGACGGTTCGGCGATAAGCCATGCACAGTGTCGTATGTTTCCTTCACATTCTACGATCGGTTGAGATTCTTCTGCATTCCCCATCAATTTCTTTTTCTTTTCCCCCGACCAGATATCAGGAACGCGACCTACGCGGGTTTCGCTGACCTTCATTGTCTCCCGAACGGTTGTCGGCCATAGCTTCCATTACTGATATCTTGCGAGTTCTCGTGTGCCGGTTTCTTACTGAAAATTCTCTGCATTTTAAGTCAGACGATGTCATAGAGTTTAAGATTACAATGAATTAAATTATTAAACTTTTTAGACCCTAACAGAAAAATAAAACTGTATCTATCAATTCACGATTTGTGCCGATTAATATTGGTAATAGTGACTATCGTAAGAGCCCAACAATATTTAAACGTTTTAAAACAGATTTAAAAATATACATATACATGTACGTTACACATATATATTTAAACATATAAAATAAGAAAAAGTATTTTCATATGCTTGTATCTTTTGTTAGTTAATGATTCACGACGAAATTGCGTCATCAGGGTGCGTCGTGGCGAATTTACATCTCTGAGTCACGTTGAACGAGGTCCAACTCGATTTCTAAGAGCCTCGTACGGCAGATCGCTCTCCGGAATTACGTGTATCAGGGTACCCAGTCAACGAACTCAACATGCATTAATTACGTGACGCAACGCTTTCGTCCCAGTACGGATTTACTCGTGTAACTTCTCCTTCCATTCTCGAAAGAGCATAATTTCTTCTTTTGATTTTGACAATTTTCTGCAACTTGTTCTTTTTTCCTCATCAAGACCGCATAAGCAATAAACACTAGCAAAGCGGAATATTGCAACGTAACTTTCGTGTGCGCGCATACTCGTCAGTATGGAAAAAAATAAATAATATTCTTTGTGGGTTACAATATATTAAGTTTTACTGAGCCTAGTATACTTGTAAAAGTATTACGAGTTAGGTAACAAAATATTCGGTACACGTATTTAGTAACATGATAACTGACTGATAGAACACGATCGTCCATGTTGAAAAACTCAAGCACGTTTAGGATAAGAAGTTATCTTTCGAGGTCGTAATTCCAAATTCATTAAGCTCTCTCTCTTTCTCTCTTTCTATTCTCTCTTCCCCCTCTCTCTCTCTCTTGCAAAATTATTTCTATAATAAATTTATTGGGTCATAGACTAATATACATATGTCAAATATTTTCATTATGCAACGACGTGTACAATGAAAATTGCAGATAAATGTTGCTTTGAGAGTTGCAATGCAATTATTGAATTACATCGCGCATTCCGAGATGTGTTCCCACTATGCGAACATAGACCATCGCTAATCTTAAAGAGTACATTACGATCTTCTGTACGATTTCCTCGGTGGTAATTGTTGCGCGTGAGACTCTTGCTCTCGTGCATGTCGGCGAGAAATTAGAGGGAACATCGAGGTGACAATCTTCTCTTCTTCGTAAACGGCAGTCTTTACTCGTGCTCTGGCGGGAAATGAATTCCAGCGAATTTATCACGGTGAAACTCGACGCTGCGATGATACCGGACTGTCGGCAATTTACGAGGGGTGATTTAGGGCCATGCGGTCCGTAACGCTTTAATACGCGCGAAAGTCGCGTTCGCCTCTCTATCTGACTTCTATATGCGCATAACATGAGAGCGCGGCGTGTTGGCATGCGCCTTGCGCCATCGTCTATTCCTCTGCTCCCTCTCCGTTCTGTTCGCTCCTATGAAATGCGCGAAACGCGTGCGAATGCATCTCACGACTGCGAAACAGGCGCGTAAGTGCGTCAGTGAATGAACATGAACGAGTGTCGGTGTATATTTGCCGACATGTTAAAGTCCAAAGAATCGAAGAATTAAAGTAGATTGAAGACGGGCCGTGATGATCCTTGCAATTTGCACCATGATTTTTGTCTACGCTCTTCGGTCTACCTTTTTTCCTTCAGTCCGCAAGCATTTATAATCACCGAAATCGGCGAGTCGTTCCTTCGGCACATTGTTGCAATTTGTAGTAATGATCACTCACGTAGCGTATTGCCGTTGGCAGTCGATGTCGGAAATTATACGCTGCGCTGGTGTTGCGTGCACGAAAAGAATAATGCGGGAGTCGCGCATCGGCAGCAACCGATAACTCATACGAGATGTAAAAAAAAAGGGGAGATAGTTGACGTGGGCGTGCATAGTTATTGGAAGCGGTACTCCTTGCACGGACGAAGCGGTAATTGAATCACACGGCTTCCTATCGCGGAAGTCTCTATCGCGATTCATGCGTTATGAAATCTAGTATACGTGACATACTAGCCTACAATTCGTGCGAGAGAGATGATTATCGTGCGAATCTCTTCGATTAGAGAAAATATTGGAATTATATTCATTATTATCGATTGTTTTCAAGATGCTTTAAAAATCATGGTTCTTAAGCTTGTCGCGTCTCGTTTCATGTTATTCAAAACCGCGACGCCATGCTTACTGTAACAAATTTAATTTAACACACTAATCGAATTCCTAATACATGGTTATTGATGGCTTCACGTTCAATCGATTAGTGGAAAAATCGATTTCGTTAATCAGACTGTTATGCGACGTATGCATTACAAAGCGAATATCGCGTTTCGCGAGCTATTTCAAGATACGGTCATGTACAAGTTGCAGAATTACGCTCAAGAATTACAACCGTTTATGATTTGTTGTGCCTGATTGTGAGTACGGTGCAGCATAGTTAATAAATCCGCTACTCGCGCGCTATTGTATTCAGAGCGATCGTAATTTCGATTTCCCGACCGCTTATTAACAACTACCTGTCAGATATTTAAAGAAATATCTTATATTATTTTTATATCATGATATACTTTCGCTCGTTACAAAGTCGCTTCAGTATTTCACGCTCTTCTACATGCAGGCGTCTTAGCGTTCGCGGTGCATGCGCTAAGGGTATGCGTTGCGTGTCGTTGAGGCTTCTTGCAATTAGGAGTCATCATGGGCGAAGTCGGAAACTTCGTAGTAGCGTGGGTAAAAATCGACAATGCCGGGTGCCTCGGGGGCAGTCGATTCCAGGACGTTTCGCCGCACGTAAGATTGCAAAATTTTACCGTTCGCGAAACGACGCTTTCGGCCTCATAAGACCTCATCTTCTTGCTCATCGCTTGCATCTTTTTTTTTCCTTTGCTTCTTGTACCTCTCGTGACGCAAAATACTACTGGAAAAATGACGCGGAAATGTTTTGATCGTGAGACGGAGCAACGAAAAGATCGAATCTTTATGATACATAACGTCGTCAATATTCACATATCTTGAAAGTGGAGTTAAAATTATGTATCAAAGGAAATATCGACACGTAAATTCATGGTGTTTTGATTCCGAAAGGCTTTAATTCGATCTATAATCTCGTTTAAGCAACTTAACTTATTTCGAACTGACGGATAACACTTCGGTTTCATTAATTGCTCGGGAAAAAAGAATTCATTATTTTGATAATTAATATTAACTACCCATGCTTCTCAAGTTAATTTAAAAGCGCCCTGTTAAAGTCGTTGTTTTTACAAAGCGCTATCGCAATCATTCCGAGGAGAGATATTCACAGGTGTTTTACAATTTAAATGAGCCAAAGTGCTCTCCACGCGTAATTTATGATTAATCCACGACGATTTAAATTAATCGCGGAACAGATAAAAACTTGCTCGGTGAAAAGTTAAACGAACGTATATCTGGCGATATCTTCCGCATTGGAGATACGCGATCGTTTCTATTTTACTTTTTAGCATCCGTATTCCTCGTTAAAAGCTGTCATTATTCACGCTCCGGAGACCCCTGACTCGGAAATAGCATTATCTATCAGTCTCATCAATCACACCGCTGAGTGTGCCTTTATTAACGCGACTCATTACTCCTCTGTCGCCCGAGAGTTAACTGCATATCCACGTGTCTCTAAATTCAACCAAAGTTAAATAACCAGTCATAAGACGTTTTTCTCGGATTTCATCTCGTAATCACACAGCATCCACCCCTACAATCTCGCACCTACTATCAGATAATTTTCCCCATGAATAAAGTATGACGTTGCGCGTACATCTATGTTAATCGCAATCGTTTACACTGTTAGAAAACATTCATGACGATGTACCACATGATGTTGAAAAATTCACATTGAGTTCCAAACGTTCAAGGGCCGAAATCGGTATAATTTCTATGAACTCAATTAGCTGCAGAAAAATATGCTGCACATTAATTACATTGCATTTGCATTTTGTGCACAAATATAGACATAATTTTTGTATGTCTTTGTTTCGAGAAAGACGCGTCAACGCTATATTCGCAGATAAATTCCGAAAAAGGAGAAATTGTTGCGCGCGTCATATGATTTAGTAGTAGTACAAGAGATTAAATCGTTCGATTGATAAAATGTTCACGTAACATTTAATTTGCATGCATGCGTGCTACCTCATAAATATGTGAAAACGTCGCGATTCTATTTAAACGTAATCGCTTAATCTACTCTATACGATCGTCTAATCACGAGATTTCATCTCAGGGGATATCTCAGGGGAAGCTCACGATTTTAATTTTCTGCTCACTTAGGTGTATCCCGGATGGCGGGGACGTCGGTTACACGATGACGGAGTTGCAACCGTCGCCGCCAGGATATCGCGTCCAGGATGAGGCCCCAGGCCCACCTTCCTGTCCCCCGGGGTCCTACAAATACGCGAGCCACGGCCACGGGAGCGAAGCTACCAATTTCAAAAGTGCCACGTCGTATTCTCAGGAAGGCTATGGCCTTAAGCAGAGTTCGCCTCGATCGGTGGCTCCTAACGAATATTACCGTCGCAGAAACGACGGGCGAAGGTCCAGCACGGAGAACGATCACGAGGGTGGCAACGGCGGCAAGAAGGCCGCCGCGGTTACCGGTTACAACGACGGTCACAAGAAGAATACTCCGGGCTATAAGAATGACTGCGGGTACGTGCTCGCGATTATGTGCACGCTTTTTTTCTCGATGTTCGCTCACGCAACGCTCTTTTCCTGCTTCTTTTCCTCTTTCTCTCTCTCTCTCTCTCTCTCGATCCTTCTCAACACGAATTGTCGCGAGCGATGATTCTCCGGTGTAGAAAATAAATTATTGACATAAAACGATTCAATTCGAGTGTAATGTTGTAATAATAAGATTACTTATAAAGTATAATAGAATAAAACTTCTATCATACAAGATTTATTCAACGCATATACTCAACCAGAAAGATACGTCTCAGTTTTTCTGAGGCAAACAATATATTCGAGAAAATAATACCTGCGGAAAAGTACATGGGGGGAAATATCCCGATTATCGTACAAGTTACGCCGAACTCATTGACAGTATCATAAATTATACAGTCTGTACACATCCTGGTAATAAAGCGGTTCAATGACATCGTGCGTAGAAGCACCGCGGTCGAGAGTATTACGAGTGATTCATTGGGCGAGGTGCTAATAAACAGACGATTTTGCATCCGCGCGTAATTGTTTCCACGTAGAGAGGACATTGCGTCATGCATGCTATTTCTGTTCTCTCTCCAGTTATCGCGAATGTGCAACGTGCACCGGCCACTTTAACCGCGACGTTTCCATATCGTTTGTTTCATTAGATACAGCGAGAACCTCGGATTCAACAGCTTCACGCTTCCTCTTAATGAGAGAGACGAAGCATCGCCACCACCGACGCCGCCAGTTAGGGATGCCTCCAGTCTCAAGGGCGTATGTTACGGCCCGGGACACGAGAAATATCCTTCGTGGCCAAGCGCGCCCGAACGACACTCCGACGAGGATATCCACAGCTCGGGACACAGCGGTTCTCACCGCTCCAAGTCCTGGACCGATCACACCAACTATCCGAAGGAGAAGCCGGCCCAATACACCAGACCACACACGAAGAGGCCCAATCCCGCGTTCACGCAGCAGGTAACTTGTAAAGCCCTCTTTGTTTTCCGCAAAACGATCGTTGCGTCGCTTATACAACCTGAACGTAGACCGTGCATAGCGATATTTGCATAGCGACGTAATGTCGTGATTTACTATTAATTGGATACATAAAAGATATCGCAAGCACACGCGATTTCAATTTCTGTTACTTTTGTATGCTTTACGGTTAAACGTTAATACCCGTTTGCTACGCACTATAAGGAGAATAAATTTTACAAGAATTAGTCGCGACGATTAATAAAAATAACATATTAATGGGAACAGATAACATATAATATGAATAAAATAAATAAAATGGTCTTATTATAGCTTTTAGCGATTAAGTTATATTAATGAGATATTTTTAACTTTTGCCATTCTCGCGAACTTTTGCGAGTCACGCGATTTGCATCAGCTCGATTTCTTTGCAGAAATCCTTCCTGCTATAGCTCAGAATTTGCCATGTCAGCCGTTCTCAATTGTCTTGCCGGTTGCAAAATCGAATCTCGTTTACATGACACCAAAGTACCTCGGCGATATAAACAAGTCACGAGGCAACGGTGTTTATCGAAACACTTTCCTCATGCTTTCAAACGAATTATAAAGTTTCACGTCGACGCCATCTACGTGTTTAACAATTAAGGGGGCTTATCCGGGCGAGTACGCCGTGTTAAGAATCAGGATTACCTCGGGGCAAGACCTTGGTATATATATTATGTTGCGCCCTAAAACGGCGTATGGAATTAATCTCTCACACCCGCACCCTCCTTTCTCTCGGTGACATAATCGCCGACGTGCTACTGGCTTTCTCAGAAGTAGGCCATGGTATTTCGATGGTCCGACCCGCATCACGCCGTAAATTTCGGTATGTACCAGCAGCTCCCAGTATCAAGTTCGGAGAAGAATGCGGGATAAAAAAAAACAGAAGGATGCTAAAGTTAGTCCAAGTTCCTTTTTTTCGTTGACCATGAAGTTTTATTAGGCCGGCTTAATTTTAGAACGCACACAATTATCTCCTTGCTGATGTATTTTAAGCTCGATCTTTTTATTATTTCTCTCGTTTGAAAGGAGCGAAATTACGTGCAAGATCGTGAGTCATAGAATACCGCGGCTGAAAGTTAATCATTAATAACGCATAACAAGCGTATGCGTGTATGGCTAATACGCAAATATTTCTCGATTTTTAATCGCGTGAAGTTATGTATACATATAAGATGTATTTTATTAATCGCGTTCTCATTTTCAGTGTTACTCACATTGTGAATGTGAACTTCGAAACAAAAATTACTTTGGCAAGTGCCACTTTCTAAGTACATCTGTGTGATTTTCTATTACACTGCAAAAATTGAATATTGCAGTTAAAGACGGTAATGGAGCGTTGCGAGAAGATCCCAGCCGAGACTTACGAGTCACGCAACAGAAGTAGCGTTGAAGAGGAGCCGAGATTGTGGCCGCGCGTAGATCGCGAAGGTAAAGCTTTAGGAGATGCGGAATACGTGGTTCCATCACCACCGGAGAGAGAACAGCAGTCTCAGACTTTGAGTCACGTTGATCTGGAGGCTTATGTAAGAGGCTACCAGGACCCTCAAGTGCCCCAGGTAAAAGGATTCAGTCAAATAATATTTCGAGTCGAATAAATATCTCGAGAATGTAATACGAAAAAAACATACAATGCTTGACAGTTGCAAATATTATTTTTTCTTACTGTAATTTCGAATTTATCCATTTAGGTGGACCTCTATCGCGAAACCACCTTAACGCAAGCGGGTCTTGAGGAATATACGAGAGTGCAGCACTCTCAACAGGCCAGCTACGCGCAATCCGAGGGATATCACAGTTATGTATCCAGCGTGGATTCTACGACGAACACACCGTTTCTCGACAGGTGAGATTGTCTTTTCACATCGTCTTATTAACGTCCAACGCCACGTGATGTCTTTGTAATGAGAGATTGCTTCTCTTATCAGATTGAGAAGAGACAGCGAAGCGGTAGCACAAAGGCCTGCGGCGTCTTGGGAAGATACCTCCCGAGAGGGTAGAGATAGCGTAGTGACTACGTCTAGTGGTAGCGCTTCTAGCAGCGAGACTTTAAAATGGCATGGCTCGATGTCGGATGTCAGCGTATCGAGCGGTATGCCTCCTCGTCAAGCGGTATCGGATCGATGGCACCATGGATCCATGTCAGATGTTAGCAGTGTAAACGGAGGAATTCTAACTCAAAAACCCAACAATGGTTGTCACGAGAAGTGGCAAAGTTCCATGAGTGACGTCAGTACGTCCGGGATGGGCCCGCCAGCGAAAGGAAGGCACAGCCTTGACAAATGGCAGTCTTCGATGAATGACCGAAACAAGCAGGGACAGGGTAGACCTAGCTTGCCAGCGGTAATCGGCCACTGCACAACGTCTACATCGATCAGTGATATCTGTCAAACATCAACAATTCGAGATAGTAAGTGGCAGGAATCCAATCTCGACGACGATTCGCTGAATGATAGGTCACAAGTAAATCAGTGGGACAACTCGAACAGACTTGAGAACGACAAGTATGCTCAATCTATGTCGCAAAGCCCTACGCGTCAACAAATTGGAGCGGCGAGTCCGCAGAGCTCCGAAAATTGGAATCCTATACATGGATCGATGTCTGACGTGAGTCAAACTAACGGAATCCAGTGCAGCAAACAGCTGATCGCTCATAGCGCTAGGGTGCAGACTCCTCAACGGCATCATTCGGAAAGTGTGTTGTATTTGGATCGCGAACGCAGCAAACGAAAACTTTATCCAGTTAGTACAACGCAACCGCAAGAATCCACGCAATCTCCAAGGTATTGACGTATATTTTTTTTACAATTATACTTCTTTGTAATAAATCAAACTATGAATTACATTATGTGCAACATAATTTTTCTTTTTTCAGAATGACTTTAAATTCACCGCCACAATCGCAGCTTTCAGTAGCTGAACGTATCAACGAATTGGAAAAGCAGCAACAACAGCAACAAATGCGTTACACTTATTTGGATCCCGAGAAACGTCATAGGGTGTCCGATCCTACTCTGAAAGCAATCCAAAAGAAAGCGCTATTATCTTACTACGAAAGACATCATCAAGCGTCTTGGCGATCAGAACCTCAATTGACACAAGGTCCTGCGCCAGCTTCTCAGAGTCCACAAAGTCCACCACCGCAGCCTCCTCCTCGTCCAAGACCATCCTCATCCCGAAGAGCCAGTTCAGCGTCAGATTACGCCAGTGGTACGTGGAGGGAAAATGTTAGTAGAGCTCAGAATCAAGGAAATGGCGACTTGCCGAGTCCTAAGCATCAACACAGCAATAGTTGCAGTAGTCTTTCTACAGATTTATTGGGTCCTGTGATAGTCGGACCGGCCATATCGATAGATGACTGGGTGCCCGAGAGACCGCCTAAAAAGCCACACTTGAGAAACGCTTTCAACGAACGCATACCCAGCCCCGACTTGCCACCACCGTCGCCACCGACGGTCACAGAAAGCGAGGTTCATGATTGCGACGATCCATTACCGCCCCCACCACCTGAGCTCAGCGATGATTGTTTCACGGAACGTAAATCTAACAACATTCACCACCAGACGGAGGAAACGGCAAAGATCAGTCGTGAAAGGTCATGCGAACGACATAAGTCGGAAAGGCATTCCATGAAAAGATCGAAACACAACGCCAAAAGAGATCACGATAAGCCTACCGGCAAATCCTCGCCGAATTCGACGAAAACAAGCGTACAGGAACAGGAACAGCATCAATTTGTGAGAGCTGCCACAACGATGAAACACGTGGATTCCGAAATGGTACTGGAAAACGGAGTCTCGGCCGGTTTTGCCACACACAGGATGGTCACGGGACGTTCCAGTTTGAGATATCCTTCTACCCAAAAACTTATGATAAACGGAAGGATAGCGCCGACAAGGAGAATATCCGAAGAAAGATCTTTTTCAACTAGACCTCCCGCGCAACTGCCTGATCTCATATCGCAAAGATACAGCGATTCCGGGAATCAGAGACCTGCCCCGCAAGTTCCGGTGGAGCCGAGAATTATTCGGCAGGAATCGATGCGAGTCGACGGGACGCGTATCGACGCGTCCGGTTTGTTGCGAAACGATTCCGGCCAGAGATTAGAATCTTCTTCAGGTCAGAGACCGCAACCTCAAGTGCCTAAAAACACAGATAAAAATGCTACCGCGAGTACGCCTTCGAAACCGAATTATTTGCCAGTGACAGAGGTCGCGAAAAGTCCGTCCAAATATTTGAAGAACGGAAATCATAGTTTCTCCATCGGTAGCCCAGTGAAAACGGGATATGAAGCTAGCTCAAAGTTATTCCCCTCGGAGTCAAGCCCGCAAAAATATCACGAACCCCCGAAATACGTTCCTAATCACCATCAACGTTCTGACGTGACGCAAAGGACTACTCACGGTTACTATGCATTACCACCGAAGTACGTTGATATACCTAAGCAGAAACCTCAGCCTCAATGTCCGACAGAGAAATACAGCATAGATTCTTCTAGTTCGCCGCCACCGCCTTTAGCACCACGACAGAATACATCCGGTAGAAAGTCCTTGCCGCCTCCACCGAGACCTGCACCTCCGCACTCTCACCAAGGGTAAGTTTGATTGCATAACAATCTTTTCATTTGCTCAACATCGTTCTTTGTCAATTGCATGCCACATTTATCATTATTGATCAATCATTATTGATAACTACTATAGCTAATTAACCAGTTACAAACAGTGAGTGGTTGTGTATAACGGTAATTTCTCGAGCTTAATGATAATAATCATTAATGGTACCATCAAGGTTTATTTTTACTGTCAAAACTTGTTAGTCTTTGGAGACACGAGCTCATGATTTTTTCCGTACCGCTCATTCTGTGATTATCAATTATTAAAGGTCTTGAGCGGGTTAAAGATTTTGTTGCTGAAATGGCATCGTGTAATTTAAGATATGAGCACATGCGATCCCGTAATTGCAAAGTAATTGAATGGTAAATAGCCGCCTCCGTTGCTAGATACAGCATCATCATTATAACCCATGTGCCTGCGATGTCTCGTTGTACATCGCGCTTATCCCACGATCAATCAATTGAATTAGAGGTAACCGTAAGTACACCTTACTCTGCGTGATCGGTACGGTTTGTGAGGCTCAATAGATCGTCTGGAAATCCGAAGCGCCGCGCAACTGATCTTGAAAATCCATGGAGCATCTCTTACGCGTATCAATCAACGACAACCACGCACAATCTAGAATCATTCGTATCGTCAACATAATTTGTGACTTGTTGACTCGTCTCGCTCCCTTGACATAGATAGGTTCCATATAATTTTCCGTAATTACCGTTTCTTTCGAATGAGAACAAAACATATAATTGATAGAACGGTAGATCAAAGTATTATATCAAAGAGAACGACATGTTAATCGCCATATATTTAACGCACGAAATATTTTTTATATCATTTAAATCACATTTATATTTCTAGTATAATTTCTACTATATAACTAATTTACAACCATACCACTTCGTGTTGTCCAAGATCCTGATGTAGAATATTTATAACCGTAAGCGCCATTGCAACGTAAATTGTCATTAGAAAATTTAATAGCCACATCCACATTCTCATAAAGCAAAGTTGTAAAATGCTGTCTATCATCTATGAAAATCAAAGAAAGAAGGCTAATGAGATACCGAACGAAAGAGACATCGTTTTTGTAAGTTCTTTACTGTGTCGCAAACTCGTAAACCCCCAGGGATCGCAATATTCGCCACTGACAGTTCGGCGAACTCAGATTACCCGGGGTTATTAATTATTTTCTCATTCGTTCGCTCGAGCGAATCGCATACATTACCATGAGATTATCATTGCAAATCTAACGGTATCCATACCCAAGCTGATTTACGAGCGTGTGACTTTCCCTGAATTACGTGCAGCGCGGCTCTTAAATGACACGGAGACGCGTTACGAGCAATTCTCTCCATACCTCCTGAACGACGTGAAGGCATGAACACAGTAAGATTTACTTGTATATAAGCTGTATATAACCATGAGTTCGCGCGGGATCGGTATGTTGATCCACCGAGAGACCGGTGTCTCATAAAAGAGAGAACCGTACTGCTCTTATGTGCAAGGTAAGGTCGCAAACCATATGCGCTTTTGCGAGAATAGAGGAGTCACGCTTGTTGAGCGCGATTGATGTATGCAAGAATACATTATTAAATTCCGACGGGTGCGACGTCGAACGCATTCTTGAAAGGCGAGAAGTCGGGCAAGGACGATTTCGCGCGGCGCGAGTAATTGTATGAAAAGCAGAACAAGACGTTTCGCCAGCTAACGGAGAAGCGATGATAGTGGGCGAAGCGCGCTCTGTGACCCAGCACCTCTTTATTCATCGATCCATGATTTTTCGGGCCATGGAGCACGCGAGAGACTATTGAGAATCTGAAACAATTCGCGCAAGAACGGAGGGACACACCGGCGCCGGCAGAAGACACCGGTAGAAGAGTAGAAAAGAGAGTACGAAGTCCGAACAATCGGCTGATAATTATTACACGCCGGACCGAAGTTCTGCCCGGTATTCCAGTTGGGATACAGGATGTAGACTCGATCTCACGGGGCGATAACTCTTTTCACCTTTCTTTTGTTTCCTTCTCGCTCTGATTGGCTACCTGAAACGCACCAGCGGTCGACCAACTATCCGATATGCACTCCGGCTAAGATGTTCCGAACCCACGACACGGTTCGACGAACGGGCATTTGGCTTGCACCCGACCTTCGACAGGAAGAGGAGATTACCCGACAGAAGAGTACCAGAACCGTTGCAGACGTTTCTCTCTTTCTCCTATCCCGAACTTTCTTTTTCCTTCTCGCGACCGCGCTAGATATTCGAGAGCGCAACGGTTTAACCTTTCGAATAAACCAACCTATGAGGCAGAAATGTCAGAAAAAAGGTTACCGTGTGCCACTACGGGCGTGTTGGCTTGTTCGTTCGGTCGATCATGTTCTCCACAGCGCCGACGATGGAGATGACGAGGTGCGGCGCCACGAATATGCCTCACGATAAATTAATAACGAACCATGACAGTGATCTCATATTTATTGTCGACATCTAAACGATATATCTTGCATGACATTTTCATTAATTGCGCAAATTTTGCGTACTTTACCGCATAATGAGGGTTTCGAAATAGCCTCGCGCAGCACGTCGCAATTTGTAAGTCTGATGCAAAATTGAGTGACGATAAACCCCTTTTTTCACTCGCATCCACAAAAGTCAACAGAAATGCGTAGCTGGTAAAAACTCTCATGTCCTTTTAATTGCGATTCAGCAAAAGGCGGACATCCTTTCTTTCTCTCCGGTCTCCAACATGATTACGTGGCGACCTGCAGCGTTATCGCTAATTCTCGTTACGCGAAACACGAGCCGCCGAGTCGTTTTCACTTTTCGTCGTGTCGCGGCCGACATTGCACCTGCGGCGCGATAATTGGCCCCTGAATTCCTATTTGAGCATTATGGACCCACAGCTGCGGCGCAATGTTTCTCTTTCCAAAGAATCAAATCGATTTGGAAGATTATGTACGGAGTAATGGCAATGAAAAAAAAACGCTAATTCGCGATTATCTGATATATTAAAAATTGTAAATTCAACGGTATTTTTTTATTTAATTCTTTAGCCACTGTTAAAATCATGACAAATAATGACAATAATTTCGTTCTTCGTTTGTCTTTTTTTTCTTCTTTTTCATCTTATTCCGTGAAACAGGTTTATCCTTATTATTAAATTTTTCTAAAAATAAATTACAATTTGTATAAGAAAAATATTTATTTTTTGCTTTCTCTCTCGCTCTCTCTTTCTCTCTCTCTCTCTCTTTTCCTCTAAATAATACAAAAGAAATTATATTATTCCCAAAATTTTACTATTTTTATAAAGTTGACTTTAAATATTGCTTCGGTTAGAATTGCTAGAGCTTTAAATCCGTCATTGCACTATAAATCATATTTCATCTCGTCGATTTCTATAGCTATATGTACATACGCAGTACATATCGCGACCTCGACAACGGGGTAGTCGACACCGACGATGACAACATGGAGTATCGTTTACACCAGTTGTTCTTGTCGTTCGTCGACATCTTTCACTATCTTGTATCCGATGATATCGAGTAAAACTGGCACTTGTCAAGAAAAGAGCGCGTATCATGTATCGTGTTGACTCGATTCAAGTCACTAAAGTAACGTCTTTCAATTCAATTAAATATATATCTTTCACTTAATTTAGAGCAAGCTGCTATATATCTCAAGGACTGGGAATGTATCCCCGTGAAAAGGAAAGTAATACTAAGAAGACAAGTATTGGTGAAACGTCACGTCTTGTACGCGTTTTTATTGGTTATTCTTATCTGCAACCGACAGATATTTTCCTAGGTGTGGTCATAAAATATACGCTTGACATTATATAATATATCATTTCTCGGATATGAAAAGAGAATAAGAGACTAAAACGGTAAAACTTTGCATTGCATTTATCGGGATAATTACCGCGGGGATGCGATAAATCGTTTCGTTTCACCAATCGTTTCACCAGTTCCGAGCAGTGATGAAACTTAATTTTTATGGTCACTCGCTGCACCATTTCGCCAGCCAGTGGAAAACGTTATTGAACTATAATGTTGTGAAATTAGAGTGGATTGGATACGCGTTGTATCGCATTATCGATACACTTGCGTCATTCTACGTGTAACTATTTATTACGACGGATTTATAATTTAACTGCTACTAAATATAAGCAAACAATATAGTTACGTTAACATTTTTGTCCTGCATTAATAAAAAAGAGGCCCACAACTGTATTAAGATCAAAAATTTTCCATACTTTATAACATCCT
This sequence comes from Cephalotes varians, assembly GCA_037157785.1. Lineage (NCBI taxonomy): Eukaryota > Metazoa > Arthropoda > Insecta > Hymenoptera > Formicidae > Cephalotes > Cephalotes varians. The sequence goes on along the minus strand of JANQDE010000016.1, from coordinate 2,485,035 downwards.
CTTTTATGTACAACGAAATTCGTTTGATGACAAGTTAGAAACTGGGTTAATGATATGCAATGTAGCTAATTCTAAACGCGTTTAGCAGTGATAGTGGTAATACGAGTAGTATTCATATTTATTAATGAAATCAGGATTTGATAGGGAAGAATAGTTTTGTGGAATCTCCAAATATTGAAACGTTTTATTTATAATCGTGAATAGGCAATCTCGTACAATTTAATATATATTGAAAGATATTTCACAGAACGAAATAATCACACGCAACGTTACGATATTCATCGCCATATATTATATGATTATTATTAAGATTCAGAAAGTTCTCGTGACTATTAGATATCTCCATTGAGATAATTTTGGCATAATTTACTCTCATATTTCAGAATGAAGCTTCCGCGTATGATTTACAATCATACGCACAAAAATAAGCTTTTTTTACATCAGAAATGAATGGCTACGATAAACATAACAAGAAGTCACATGTATATGAATACCATGTATATATATATATATATATATTTTAGAGTTTAATCACTTCACTTTATTCAATTTGCGAAATGTAAAGAAAATTATTAATTTCTATACAACAAAGTTGTTATATAACAACTAATGTAACGCGTTAATAAAACGATAAAGTTACTGATTTAAATAGTAAAGATAGAGAAGAGTTATTTTTCTCGAATGCGTACTAGTCGGCTAAATAGTATCTTATCAATATTTTATATTTTTATTTAATATAAACAGCATTTAGTAGTCAATATTAGTAGCAAAAATATGAATACTAATTTTTGTCGCTAAATGCTGCTTATATTAAGTAAAAATATAAAATATTAATGTGATACTATGTTTATAGACGACCGATTACCTTAATTAATGATGTATGCCTAATAAACATTAAATAAGATTTAACAATTTAATAAAATTAGAAATTTGGAAATAGATTTTGTCAAAGAGCATCAATTTATTAAATTATAATCAGCTGATAGAATTCTAAATTATATGCTTCATTCTAAAATCAAATCTTATTCAATTATTTATACAGAAAAACGTAAAATTATATGTATTATAAATTGTTTTAAAATATAAAATAAGTCATGACAAATTAATGCGGATAATATAATGCGGATAATTAATGCGGATAAATTACAGCAATATAATATGTCTAATTACTTGAACATCACCGTTCATTCCAATGAAGTTTATTACGCTCGACTTCGACGAGCTACCAAGCATGTCGTCCTGCTTGTGACTTACGATTATCCACTGGCGAAACGGTTGCACCAAGGAAATACAAGTGCAACGACGACGTGACAGAGATGAGCGACAAACGAAATGGCCACGAAGACAATAGTCAGCGACTCGAAACCGGACGACACCGGACACGAAGTCACGGGACCGTCTCGAAAAACGGTATCTTCTCGACAACAGTCTGCCTTACGATTAAATGATTAACACAAATTGTTCGGAAGTTCACGAGTAATTTTTACAATAAGAATTATATTTCATTCGTACGCGCGCGGTCATAATGAAAAAATTTGATTATTTGAAAAAAGAAAAATTTAATTACACGCTTAAATTATTATTTCTGTGTCTCTGCCGTCTGCCGTATAACTCGAAATAATATAATAAATTATATCTCAAAATTAATTATCCTCATCTATGATGCAGCACAAACATGATGACTTGCGCAAATATTTGTACAAATTGCAAGAAATGTATCAGATAAATTTTTTTCAGACGAAACTCTTATTGATAGACACTGTTACATTCCTTTCCTTCCATTACTTTTCAATGCGGCTTATAAAATCTAATATTTCAGGAGCGAAATAACGGAAGATTTCCACGTCGATCGTAAGATCATATTGCGCAACGTAAAAATTTCCAGGAGCGAGAAAGTCCAATTCGTGTTAAATTGTCCGGCATTAGATTTTAACCTAGCGATGTACCGTTAGAGTGGACACGTGTCAGAGCGCAGTACGACAAGACGGACAGTTCGAATTCTGTCAAATTCCACCGAGTTTTATCCGGATGCCTTTTTCCTATGTCCTCGAACAGTCATCGGACACACATTATCAACACGCGGTTCAGAAAACGACCTTTCCATCCATCTGCACCTGAACAAACACACGTAATTCTCGACTCGTCGCGCAACTTTTCCACGTCGAGAATCTTTTATCCTCGGTATTTCGTTTCAAATTGGTTTTCTTCGATCAATTAAGAGCGCCCAAGAACCCGGTAGAGCGAATTCTGCCAGTTTCCTACTCACAGTCATAAGCATTAATGTACGGCTTGATCGTTATCTTCTGACAACGTGTATTTTTTCTTGATCTTCGATTATGGATCCTTTATTCAGTTAACGAATTAATGTCAAAGTTGTGCAATGTTCTAGATCGGAAATGAAAGTATTTAGTATTTTTTTATCTTTTCTCTCATTGTTAATACAATTAATAATCGTGAATTAACTTAAGAAACAAAAAACACAGTAAAAAAAGAAATATACTATTTCATTCTAAAAATAAGATACTAAAAAATAACTATGAACAAATATGAAACATTACTTTCGATTTTTACGAAAAATAGGAATTACTTTGTTAGAAATTTCGCTAAAGATTTTTGATCTATTTCATATGCCTATGTTCATCCATATTAAAGGAACTGTAAACCACCGCAGCGCATCGCGCTTGATTATCGCGTTTCGATTGCGACTTCGCAAATGGAATTTCCACGGAGCAAACACATAACGTATAACATCAAATGTTAGCCACATGTGAGATAAATCTCAGGCGACTTTATTATTACGGCGGGTGGTCTCGGAACAGCCAGCAGCAGGCAACGACGGAAGATGCGTTATGTCCGCGCGTGTTTCCGAAGGTTTGCCGGACGATTGCCGGGTCGTCACGTGCGGCCGTCGCGGCCGCGTGCAATGCCGTGATCTGCAAGAGCTCCGTGTGCTCGTAAAATCTACGTAGCACGGCGTATTTGCGGTTCCTACCGTAAACTGAACGACTAAACAGCCTGTAAGAACAGCCGATCCGACGATGAACCATCCGACGTGAACGACCGTGCCGAGCGCGCCGCATACTTCCTGTACTTCCTCGAGTCGAGTCGGTGGCCACACGCGACTTGGCGATCGTCCGTTGACGCCTGGATCACCGGCGGGGTCGCTGACATTTGCTAGGATAATCGCGGTTGCTCCCGCACCTGCAGGAAGACCCGATGTAGACGTAGCAAACCGCAGATAGCGGTCCCGCAGCGGATCCTTTTCTCGTTAGGCGAATAAAACAGCGGCGCGTGCAGATACGGTGACCGCCGCTAGTAAAGTTATAAATAGGCGACGTGTGGGCGTTCTGTTTGCTCTAGGCATTCTACGGCGCTAGGAAATTTATCCAAACCGAAAGATACAAAGCAGACATTTCAAGATAAAAACCGTCATAAATTACGATGGCTTAGACCAGAAGAATAATCCCTCAATGGCCTACTTTTATCTGGGCGCGATCGATCCCGCTTAATACGCCCGATAAGGCGGTGAGATATCCTAAAAAGAATTTCTTTTATGATCGAACGAGAGCGTAATTGTGAATAAAATCCGTATCAATCGTTATATGCGGGTGAATCTAGAAAACTGAAATATACATATTTCGCCTCTAATAAAGTTATTTATAGTTTCGAATCGAGACTATAAATCGTAGCTCTCGATATCATCGACACCGTCGAATGATCACGCATGGAGGTTAATATCATCGATATCATGAATCGTACGTTGAAAGTTGGCGAAACGTTAAATTTATCGAACGTTATCAAGCAATAAAAACAACGATACTATCAAAGTAACGAATGAAATAGTCAGTTCCGTTATTTTACGATTGTTTATCCACGCGTACCGTGGCGAAAAACGGAGGTTTTCAACGTACGAACGTTTGGTTCAAGATGAATAATCAACCGCGTGAAACGATCCAGGCATCCAGGGTCAAGCGTCGACCGGAATAGCAGACGACGCGCAAATCGCGTGTACATATATCGGAAGCATCACCAATTGCCGGAATAGCAAATGACATCAGCGGTAGAGGTGCTCATGCGAACGAGTAGCTAATACATGTGCGTGTTTCGTTGCAGATCTGATGACCATGCATGTTGGATGATCGTAATACGAAGACTTGACCTAAAAAGAGATACTATAATATATTTTAGATATCCGAATATGGATACGCCAAATCTTTATGCTAACGGATTTATAATTAACACATTAAAATACACTTCATCCTATACGGATAAGTATAAAGAATATTTTTTTCTATATGTAGTTTTTTCAACATATATTCATCATTTTAGCATTAACGTTTCCTGAAATTTCTAGCACAGAATCTTTCTTTTTTATAATATGTCAGATCACTATTTGTTTTACCTCGAAGAATAAAAGTTTTCTCCCAAATAAATGTTCAGAATATGTTACATCTCCTTTAAAGCGAGGTTTCGCAAGATTACGCGAGCGTGCAGTTTATTTTTACAGCTCATCGTACTATTTCGTATGCATCGACCATTTGAACGACTTCACAATAAAGCAAGTTATAATACGCGTAGAAATACAGAATAGTATAAATCTTGAAGCACGTTTTAAATGTATAATTTTGTAAGATGTATGATATGTTGAGTAGAACAAGCGTGTTAGAACGATTATAGTATCATATATCGGTTAAAATATTTGTAATTATAACACAAATCCGTTAAAATATTTTATACTGTAACACCAATTTTTCGTTTGATATCAGATACTAGCACTGCTACATATTGGTAATATTAATCAATCCAGCATTAGAACTGGATTGAAACTAAATCAATTTAAAATAAGTGATACGTTCATATGCATTCCACACAGTCCACTCGCTTAATCTAAATATTACCTAAGTCCTAAGTATATACTTAGCTAATAGTTTGGCTTTGCAGAAAGGCATTAAAAAATCGTTTCTTTACCGCAGAGTACGACGTAGGTATCTATTAGTGGTCGATTCGCGAAACATGGGTTTTCCCCGTAGCGCGGCTTCGACTATTAAGATAAAAAAGTATCTATCTACGAAGAGCTTACCGTTGTCCTCATTTTCGCAATCTGTCATTCCGTTCGCAGAAACGAGAGCGAAGTAAATGCACATTCCGTAGCGCGTGTTGTCTCATTTTTCGTGCCACGGAAGTGCGTTGATAACTGCCTTGCGTTCGGCACGTTGATAAAATACAACTCAGTTGTTTTAGTCGCTTTTAGAAACTTTAATGCTAATATTCTAGTTTCTACTATCGATGATTAATCGAATTATCACATAAATGATGTCTGCTTAAGATTTGAAGTTGATCAATATTGTTTTTCACGCCACACCTTAGTATATCTTGTTATATCGATAGCAGTATAAATGCTATAATAAAACAGGCACAATTGCTTTTATGACATTACAATGACTATCGCTTTTATAACAGATATCTGCTTATTTTTACAATAATTTAGATATCAGAATAGCTTCTTGACATATTTCTTTTGTTTTACAGCTTTTTTATTATCAAAAATCTGTGGATCTCTCTCGATCTGTATCATGTTTTTTTTACATTTCCATGATGAATCTAAAAACGGTCAATTTTTTGGCTGTTGTTGGCCGAGATTTTGGAAAGTTGCCCGTCTAAACTTGCGATATTAATTCTCTTCCGTACTTTCTTCTTCGAAAGACTAATCTGGAAAGTAAGAATAGACGCAAAACGGCAATAACCTCGCGATGACCCCTGTTCCTCAAATTCGCCACTTTTGACGCTATCTATAAAACTATATCTCGAATTGTGCTTCTCAGATACAAATGCACAGAAATAACGAAGTTTGGCTTCATTATTGCGTTATATGTAGCCATACCTATTTAAACAATCCGAGTATTCCTGTTTCTATTTGATTGGTATTATCGATGAGTAAGCTTTACAGTAAATCGTGAACGCTATTTGTCACTCAAAAGTTCAGCGCAATCAAACCTCTTATATGAGCAATCGTGCACGATCTCGAATCAGACGTTTTTCCAAAGACGGTCACGTTTCCTTCGCTCAATCGAGATCTCACGATGATCTCGACAATGATAGTTCTCTCTCTCTTTTTCTTTCTTCTTCCTTGAATGTCTCAATCTACTGCTCCTAATAATGTTCAAAAATCTTTCCAAAATCGGCAATCGATCGCCGTATGACCGAAAAAGGACGAAAATGGATGTGGTCGGGAAAGGGAAAGACTAGCACGTAGAGTGTGAAGTGAGAGTGCGAGGAAAGTATAGGTAGAGAGGTATTCGGAACCGTGGAACACATATGATGCGCTGCACACGATGTCGGTGTACGTCAAACTCACTTACCTACGACAATCGCCGGCGGCTGTGCCGGTTTTCTGTCTCGGGACAAGCGAGCGAGCCGAGTCCGGTCGATCTCCAGCGAGAGCGGAGGCCTGTTATTACACGAGAATGTGAAAAAGGAGGACCGCAGTTCTTCGCGGATCGAGGAAACTGTTAAAAATGTTGAGCCGTATCCTCGACGAGACCGCCCTTCGCTTCTAATAAACATTTACCTGGCATAGCACGGCGAAGAAGAGAGGACGGCACATACGTGCCTGGCCTTCGACACGCGCTGGGATTACACGCTCGGTATAAGCTCGGAGACATCGATTATTCGCAGCGTGCGATGTCGATAGGAATCGAATTAACTCGGCGCGATCCTACGCGAGTGACAGCGGGAAATGCGTTTTCTCGCGTGATATCCTGCCGAAGTCGTCTCATGCGCTAATTTACAGCTTACATCGATGACTCTGTGCGTTTTCTCCTCTCGATCAACTGTCGTGCATCTTTCTCGACTGCGCGGTCCATGATCACAGAGCTGAAACGGATCGGCGCGGAGTGACGTTTTACCACATCTCCGCGAACTTTGTAGCTCGTCGAGGGACGCTCCGCGGCCATAAAGTCTCGCTTCGTAACTTCGGCAGTTGTAACATATAAATTATAGCGTTGGCGCAGCTCATTCGCCGCGATCGTAACTTACGAGCGTCGTCCTCCAGCAGAAGAGCGAGTTACGACTGCGCAGATGTTGCAAGTTGCTGTGGAATCATAGCCCGGCCGGCTAGCGTGACCGCCGGTGTCAAAGAACGTGTATTAACTTAAAGGACCATCCGCTGGGGATATTAATCCTCTTTCTCGCGATCTAAGCACGCGGGTCGGCAAGAGCGAATCGAGCGTGCGTCGCGATGAGTGGACGACAATTTCGCAACGTATGCGTTTTATCTTCGGCCTCGCATTATCGCTGAAATGGCACGTTTGATTGGCTTAAAGGCCAATCTCTTGTCGCCACGTCTTCATGTTCGATCGAGACAACAAAACGAATTATTCTTGGAATCATCGCCGATGCGGCTGAATCCATGGACTTCGAGATGTATTAATGGTGCCCTAGACATCGGATTAAACCAGTTTCCATGGGAGGTACATCTCGTCATCAGTTCTACCGATACCAGGTTCTAACACGGTTATAACTGGTAAAACTGTCAGCAACGTTAACATGATTCAAAGGTGCGAGCATTCACCTGCATGTGATCTGTATCACTTCAGATCACCATAGGCAATAATACGACCTACCCATACGATAATATCCATTGACCTGTCGCTACGATCGTTCCAAACGTACGAGTCGCTTTTGGTGCTCACGTTGCTCATGCGCGTCAGAAGAAATTACGTTTCTTCTTCTCGTTCTGTACGCACTTTTTTTTAGGCTTGTATCGATCTGTTGCGAAATGTGGTCTTCAGCTTTCTGCTTTTCCAGGTGAACAAATTCTGATTATCGTACATCTGTCCTTAGAGGGCTCACCCTAGAACAGCATGCTGTTCTCTCTTTATCTCTCTTTTTCTTTCTCTCTGTCTCTCGTTCAACCTCCCACTCTCGGGATTCCCCCCTACTGACATCCCTCCACCAACGCTACACTGTGCTCCGACTCATTCCATTGACAGCGCTCGCGGAGTACGTATCGTGTTGTTCGCAGCGTTCGTTGACAGCTGTCAGAGAAATACGTGCGCAATTGATAGTCCTGGAAAAAGTGCGTCGCGTTCAGGCTCGCGCGTTCTCCATTATTTTTGTTATTTGCTCCGATCAATGATCATTGGCAAAGTAAATGCAAATAATAGATGACAACAAATGCGTGATCGGTTTCGGCATCGATCGCCGCAGTGTCAGACAGTGCGGGGGCGAAGAAAACGCGTTGCCAGAATCAGTGTACAATGACCTGAGCTTCCTACGGCGGGAAATCGTGGCTCGCTCATCGGGCAGATGTTGAATCTGAGTGTTTACAATCTAGTGGGCAGTATCAGCACGATGGTCTTTGGGAGCAATAAATTTCGGATACGGAGGTACGACTGATTTTCAAAATTTAATACGTCACGATGTCGATTGATATGATTTCGCGCGATATTTGCGAGGCGCGATAATCCGAAATAGCGAATTGTCAAAAACTAATGAGTTGTATATATTATTGAAATTTAAACGTTTGAATTTACGTTATGTATTTTCAATTTAATATATGTTTACAAATATTAAGATTATATATGTTTAGAATAATATTATTGCTATTAAAATGCAAACATATTATTCAAAGATTTGCAAACATATATTTTCGACTTAGTTATTCGAATTACCTCGATCTCTTTTATTTACATATATTTCATTTTGTTTTATATTTACGCTTTGCGACATAAAGAAACATTAACAGTATTACAAAACAAAGAAAGGAAAATTTGTAGATTAAACAATCTTAAGATAATTTATTTGCAAACACGTGTGTCCATGTAAGAAAAGGGAGAAAAATCTTTGCCACGAAAATCAATTTATTAATTTTAATTAATTGATAAGAAATAGAAATTGCAATTTCCTTCTTTACCCGATTGTTAATATGTTAGCCACTGAATCCGCTCCGAGTTTCAAGCACTTCAGTGGCTCCGACGTCATGGCTAATCAATAATACCAAGCTCCCCCTCAACAATCGATCGTTCCGCCAGGGCAACCCAAAATTTCACACTCCATTTGCGATGTCTTGCGATTCGTCCTTACGCGCGCACGATCGATTCGCGTCTTTGTTCTACGATAGCGTTTGAACCGATCTACAAGCGGATTTATGAAACGTCGCCGTGATATTATAGCGCATCGAAATCTCCTCAAAGCGATTTTGAAGTGGATGATAGAATAGAGACGCGTTTCTACAGGAAGGTTCCGGTTCATCGAAGAATGATCTACAATCGAACGATTTGATGTCGCACAAACTTGAAGATCCGTTTAGCAATCGAGACTATTATTATTGTAATATAGTACAGTAGCGATAATATCCGTCGTTATATTTTTATCGATTTCATATTTGAGATATGACGAAATTACTTATTATCATTGAGTATGATACAAATAACAATTGTGTAAATAATTTAGTCAACAAGTTTATTTTTGCAACATTTCAAACCGCTCGAGAATTACATTCATAAAGAGATATGAATAAACAATGCTATTATATTATGCTATTTTTGCAACTAGTTCTGTTGCTTTTATTCACTTCATATATATATATATATATATATATACATATATGTAATGTTAATATTCGAAGTTTATCTAAAATACTTCATAACTGCGTCATTATGAAATTAGCATTTTAAATCGATCTTTGAATTCAATCCTGAAACCATTGCAATTCGACCGCAATAACACTAATTTAAATTTGTTTTCGCCTTTTTCTTCATTAATGATTCGTCGCGGTAACATATACGAATTTATACATGTAAGTCGGTTACTACTTCGATAGAAGTCGGTCTGACTGGTCTTAGAAGTAATCGAGCGAAGCCTGGGAACTATTCGTTCGATACGGCCGTAAGAAGCAGAAAGAACAGCTAAGCGAAGCGATCGCGTCTTTCTCTCTGTCTGATATCTCCCTCCACACTTTAAATGTGCTCCGCTCATCCTCCCTTTCTCGCGAGCACTGAGTTCGGAGCCCCCTCCGGGCCGCAAGGGCATCTCGCTACTTATCGTGCCACGTTCGAATTCATTGTCAAGTCAAGTCGACGGTTTGCGAACGCGCCGCGAGCGCATCCCGACACGCACCGGCATTCTACTCGTACCGATGCAACGTCAGCATTTCATGGGCATCGGTACAGCTCGAAACATCTTTAGTGCCGTGCCTGGTCGTTACTTAACATTCGGACGTTTAACCGGTTAATTTAAGACTCGCGCGTTACGTGACGGTGTTATAAATATAGCGCACATATTTCCGCTTCTGCGCCTGCACATTCACGCCACGCGGATTAAGCGGATCCGCGTCGAACCTTTTTAATCCGTTCATCGGATTGCGACCTCCAATTAAGAGAAATTTATGCGACCTCTCTCGTGGTTTCGTCTTATCACGCACGCGGCGATGATGTATGAAGGCGAGGTTTGCGCCAACTTCTTGCTACTCAAATTGCAACACACGCGGTCCAGATTCCACCAGTGGCCACGTATGTTTCTCCTTTCGCGAAGAAAACGCGTAAAGCGGCAATTCCAGATGCCGCATTCCAGTGCGTCGCTTGGTCCGTTTCGTTACCTGTGTTTATGAGCGTTACGACTGCAATGATATTAATGGTGATCCGCTCACTTGGTTGCTCGAATGACTATAGACGCTTAATTAGAGGATTATAGTTTCTAATTGCGTTCACCTTGTAGCAGGTTAATAGGTTGTCGCTTATCGATGTAGTTTCACTCAAATGAGATGAATAAGACTGCAGCAATTGTACTAATTAATAACAATTAGACAATCTTCCTTAGAAATCACCGCTTAGACATACTCCGCTTCCCGACCGCCGTTACGACATCCGTTAATGGCATCAGATACGATCGCGAATCGATCTGGAAGTTTGCTAGCTAGCGCCATCAAGTTCTCAACTATGAAATATATCGAGCCACTTTCAGATTGGTCCTGAGGTGAAGGGTAATGAGCCGGTACAATAATCTACGCAGAAAATGAGTGACGGCTCATTACGCGGCTTTAACATAGTGCTCCAACGGATGCTTGTTCTTCCGATATTGTTCAATCATTAACAATGTCCAAGATCTTCGATGCAATTTTCTTTGTTATGTCGAAGCTAAATGTGCGCACCTTTGACCCGAGAATTTTACTGGAACGATCGGTTTGCTGAAGTAAAACTGCTTTGTATAAACTTATATATATTCTTTTATTTACACATAAAAAATACGTTGCATATTTAAAGGTATACTGCAATTTTATTTGAAATATGAAAATCCTGCAGAATTTTTATGTTATTCAGTTTTATGTTATGTAGTTCAATATTTAAAAGATTATAATTTAACTTGTTTATTATTAATATTATTGAGTTATTTCATATATTATCACTTCATCTTGTTACGTGGAAAGTGGTTAAGAAATATTCGCATACAACCTTGGTGTAATTTTGCATATATCTCGAAGAATATGCAAACCGATACATTCGAGTATTTCTAAGATATAGTATCTACTTCGTACATTCTAGCCAAGTAAGTTACAGTGGGTGCACATAAGACGTAGCCAATAAATATTCCAACGCATTTACGTTCACTAACGCCGATCGCTATTACAGCACCTCTCTATGCCGGTCAGGCAGCTTGTCAATTTTGATTTCCCGTGTTCTCAACGTGCTAGTAATACGCTCATCTACGATGTATTAACCGTGTAAACCATGAAATCTGGTTTACGGTTCGATCGTTCCGATATGCGATCTGACTCGGTTTAGAGCGATCAATCGTGCGTGTGAAGGCAACAACAATAAGAATGGTTCATCGACGATACGCGGAGGAACTGCGAAACCAGCTGATCGTGTTATCTGAGCCCATCTCTGCGACGGCCTACCGCGAGACGTCCAGGTGCGCAAAACAAAATAGACGATCGAACGAATAGACACGATATCGTTTCAAGGATTCTGTCCGCCGTTCCGCCTCGGAACGCGTGGGCGCGTTTCGCTACGAAGGAAGAACACGGCACGGCGCAGCGCGAAGAATCGCTGGGTGGGCAGTTCTTCCGCAAGTTTTCTTTGGAACGCGCGAAGTAAAACCGCGACGGGCGGATATATCCGCGCGATATTGCGCTCGGACCGATTATTGCGGCGGCCGCGGCGAGCGATGAAGACGAGCGATGGAGATGTCTCGCGATTTACGGCTCGGAGCCTCGTTTCAACGGAGTCCTACAACTTGCCGCTTGATTTATGGCCGAGCGATCGTACGTGATGAGCGATCCGACGAGAGAAGATAATCGATTCGGCGCCCAAGATTCGTGTCGGAAAAGCCCGATCGTATCAAAATGCCTTCTCGCGGCGAGGAGGCATCATCGTCGATAAACGACGAGTTTCATGAGACGGTCCGGTATTAATTATAACGATATTAATTATGAAATTCATTAGTTCTTTGGCGCGAACGACGACTTACGTGCGCCTTCGTAACGGCACACCAGCAGCTGTGTCTTTACGGCCGAGTTCCCGTTATTTTGAGATTTTCGGCCGAATATTTGTTTGATATTAATAAATAGCAACTTATTAATTTCGTTGTCTACACGTGAGCGGTCGGCTTTAAAAAAACTGCTCCTGGATTTAGGTTTGGGGCCATCTATTAACGCGAGCATGCATTTTTATTTTTAACGGTCGATCGCACACGAGGCGATCTTTTCCGTAAACATTACATGTTTCTCAATAGCTATAAGATATATTTATTGTTCTAATTTTCTTCTTAAAATAATTAACGTTAATAAACAAACACACGTACATGTTATTAGTTAACAATTCATTCTTTTGTTTTTTCATGTGACATTTGCAGAAATTTAAATAAATGTGTTACATTATATGTATATATACAATTATATAGCAAAGAATTATATATATATATATATAAAATTCTGTGTTTAAATAGTTCAACATATAGAGAACACATATTTAATAAATTTGTGTACTTCCATATATTTCAGTACGTAAAAAATTAATATCATTCACTAATCTATTATCAAAGGAACTGTCATGAACTTTATCGTAAGTCAAAGGTGCTCGCCATGAAATTTTCCTCTCGTGCCGTGGTAGCATATGCGTAGGCGACAGAACAAGGCCCTCTTTGTTTGGAGACGCTCCTCTATCGTCTTCTGGGAATTCGGTCTTTCTTATGTGTTCCGATGCTAATGCTCTTCTCTCTGCACCACCCCGTACCCTCATCATTACTGCGGAATGTTATGGAGAGAGAAGGAAATAGGAATCATTTGCCACACGGTAATTGCTCCGACAAAATTGAGTTCTTAGATGAGACGAAATTAGTCGAAGTCAAGTCAGCGCGACAACGATTTCACAATAGTGACATATGATTACAAATTCCTTCCATTATTTTTATCTCACCCTTTTTTATCCGCCTCTCTCGTCAACGACATAACTGCCGTTCCCGGTTGAAATGAGTATATCTGCCGTAATCAATTAATATTTCAGTCTCATATCTGAATTCGGAGAATACCTAGCACGATAAGACATACTCGGGCTGATGCCTCTTCTGTCACTGAACGATCTTGCGATCAATTCGCTAATAAAAATTGTCCGTCTGTTCAATGATTGATCTAACTCGTTTTTCACATTAAAGTGATGCACGCATTCGCAACTAATAAACTGCATCATTATGCAGCTACTTCATCACGTTGATTTATTTTCCGCCTTTTGAATATTGAATGAAGCTATCCTGTATTTTATTTCGCGGTCGGATCTGTTATTCGTCTGCGAATAACCGGTATACGCACGATCGACATCTAATACCGCTCCGCATCACCACTTCCGAGTATTATCTCTAGTAATGTCGCCGCGTTGTGAGGCAGCGTCTCTTAAGGCAATAAGCAAAATGGTCTCTTAAGGTAGTCGGTAGCGTGCCCTTTCGTATTACAACCGTTAACTACGACCGATTCTCTTTCTAGTCCGGCACTGCTCGCTTCGACTCCTTTATATTCGCTCCACCGCCTCCATTAGCTACATTACAAATCGTCTTTTCCGTTATCCTTTGTCTTCCGACGATCCGAAATGACTGTTTAGTTCCCACCATTTAGCGTTTTTACATTTTGCTTCATTATTTTTCTATCCGGCTCCATCCGTTCCTTTCTTTTTCCTTCTACTCTCTTTTCTATTTCATCTATTCATCGTTATCTTTCTTTAACCGAGCGCGTCGCGTTTTATCAACATATCTTTACATTCATTACATTCCGGCATTTCGCGAACTATTCTCTCCTTTCGCGATCTCTAATTCTCAACAACTCGATGACAGTTACTGATAACGTTGTTTAATACATGCTAATCGTTAATTTTAACTCAAATTAATTGAATGGAATCTTTCTAAAGAGCGCGTAATGAGGCAATTGTAACGAATGTCTACAAACAAATATACAATTTTTTTGTTTTCCTTTGAACGATTGTCGATTGTTGATTCGAAATAATTTCAAGAAAATGATTAATATAACGAGCCGGCCACAAGTTAATCACTTACATCTTCCAAGCAGCCTGGACGCTTGCGATGTAATCAACGCGGATTCCCACGATTGGCAGAATCATTTACAATTAGTCTCCATCATGTAGTTCAACATTAATTTCTGAAACGAGTGCGCGGCACAGTATTCCGTGCAGAAAAGACTCGCTGCGGTTTTCATGTCCATCATTTCAAAGTGACATCGCAATTTCACGACGCGACATCGAGGGAGGGAAATGTAACAGTCTCTTTTTCTTCAATTTTCCAGACGTCGTTAACAGATTATTATCTACCTAGATCCGACGTAGATATCGCGTAATGCTCTACAGTTTACACCTCCGTATACACCTCCGATAAATGCGACTCTTCCGTGACTGAGATAATAAAAATTGTTTTCGATATTAACATACATAACATCAAAGACGGTAAAAGAGGATATAATTTGCGCACTTAATTAAAAGGCAGTGTATCTCCGAAACCCGCCATTATTCCACTCACGTAAGCTCGTGATTGTGTAGTAATGCACCCCATCTTCTTCCATCGCTATAGCTGTAAGCATAGTATTTGTTAATAGTAAAATGTAAATTACGTGATTTTATCGCCAGTTTTATTAGAGATTTGTTGGTTTTTTTTTTTTTAGAGAGACGTGTACCGCAATGTTCGAAATAGCGTTACTGAATTGGTTGTCGTTTGCCGTAATGTAGTCGATCTTCTTGTCAGACGACGATTAAACATCTGCTGCCACAGCTGTGTGGCTTCTTATTTCTTCTCGATTAATATTTTACTTCCTATAAGATTTCTACTCTACTTTAAATAACATTCCATATGCTATGCACATGCAACACATCGTGATATTCAAAGTTATTGGAATTGGAAGCAGAAAACACAAGATAACGAATTGCGAGAAAACTAAAACTAGAACGCGCTGCTTTAAGCGCGGGAATGTCTGGTATGCGAGGTCACTAAATTGCTGACTATCTTCGTTTAGATGTCGATTTCGACGAAGGAGGCTGCAGCTCTTAGCATTTTCAATATATTCTTTCCAATATTTTCTTTTCTTTTCTAATTTGATGTTTGCTCTTTCCTAGTAAAAAAAAAAGGATTTCGAGAAAATATTTCAACTATAATAATTCTTTTTTAGAATTTTTTTCTCTTCTGCCAATTCAATTTTTTAAACACTTTTTAATTCAGTATTTGCAGTGATAACACATTAAATTTTTCAAAAGAAGATAGTATTTTAAAAATCGATATTTTATGAAATAATTTTATAAATACATGTTTGATAGAATATATAAATAGAATAGAAATAAATAGAATAGATAAAAAACTACTTAAGAGAAATTCTTTAAATCAATTAATTAATCTTATATTAACAGAATTAATCTTATCTTAATATAATTTTTTATCTTAACACGAATTCTTTATTTATACAGCAATCATAATAAGATAAAAAAACGCAACGTTTTTTTTTAAAATAGTCTCTAACAATTCAATCGAAAACTTTAATATTTCAAGTTAATGTGTTTGCTTATATATATATAAACAAAATTTGTAATACCTTATAGAAATGATTATTTTACACATAGTGCGGGAAGTTTATATTATCGAATGACAAGAAATGTGAAACGAAATGCAGCATTCTCGGCAACATTCCAAGCAAAGATGTGCAACCATACCCGAGATGCAGCAAATGTCTGTGTTCTTCTGGCGAACATCGTTTCATCGAGTCTGTCGCTAACGTGTCTCGTGGCTCCATATGTGGCAATTAGTTACCTGCGCTATTATCACATTCCTCGGCTCCCGCTGGTTCACTCGTCCTTATCCTTACCCTTTGTCCTGGCGCCTCGGACGTTTCTTCCCCCGTTCCGCGCCTATTTCCATCTCCCGGTCGGACCCCATCGCGAGACCTTGTCGCCGTTCACCGGAGCGTGGAAAATGAGAGTACTTCTTGTCGGAACCCTCCTGGCGATTCGTATCTACGTGCCCTGCCCCGTGACAGATACTTTCTACGCATTCTCTACGCTCCGTTCTTCCAGGCAACATTGGATTCCCTCTGCCGACGCGGCGACGCTTTTGGCGTGAAGCGCGAAATGCCGGACCGAGTCCCGTCACAAGATCACGCCCTGAGTCATCGCCACCGAGAATCGACCAGGTGTGTTGACCCGATTGCTCGCGTGCGAAGAACAGAAAGTACCATCGAAAACCCGCCATCGCGCTAAAATTTCGTGTCAAAATCGCGCGACGCGTGAACGTGCTCGCGTGCTGCGCGTAAAGCGTAGCGCGACGATGGATGTCGACGCGACATGCATGTCGAGCAACGTCTCATTTTGATGGCTATTTCGCTGCAACGGTTTCCTGCTGTTTCACCTCCGGAGGCAGATACGCGTGGGTGATTCCGTTTGGCGAGGTGAATACGCGACGGGCGGGTTTGTTACTCCTCCGCTGACACTTAAAAAGCGTTAAATGTTTTCCGCCTTCTTAAGAAATCACTTTACGGCAGCATAAATTTTACGGGAATGATCGATTTAATTTTGTTCGGTCGATCTAATTTCGGGAAATATAGTAACGGAGACAATATAAAAAATATGCAAGATTGATTGTATGTAAGAGTTTCTTTTTAAAGCGATATAAGGAAGTTATTTTTATCATATGATTGCTCGTGCATACATTTTCTGTAATTTAATAATTAATTGGCTGTCTTACAATTAATTAACTATCAAACTAAGATAAGTGAATAATATAACAATATATAACATATGTACAACATATAACAAACCGAATGTATACATCTCTAACTGATTTTTAAACACAAGTAATATATATATATTATTTATATTTTGTTTGCAATATATATATATATATATATATCTCTAATTGTTTTTTAAATGCAAGCAATTTCAACTTATCTTTTACCTTAATTTTGAAAATGAAATGTTTGAGCTCGTGGCCTTGGCACGGCGTGTGACTCATCGTTTTGTAAAATTTTTTAATGTGCAAACAATCGCAAAGACATCGATGGTTATAAATGAAATCGTGATTCTTTATTTCATCATTCACATGCTTATAACATTTGCGGCATAATTAAATCGACGTTGCTTAAAAGAAGCCTTCTGTGAGAAAATGTTTGGCGTCGTACGCGATTTATAATAATTGTTCACCATTTATAGAATTGATTGTATATTAATGACATTTTTATATGCGTTGACGTTTGTCGAACGGTTGGTGAGAATCGAAGAGCATGAATCACCAAATAGCATTATTTAAACAGCGCACGTAGCGCAAGTTGGAGAGCTACCTCTTCACGGTCATTCGCACCTTGTTCAGCAAGAATATCGAACGTCACTCCTATGTTTACCGGCTTTGAGAGTGAACAACTTGTATATGGATACAAATCATAGTTTGAGCATACAGTTATGCTATTAATTTCGAGAAGGTCATCGTTATCATTATATCGTCTTCGCGCATAATATCTTCTTTGAGTAACTACACGTTTGATTGCTTGCTATATTGAGCTATCGACTGATATGCACGTTATAGAAGCGAGATATTTCACAAAAGGTATCACAAGATTCCCTGCAGAAATATTTTGTCATACAAATTAAAATAAAAGACCTTCATTGATAAGATCTACGTAGATGAATTCAATTTACATGTAATTTACATATTCGCATAACGCATCCGAACTCTTTCTTCATTTGTTTTACATTCGTTTTTCTCAATTCCTTATCTGTATTTTTTTATTTATTGTGTTTATAAATTATTTTCCATAATTATTCATTTTGTCGTAAGTGTAACATCCATTTTTCATAGTTTTATCAAGTATTATTCTAATCGCATGTTATTCAATCGCTTCTTCCGTTCTTTTCAAGATTAACTTACTACGATTAGCCCAAGGAGTTCAAGTAACGTACGAGCGAATACGAGCAATCGAGCCGAGCTTCACTATACGAGTGCTTTTAAATTGCTATTCCGAGTGCAGCCCATTGCCAAGTGTGAAAGTAGGTTGACGTGCTTCTATATTGCAGATTCCTTGCTCGTAAAATCTTTTTTCACGTCGCATAAGAACGTCATGGTTTATTTTCCAAGGACATAAAATTATGTAAAATGCCTAAGAAATTTATTTGTCATGTAACATTTAATGCTATAACGACAAATATTCTAGGCAATTGCACGCTTTATTTCTACGTTATATACCGTCTCGTTAATCAGATTATTTTTATTACGCTGACTTGATCATTTTTCCATTTTATAAAAGCGAATTAAATATAATTATAAGGTATTTTGTAAATATATGTATTAATATTATTGATATCATCTAATCAGTAAAATACAAAGTTTATATAAACATACACAAAATTTGTTTCTCTTTTATAATAAATAACTTCTATGTATACATTTTTTTTTAATCCTCATATTTAGTGTCAATTATTTAGTGTCAAAAATTAGTTTCTGTGATAAGGAAAGAAAAACTCGCTTTTTGAAAAATGAAAAATTAAATTCTTCATTACTCTACATACGCGTGCAGCTTATTTAATGTCAAGATGATTCGCAACTAGAAAACATTCGAAGAGAGGGTCGAAATCTGATTTCGTGCGCGTAACATTGATCAAAATCGTGGCTTTCATTAAATTTTTTACAAAGCAAACAGCTTGATGAATAGTCGAGCACATCAGGAATATATTATCCATGCGAACGTACGTATGCGCGATAACGTTGCGTTAGTGCCGTCATGCGGGCACGATAAACTGATAAGTGACCCTTTCTTCCCACGCCACCGACGTTTTGTATCATCGTGCAATTTTCCACGGGAACAAAAGCTAAAGTTGAGCAAAATGTGCTCATCGACGCTTGTCGACATACTATTCTACTGAAACCTCATATATTCGATGATCAGAAATATTATGTTTTTGAACATCGACAATGTTTCGAGCGCGCGTGCAGCTCCTGATATTACAATCTTAATGGAAATCTTGCACGAGTTTGCGCTGCTTATTTACTTTAGATGCTACCGCTACAAATTGCTTTCTCCCACCATATAAGAATTGTCTATAAGACAAAACATGGAAACGTCTAATTTCGTCGTATGTTCATGCGTCGTATTTTCGCAGCGTCATAATTTATTGTGTAAATAAACTGATTATTAACTATTGCTCTATCGTTTCAACTTGCAAAGATGTTTATATCCATCTAACACTAATAATATAATATGATTTTAATTTCGGGAACAATCAATTCTCTCTACTGTCTGATCTAACAATAAGTACACTCATCGATAAAAAATATTAAAGTGAACAGAAAGAACGGTTTTGCTGAAGTATCTAAAAATTTAGTTAGAACTGGAAATAATTTTGCTGAATCGTCAAAATAGTTATGTAGAACGCTTAAGCATTGATGACAATGCTGCAAAAAATTTTGATATTTTAGCAATCAGTTTGAGCAGCTTACATCATTATTTTAATGTTATAAAGAAATAAAAAATAAATAAAATTTTCAGCTCTGTATCTAGCTAAATTTTTAGATATTTTAACAAATTCGTTCTTTCCGTGTAACTATATATGTATATATATGAAATATATATACACATAGTTCGGGCGATTAATTTTATGAAATTTATCGCAACGAAGCACAAAACGTTTCACTCCTTTCGACTCTTATTTCGGTCGCAGATATCTCGGTCCGATTATTCGCTTCACGTCGCGCGCGATTATCATCCAGTATGATGGCCCAGATAATCAAGATCTAGTGAAATCTTTATACCTAATTTTTTACTTCATACTTCAATTTTTTACTTTATACTTCATAATTATATTTTATATCTCATTCAGCCCGTCGTGTCAGACAAAAAAAATTCTTTTAATCCGATAAGAGTTCTAAATTTAATTTCTGAGAACTTTCTGTTTCTGTAAAAATAATTATTAATCTTTTTTTTATAAAGACGTACAATCCTTTGTATATGAGACGTTTTACTTAAACTTATGCTACTTGAAAATTAATTATCCTATTCTTAAATGTCCTAGATATACGTATTTCATTCCAGAGTTCAAAAGCTTGGAAACGATGTGACAGATTTCCAACACGAGATACGGCTTCCACGTGCGAAGCCTTGAAAATGTGACATACCTCTGCGGGCATGACAGTTCACAAATATTGATGAGGAATACTCGAGTGTTCCTCATAGCATTCTGACAGTCGTTTGATATAGATCGTTGTCCGCTCTCTTACAAAACCTGTCCTGCTAAAGTATGCCATTTCTAACTATGTATTATCGGAATTGAAATTATTCTTCTGTGTCCATTTTCAGTAATATCCGTATGTCTAACGATTTTTATGTAATCATCCATAAATCATGTAACACATGTATTCTATAACATGTGTACTATTCCTATACAGTCTGTTCATTTGTAATTAAAATCAAACCAATGTGCTGTAAAGGCAACGTAACTCATCTCTCTTTCGACGCTTCATCTCCTCTTGGACGCTTTCATTTGCATCGAGATCAATTTGCATCGTTACGCGTTCTTCCGCGCTCACCTCGCGCGACAGCACGGTTTTTTGCTTTACTAGACCGCGAGGAAAGTTTTGTCTGTCCGACAAGTGCCAGTTTTCCCTCGGCAGGAAACGCGGATGGCTGAGGAATCGAGTACTCGACCCGAATTTCATCCGTCGCGAGGGCAGGCACCTGTCTACCCATGAAGGTGGTGTTTATGCTCTCACACGTTACTCATACTACGTATTCTGATTTCGTAAGTGACGTTTGCGGTGAGGGCAACTGTCATTTAGATTGTGCGCGTGCAGTAGGTTATGAGAACCTTGTATCAACAGGAAGCACATGGGCAGATGTTATTACGTGCCTTGAAATTACAACACGCATGTAAAATATCTCTTTCATGAACATACATAAAATAAAAATATTTTTATCTGCATAAATCTTTACAGCTGTTTTATACTCTGTTCTCAAAATATCGCAAACACACAACTTGTATTAGAAATATTTTATCATTAATAGTCATTGCCATTATTTGCAACAGTCAATTTATCTGTAAAAGACAACAGTGGTCACATAATTTTATTTTCATATAGGATTTAACTGTATTAAAATTCGTGAGCTATCATATGGCTTCATCTACAATAGCTGCATGCTAAGTATCATGGGAAAATGGTGAGATACTTGACCATTCCTGCTTATAGCAATCCGTTGGGTTAGCTACCGACCGCTCATAACAGTACTCTTCATTCTTCGATGTTGAGTAGGCGGAGGTACATTGGCCGCAGAAGTGGTTTCCTCTAGAAGATGAGGTTGAAAACCATAATTCGCCATGCAAGACCAAGATCTGGAAATCTGAACAAACCTGACGAAGTCAGGATTGGAACTTGTACTTGTAATTTTTCTGAAATCTATGATTTAAAGGTGTTATTGCATATGAGATTTTCAATAAAATAGAAAATAAAAACAAAAAAATAAAGAAAAAAATTTTTAACAAAAAAAATATACGTTAGAACTCTTTCAACTTTTCGTTTTACTTTTATTGAAGATTATTCAAGATACGTAACCGTGACCGATTCCTCACCGATCCTTTGATTTTTTAAAAGAAATTAGCAATCTATACGGATAATGTATACATGTTTCGACTTTTGTGTGCTATTCATAAGGCCACAAAGCGATTTTTGAAATCGCAAGTGAGCCAAGGTTACTCCGACATACTGAATGACACGAAGTTTCGCTCATCGCATTTACGAAAATCGTGCTTGTTCTTGCAATAGGTAAAGACGCGCGTTGTCTGACATCGGCGTTAGCCCGCGTCCGTTACTACTGCGTACGTTGCTTAATGGACTTATAATAGATTCAGCGGAAAAGTTCCATTTCTGCCATAGCAGAAAACGACAAGAAGTGACCATGTCGTTGCCGTCTTCTTTTTATCCGTCTTCAAAAGAGCGTCGTCAGCCTCGTGCCTTCCGTAGTCAGCGTTTCGTCACGTCCGCCACGGAAATTTAGAAAAACAGAATTGCGCGTTTGGAGTACCCGGACGTGGAAGAAAAAAACAATGTTCGCAGAAAAGTATTAGCGCGAAGTGCCGCAAATAAATGTAAATGATGTGCGAGACGGCTTTCACTTCTCGCGTCTGCGACCGTCGAACATTTCCACGTGAAGCAATTTCGTCCACGCCGACTAATTAACTTTCCGTGTTTGCACACCCGGATCGGTATCCCACGCCTTTTAGAAACCTGGCATAAGTTTGAGAAGCGCAAGTTTAATACTACGCGCTCATATGAACATATGTTGCACGCGTAGGTGTGCTGCGGCTCGAGATTCAGTCTAACAGATATCGATATGTGTTTGCATAACATCTGCCGCGTTGTATGCAATACCATTCCGTATGAAAACAATAGACCACGTGAGATCGATTATGCCACACCATCTAATGATACTATTCTACGTGCGATTTTCAGTTATGGAAAGCGAATTGTTTCCATGAAGGAAAATATCATGCGTTGGAGTTCTTCTGGCACGTCGGTTTTATAAGTCGTAGCTTTCTTTTGCCCGATGATTTAATATACAATTCTCCTTACCTAATCTTCGAATCACAAGGAATATCATCAAACATCACGATTGGATGCAGCCGTGATGGCGCCTGATTATGCAGATAATATCGAATCTTCGATCGATTTTTCCGGTGCGTTGCTAATTTCAATGTTTAAGTTGAATCAGAACAGAATGCCTGAATTTATAATTTATCGTCGCCGATAAGTATCTTTCGACGTCGTGACGTATAAATGCGCGTTCTATAAAATTAGTTGGAACTAGCAAACGTCGCTTGCGGCCGATAGGCTGGCTTACGTTTCGCTGGGCGCGAGACGATTCGCTCGAGCGAATAAACTATCGCGGCCGTATAAATACGGCCGAATATGTAAATTGTACGACTGCTACGAGCTTGTAGCGTTCCCTCCTCTTTTCTCCTTCTCCCTTGCGGTTAATTCGCGCACGTACACCGGCGGGCAGGAATATACGTGCGCGTAGTCGAACTCGGCCTCGAGTTAATTATCGGGGTGTCGTAATGACCGATCGCCTTTCCCGACCGATCGGTGTCTACTGATCGTAGATCTGCCCTAATGAATACGAGACACCGAGCATGCAACCGTATCGACGTATCGATGTTCGCCGTGTAGTCTATCGAGCGAGGACGCGTATTTACGAGGCGATGTAGTACGACGCTCGTGCATACTCGCTCGCGTTCCGCAAGATCGGCGCCTCGTTTCTTAATATCAACAAAAGCCATGCCATTAGTCGTCGCATAATTAAGTTGTCGGACAAAGGAAAGAACATGATGCTCTGTTTGCAATCGTGATATGTGGATGTCGTATGCGTACCTAAAAATCTATAAATATTATAAAGCTTTACGCACGAAACCGAAAGGAACACCGTATCTTGTTTCGATCTTAATTAAAACGAAATGATTCATCTGGCATAATTAAGATGCCGACATTTTATTTATGGTGGCGGTATCTGCAAATGTTATAGCGCCGCACGTACGAACGCTTGCGTGAATCATATCAATATCGCAGACGGAAAACACTCCTATCGTACTTCATAAAATATTGACGCATATTTCTGTGAGTGTATCGACACGAGGTGTAATTGATTTCCGTAAAGAGGAATATAAATATGTATATATCCGCTATAAAATTTCTAAACGATATTACTAAACGAAGAACGATGTTATGGAATGTCGCTTAACCGCGACGTCAGATAAATAGACTACATTATTTGTGAATCAGCAAACGATCGGAAAAAAAAATGTCCTTATCGCGCTTCGGTGTACTTTGACGAATATATCATTACTTTTAGACGATAGCACTTGAAGATGCGAGATTATTTTTGAAAACGTTTAAACGTGCTGTGATCTTCTTATCGAATCCTCTAGGGACGCCGATATTGATAAACACTTTGCCATTTATCTGGTATACAAAATCGTTGGGGCGTGATACGAGACGGCGCGGAGTGCTAGGGCGAATACAACACCGGCCATCAATTACCGTGATATACTAGTACGTAAACTGGCTACCGGTCAGCCGGTATTCTCTCATTCAACATAATAAATTACTCACGTCCTGCGGCTGTACCATCGTTAGGCGCGCAACGATGTGTACTTTTGTCATTCGCGACATAGTACTCTTATCGAATGCACCAGCGCAAAATTTGCTCGCGATACGATCGCTCGTCGTATTTATCTAGAGGTACGTTGACATCACAAATACAAGATCCGCTAGAGATAATAAAAACGTGAAGAGCGCGATTTTTGCTCTTAAAGGAGTGCCGGAGAGTTATGTATATTTCTATTGTCGGGAAAGACGCGAAGTACAATATTTGCAATACGCACGACACGCGTTTATTTTCTTCTTCCGTTATCTGTACACGCGCATTTTATCTTTAACCGATGACTATCTTTCTCCGTGTTCAATCGACCATGAAAAAGAGAGAAGCACGTATCACGAAAGACGTTCGATGCATGTTACACGGTTACATATGGGCGTTTTCGATGTAACTTTTAAGGCCTCGTGTTCGCGTGCGCTACTCATTGCTCTTCGTCGGATAGGATCGTTACTTATTTTACGAATGAGTCTCATTACCACCAACAGCTTAAAATTGCAGGGTATATACGATCCGGCGAGGCAAGCACTTGTGAGATACATTTTTGATTGATTTCGCATCGCGGTATCGCGCGAAGAAAATAACAGCGCATTAATATTTGTATTTATTTGATATATTGTCGTAAATTGGCATCAAATAGTTATAATAGAAAATTTATAGTAACAATTTTTATCTGGTTTTATCTTGGATAAGTTATTTTGCTCAGTACTGTGCAAGTACATCAAATATATCAAATTACAGAATGTATATTCATTTCTACAAATAGCATATCGTAAAACTGCATTGCGCAGTTAACACTGATAAAATTCTATTTTGCACGAGTCATATTTCAATATTGTATCGCAACAAAAGCGTTTCTTGTTGCGAGTTGCGATTATTTGAATCATAATAGATTACACATATGTATGTCATTTCATGAATATTGAAATCGCAATGTCACGTGTTAGATTATCATATTAGTTTTATTACATTTGCGATTTCTTTATTGCGCCGAGAACATGTACTAGAATACGATTTTGCGATGAACTCCCTGCACTTGAATAGAATTCGGATACGAAATTTACTTCGGTTTTTTTCTCCTAATTTCAACTGTTCATTTCCTTTAAACATACGCGACAAGAAAGACTAAGATTTAATGTAAACCGAAGCAATTTGAGCAAAAGCCAATCTTCAAGGATGAAAGCAGGGCGCTTTTGAAGTTGAATGACCAAGTTGAAATGAATTTCTTTATGCCGTAACTCTTAAAACGTTACCCTTCCATCTACTCAACCAAGAAAAGATTAATGCACACACGCAAAGATCATTTTATAAGAGATTATTCCATTTAATTTTTTTTCGATCGAGATAGCAACGAACAAATTGAGAACGTTTAAAGCTGTCTGTTAAGAACAATAATTTTGACGTTTTAGTGACACGACTTTGTAAGCCCATGGGCGAGACATTATGTGTTACATACGTTGTCATAAATATAGACGGACTTAAATCGAGCACAATGAATATATGTAACGATATCGCGACAGTGACAGCATTTCAATGTCGTGATCCGATTAAAGAAGAAAAATCAGTGCCACACAACCGCGTATGCTTCGGATTAAGTCGAGGGGGACCTTCAATCGTGTGCTCAAAAATGATAAACGAAACGATGCAGCAATGTCAGTGTCGCGAATGTTAGTCTCGCTTCAGTGATTTCTATCTTTCGAAGGAACGAAACGCTTGTCAGGGTAGATCGTGTCTCACGTACTCATAACTTCTACTTACACGAGACAGAACAAGAAAATAGATGAGAGAGAAAGAGGGAGAACATTCTTTATATTATTCCATATTTTATAGCTACATTGTCGTGTCTTAAAGAAAATCGTATTAAGGCATGACCGAGTTGATTTTGAAACGGTGTGTTGGAAAGTTATACGGATGTATAAATAATATTTTAAGTATTTATGTAAAGAGGATCATTGCGATTAAATAGCAAGATTAACGCAAAGATGCCTTGTTGGAATAGTTATACTTTCACGCAACGATGCAACTGTTTCAAAGTATTCCGGTAAGAATTCTTGCGGTTGCTTATGAAAGATACAGAAGTGAGAAATCCGTGAGAAACTAGAACCGTAAAGGTATGCTGAGGAATTAAAATTTATATGACACAATAGTTGTATCCGGTCTCGATTAAACTGTTGTCATCGCCGCCAATTCTATGAGCTTCAAATGTAGTCATATTTATGACTTCAACGATTAATCAACGTTATTGCACAATTAATTATTGAAGATGCGTTGCTATAATTGCGCAAATCTATATGGATAGAACGATTTTATGTAAGATATCTCTCTTCTTTTTGCGCGGTTTATTAGATTTCTACATTTGTTTATCTTTATTTATGTATATTAAATCGTTACATTTACGTGTAAAACATATATAACAAAAAAAACTTTGTATTAACTTAATTATATTATAATGAAAATGTTATACACGTGACAGCCGTGGAATTTATCTGCTCTATTGCAACGATCATATTTTATACAATTGCATGCTTAAAATATCTCTTATTTATAATATTTTGTTAGCGATGCTTATTTTATCTGTAATTATTTATTCAAACTAAGAATTAGTATTCTGGAAATGTATAATGTGAATAGTTTTACTTGATTCAATTTATCATGTCTAACAGAGAAAATTTAAATGTATGTGACACTGTCTACATCTACGTGACATATATACGTATGCCTACTTCATTTGGATATGTTTCTAATTGATGCAGCTGTGCATGGGAATTAATTTTAGAAATACCAACACCACAAAACGACGCATTTTGGATTATGATAAAACAAAAATAAATAGGAATATATTAATAAATTTTCCTAATAATTTATCAGAATTTAGATAGATTTGTATCGACAGATTCGGCAAACATGTATCACATCTTTTTTCGATGCAATATCTTATCAAAATAGATAAGATAATTCTATTTTTTAAAATTACGTATGACATTATCATTGACTTGAATTGCGCCCTCATCATGTGAAAATGTTTTTTTTGTTTCAGAAGCCAGTCTAAGGCTTCTTACTTGGCTTACAGACGAGAGCGTGGTGCTCCCGATAGCGAGGGCAGCTACAAAAGAACTATGTCGCCAACTTCACGGATGGACGATTGGTCGCCTTCTAGGGATCATGACGATCCCGTACTTTTACGTGTCACACCACATCATCCCTTACAGCATCATCATCATCACAGCAATCATCATGAACAGCTACATTCTGATCTCCCCAAGTCATACAGCGTGGACGCACTTCATCATCGATTGGAGGAGAGGTGTTCACAACAGCAACAACATTCGGCTGAGGTGGTCAATAAACTTTCGCACGATCTCAATAAAAAACTGCAGGCTGCTAGCGACGTACGGTCTCGCACTAATGAAAACAACAACAACGACAATCTCGAGGACCGACATCATCATCATCATTATCAAGAAAAGAGGCATTCAGAAAAAAGACACGATTACGAGCAACGTAGAGAAAGACTATCACCGCAAAGCGTGGAGGTTCTTAATGATAGGAACAGACAGCTAGAGCGGGAACGTCGGAAGTTGGCAGCGAGCTGCGAGCCCCTACCTCAAAATAGAGAGGTAAGATTATCTTCGGATATTTTACCGGATATATTACCTTCACGTAATAGCGATATTTACGCGTTTTTCGCGTCACAACGGTCTACCTATTTTTGCACCTGTAAATATAGCGGTGTCAAGGACGCGAATTCAGTTTACGCTTCTCTAGCATTCAATTTCTTGCCGAGCTCGCATAACATGTTTGTCAGTTTACTTTGCATTTATGGCATTTATTCTTCATTATCTCGTTATTCTGACAACATTCTCTGGTCTCTTTACTTCACATGCTTCAAACGATTACGTGCTTTAAACTAAATTTTTTTAATATTTTACTCATTTGTATCTTATTTATTGTGCTGCGTTGTTATTTTTGGACTTTCCGTGAAATAATTTACAAAACTCGGACGTTTATTTCCAGAAGCGAGAAATTAGTGGTCCGCTTCCAATTAGTGACGATTTCTTCCGTGAGAGAAGCGCTACAATCGAGATGACCTCGCAGAATATTGAATTATTAAATCGCCGTAATGAGAAGAGGATGAGTGGTGTATCAACATCAAACAGCACGATATCCACGTACTCTATCAGCACCACAACGTCATCAGTCTCCACGAGTTACGATAATGGCTGGGGGAGAAGACACGAAACGCAGAATTCAATAGAAGCAACCATCTTTTCCGACAGACCACCACCACCGACAAGTTCACCGCCGAGATCACCGAATAATGTCGAGACTACAAGTCCACGAGGAGCTGTTCCGAGACGATCGGGAAGTTGTTCGAGCACCTCTTCCTCAGGAAGATCGATAGATGCTCGCGTATCGCCTCGAGCTTTGCTATCCAGATCGTCTCCTAAGAGTTCTCTCGATTCTCTCACGCGGAACGAAGCTCGAATAGAATACTCCTCTAACAATAGAAAAGTTTCCAGCCCGACTCAAACGGATAATACAGGTTCCTGGAACAGATCCAACTCGCCGAGCCGACTGAGTCAAACGAGCGATACGGAATCGCGAATCGAGAGACTTTCCGCGTCTTCGAAATTTAGGACTGGCGGCAGATCGTCCACGTCTTCGATGTCAAGCGTTTCCAAAGCGTCCTCTTCCTCTTCACCGAGGAATTCGCCGGTCGAGGAGGACAAGTCGTCGCCGAGATCGTCGCTTTGCGTGTCGCCCCAGCCGGGCATAGAAGGACTGACGTTAGTACAACGTACCGAGATCGTGCTTCGGGTGAACGCGGCCACCAGCGATGCCGCTTCGCAAACCGATACTTTGGAGGACACGGAGCAAAATTGCAAAATTCAGCGGCCGCTTCCGGAATCTAGGAAGAAATTACCGGAGGAGATCGAATGTGAGGAGCTCAGTAAGGATTTAGCCAGTCAACTCAGTCCTAACGACAAGCTGGTGCCCATCCTCGGTGAGTTCTTTATCATTATCTTCATCGTTCTATCTCAATTGCATGAGTAATGGTTTTTGAAGAGCATCGTTCATCTGATGATTTTACTATTTGCTCCACGTCACCATTAATACACGCCAATGGAATGGATTCAATTAGATATGTTATTCAATATTTAAATGGCGTCCGCTATGCAGAACGCTGACATATATACGATCTATCCAGTCGCTGTTACACTTACGCTGTCGCACGCTTATTTTACGCACACGTATGTACGTTAGTCTTGCTCGAATGTATGGATTACACACACGCGCGCGCGCGCGCGCGCGCGCGCACGCACGCACGCACGCGCACACACACACACACACACACACACACACACACACGTGAGAGAGAGCGCGCGCGCGCGCAATTATCATCTGGGACACGGTAGAGTGAAGCATTCGAGGACAATAACCCTCTGTTTTAATAAGCGCTAATTTAATCAACGACACGACACTGCCTTATTCAATTATATGCCGTCGCCGTCGCCGCGATATTCGATGCAATCCCTTGTCGCATTATGGCTTCGCATAAGGACGCAGAGATCCCTGGAGCGTGAAACGAAGTGTGCGAGGAGGGAAACGCGCGTACCGAGAAAGCCTGATGATGTCCCTTTTTTTTTTGCTTCTTATCAGTTCCAGCGCCGGAGCACAAGAAACCCACCGACTACGTTTCCGGCCTGTTCAGGGTGGAGGCGACCTTGCAGCCACGAACAAGGCGACGGCTATCCCTAGAAGAGTCAACGGCCTCCTGCAGCGAGGACGCGGACGTGGACGATAAAAAGTGAGCTCTTATTTTCTTTTCTTCTTTTTTCTTCCTTTTTTTCGGTTGAAGTTCACTTAATTAAGGCGTATTTATGAGGCAGCTCACGCCGTGCCGATATCACGCGCGTTGTCTTCATCCGGCTGCATCAGCAAGGGTCGGCAAGATTGTTGTTACGGACGAGGCAGATAAGACAGCATAAATATAGACCAAACGCGATAATTGATAGTTTTCACGTGCTCGCGAGCATTGGATTACGTGCTATTAATCAACTCGAATGCCTTGGAATCCGAAAGCTTTTATTACAAGTGCAAATTCGCGATTCTCTTTACTCGACTTAATTGGTCGACGCGTACGTCTAAGAGGCAACATATAATTTTAATAAACAAGCGACGGTTTCTTTTGCTCAGTTTTGCCGACTGTCATTTAAATTTCTTCGATCGCACATTCGCGCTCTGTGTGGTCGCTATTGCAGGTAAAATAAACGTGGATCTGTTTGGAAGGACGCCAGATGTACATGTGTGCCATTTACATGATATTTCATGTAAAAAGAAGACGGCACGCGTCCGAAAATATCTCATTTAGACACATGTAAAGATTCTTTATTATTCAACGAGCGATATTTATGTGGGCATAAACGACGTTCCTGACAGACATCAATGAGCTTTTATTGCCATCTGGATCTAATTGTTTTTCGATGATAAACGTCGGAATTTAAAATCGATAGCAGCAGCAGTTAGGAATGTCTTGTACAAACAAACAAGTGCAGATGGTTTTTTTCCTTTGTAACGTTGCCTCTCTTACTCTTGCTTCTATTTTCTTCTTTGTCAACCCAGATGTTTTACGCATATCGCAAAATATTGATACGTCTCGCATATGTAATTATTTTAAATATTGTTCGGTTTTTCAATATATTCGTATTATCACATCCAATGCATTTCACGGTTATTGTCTATTGTTATGTTTTTTATGATGTTGCGCTTCTTCCCTTTTTCGTCGATCCGGTCTGTCTTGCATTCACGGACAATACTTCCTCCGTGCTTAAAGAGAAAGTGCTAAAGCATCGAGACTCTTACGTAATCCGCCATAAATGATATTGTCAAGCACTACTCAGTGTTTGTTCTCTACGCATCATATTATTTGCCAGTCTCCAACATATGACTGAAAGTGACGCATCGTACTAGCAAAGTGCTCGACGTGCTTGCAACAAATCGTATGGGAAATGGAAATGGGTCCTCCAGAAAAGTAGATACAACCTCTCGTTTTCGTTTCGTTAAAGCGGCGCTAACATAAGTGGCATCGAAAATCCGTGAGCTACGTAACAACTCGTAAATAAAAATTTCACGTGAGAACGAAGTGTTCGAGATTGTGGTAAAATCTTTGTTGATGGTTTAAGAGTCGGCCGAAAATCTTGAGGGAGAGACCAACGTATTACATTAAATTAGTTTTAGCCGTTACGCGCGAACTTTCTACCATATTTTACAGTAAGAAAAAAGAAAATTCGACACTTTCGAAAGCAATTTAGATAACAATAAAATCGCGAACATACGTTCCCGATACGTACTCGATATATACATGCAAATAATGATTGAAGAGATAATTATAATATATCAGAATTTACTTTTTAATCGATATTTCATTTTTAACGGATGTCGAAACATAATTTCCAGCAAATCGTGCAATTGAACAACTTTTTTTTAATAATGTGCAGTCGATATAACTCGCTTTTCTTTTTTTATACTCGCTTAACATGTGTCATTTAATTGATAATGATCACGACTGTATTATGGATTACGAATTAAGATTATGAACATCCCATAAACTTCTATGGATAGAAAACATACAATGAACGGAATCTGTACGCATGTACGACTTTATTACTCATCATTGATTACGTTGATTATGAAAATAAACCGCGAATTCTACGCCACAAAACATTCCTTTGCATCCACTTACAAATCATTCTGTTTCTCCTGCCTCGCCTCGGAAACGTGGAGATTAATTCAATCGTGACTCACGTTCATTGACGCAATTCCTTGCTCTCTCGCAATGATGACAATTATAGGAATATCTCTGCATAAATACCGCGAGAAAGACAGAAAGAAGGACGGTCCGGTTTAATCCGCATTAACCAACCGGAGGTGTAATCATCGTAATAAATTCTTTTCAGACACGAAACGATACCCTCAGCTCCCGTCACGCCACTGTCGGCCGATTCTACCAGCCCCCTATCCCTCACTTCGGCTTATTTCACGACATCCGAAGGAAAGGCGAGGTTTCTGACGAGATACTCGCGGGACGTCACGGCGGAGGGAGGATTAACACATCAAGAGGATGCGCCGGCGGGTGTACCAACGAACAGCCTTGACCTTAGGCAGAAAAAGGTACTACTCCACAAACTGGAGCATAATTAAACATGTTTGTAGGATGTGCTATAATTAACTTTACGGTTGCCTGCGACTAAATTTGATCGGTATGCAATATTCTCTTAAGCGGCGGATTAATAATGATTACGCGGAGATAAGACGATAATAAGTATCGTTTCATGTAGCCTCCAAGTACAATCTTAGCCTTATGTAATTACCGCGCTTTGGAATTTCTACTTATCATATATCTTTAAGCCTAGACTATTACCTAACTAGTTGTTCGCATAGCAAATCATTACCTCGTCTATTAGATATCTCCGTAGTTTCTTGCTCTGTCAAATCTTGCAACAAAAAGAACAAGCATTCCCCATATTATCGTATCGACTCATGCGTGTTATTCTAAAATTATGGATGATTTTTCAGGAGGAGCTGATGATGCGTCTCGACAGGAAGCTGGTGGTTCTCAGAGCCGAGCAAGAGGCCGTAAAGGAAGAAGGTGAGATGAACGAGACTCTGGGTGCGCGAGTCGCCGCTCGCGTTTCCGCTGTGGCTCGTCCGCCGGAAGCGTCCAAGTATCGGAATCACGTAGAGGAAGTCGGCAAGATTACGAGCCTTCTCCTCGGCCTCAGTGGCAGGTTGGCTCGGGCTGAGAACGCCCTTTATGGAATGTCGGCCGACCATGCGGAGAGAGTAAGTATGAAATTTCTTGTTTTCTTGCATGCGCTTTTTAGTCGTCAATTAAAATCAATCATACTTAGAATATAATATATTGCAATCCGGTATAAATATTTGATAATGAATAGATAATACATCAAATCGAATTATCGCGTACAAAAAATACAAGCTAAAAATAAAAATTAAAAAATTAAAAAATTAAAATAAATGTATAATTTTAGCTACAAACGGTAATGATAGTGTCTAGAATTTAATATTTATATCTATTTTAATTTTTATACGTTGTAAATTTTTATACGTTGTAAATTTTTAAGCATTGCATTTTTCACACACACATATACAATTATAAAGTTTTATTTATATAAATTTTGTTATGTATTCTGTGCAGAAAATTTTGGAGAGCAAACGGGACAAGTTAATGGATCAATTAGAAGAAGCAAAGATCCTGAAGAACAATATCGATAAACGTAGCGTGAATATGTCAGCGATCCTAGCAAAGTACCTGAATGAAGAGGAATTTGCTGACTACCAGCATTTCATCAACATGAAGGCGAAGCTGATAGTGGACGGTCGCGAAATACAGGACAAGGTGAAGCTTGGCGAGGAGCAATTAGCTGCGTTGAAAGAGGCAATTGACTAGTCGTAACGAGGGACTTACATGCTAAGTTATTATGAAATCGATTCGTAAAATAACAGTGCATTTCCTGGCGTGAACAATGTTGTTCCGTATGAGTCAAGCTGACTCGAAAGTATAAGTTAATAGGGATGAAAAGTTACGGGGACACACAAAAGAGAAACAAAATAGGAAAAAAAATGAATATCTTGTATCTCAAATAAATTAATTTTTAATATATACACACATATATATATATATACATATATATATAGCCTAAAATAGTATAAAAATTATTTTTTATACATTTTTTGAAAATTATTTCAAGAATTATCTAATTGAATATTTTTAAAAATTTAATTAAAAAATACATCAAGAAATTAGATAAAAAATTATATTCTGTACAAATAAATATCTTTGTATTCTAACATTATAAAAATGTTGAGTAGTTTAATGCATGATCGAAGTAATATGGAAATGAAATTTTGTTTGCATATAAAGTAAAAACAAATTAATCATGATCTAAGTGTGATCCTAAAACCTTAAATGCTCTTTGTTAAATTTGCTCGATTTTGTTGTGTTTCCCTAGTAATTCACAGAGATGAAATAATCGTTTATACATTACGTGACATGTTGTAAAATCTAATATAAGAGAAATAAAGATTTCTCAAATTTCCTTTTGAAGGAAATTAAAATTACACGCTAGAATGATGTCATTAATTACAGAAATGCATTTGTAAAATGTAAATATAAATACCAGGAATAATGTCCTGAATAAAGAAAGCCAGAACGTGCGTAAGTGAAAAATGAAAAACGATCGATTGAAAATGTTAACGTTGCGTAAGAAATATTACGGCTAGTGATACATATATATGTAAATCATATATATATATATATATGTATGTATTATTTTCGTTTACCGATCGACGCTAATAATTATTTTGCGTGAACGTATTTGAAAATTATTGAAATCAAAATTTTAATATATTTTCAAAATATATCTATATTTCTCTATGGATATATGTATGTGTATGTGTATTTTCATATGCGAATTGTATTTAGGAATACGTCAGTAATGCCGTGCAGTATAAATCCGATGCGATATTCGCCCGTACATACGCAACTAATGAACGCTCGAAGATGACAATTTTGTCATATGGTTAGAGAGTTCTCTGTTAAAAAAACACGGAGCAATACTGCTGAAGATTCGAGAATGCACATTACCTAATTAATTCATTGGTCGCGATGCGAATCGATAGATTCTCGATCTAAGATTATCTATGGTGCCTTCTTATATACGACATGTGATATAAAGAAATTCACGTTCTATCTAACAACTGTGCAGCGTCTGAACAACTAAGCGATGCAGGCAACCGAAGCGACATTTTACGTGTGTATATAATAATAAGTATATTATAAGTGCATATGTTCACACTCTGACACATATTCATATATACACATACATACATACACATACACATAACAACAAATATTACTTTACGTATTGTTCTAATTCTCGGAGGTCTTCGTGGACCTCTATGACGCTTGTGATCTTATTTACTCTATACGACCCTACCATGGACTCTCGAAAGTATCGCGGGATCGCGCGTCGTATTCGAGCCTCCGTGGTGGTCCAGCGAGAAATTTTATGCCACGGTCACTTCGACAAATTCTCATTTCGTTCTTTTTTTCTCTGTTTCGTTTTACGTCCCCGTTTGTAAATCACGTGTTTTTTTATACCGATTAATATTCCCTCCCCGCTCATCGCTACTCTAGAGAGAGAGAAGGGCGGAGAAGAGACTACAAGTAAAATTACACTGAAAAGTGGCCCTCCGAGAATCTTTGGGCTCGGTAATGAGACACTTACTGAGGACCCATGGATCTGGAGACGGAATCCATCTAAATCGCACCTCGAGAAAGATCACGATTCAAAAAAAGAAAATATCCGATTTTGTTCAGTTCCGTGCATTATAAATAGAAATTATCTTCGTGATGCCCATTCACAAAGCAAACGCTTGATCTCAAACGATATACAATTCGGATCATAAACAGCACGACGCCAGAGATAGCGTGTCACAAGCCGGGACCCAGACGGCCACGATGACAATGATTGCGCATGAGAAAGACTGAGTACAGGGCATAAAATTTTGTGGCGTAATAGTCAGTTTTCTGTTCCTCGTTTGTTTCTCGACGTTCGCGAATCGGCTGCGGCGAGTACTGCAATCTTGCCGTTAATCGAAAATAGCAGCCACCGTTATAATGCGATTGCGAGCAGCAAAACATCACGCGGCTGCGACATGTCATCGAATGCGACTGTCATCTGTACTCCCCCCGCCATGGATAAGGCGCAGCTGTTGTAAATAACAAATTAATCGAAACATGTGTGTGTATGCAACACACAAAATTAATTGAACAATGGTGCTCTGGATCTATTTTTTACGAGAAGAAACGTTCCATTAATTCGTAAGCTATCAATATAGCTAAAGACATTAATATTTAACGTTCTCGCTGTGTACATATTACCACATATAATTTTACGTGATGCGAAGGCAACATAATAATTACACATGCACATCCGCGTGTCACCTGTAAGCGACAACGCTAGGTCGTTGTTAATTTGATAATATTATCTCATACAAATGTACTACGAAATCATTACAATTACATTTCTCAAACTCGCTTGCAATAAATAACATATTGAAATTCGAACAAAATGATTATTTCTTTATAATAACTCATCAAATTCGTGTCTTAAATTATTTTATATTATTAAGATCGCTAGTGTTTTACACTGCTTGAAAAATTGATTGTATGTTAACATGCTTATAACAAATCTTACTGAGTAAATAATAATAAATCAAAACAATTAAACTAATAAATATTATAATTTTTTTAAATTTTATTATAGTTTTTATCACGAATTTAATTTATAGCTTCTTCTATATCACAAAATTGAAATAAAATTTTGACTTAACTATAATTATTAGATATTCAATAAAATTTTATTAAAGATATTAAATTATAAAACAGTCACAATTTAAAAACAGTCATTATCAGAAATATTCGTTAATAAATAAATTTGTAAAATCAAAGATCATTACATTATCATTCAATGATATATTTTGCTTCGAAATTTTTATGAATATAAATTATAGTTTAGTTCTTCGATTGTCGCTAATAAACGTTACCAGCAGCAGTTTGCATATTTTTGAAATTCCATTGCAGCACAAGCATTTTCATAACATTTTTCAGTAATAGGATTTTTTAGTAGTAGGATTATATACCTAAAGATTATTAAATTTATAATGTGCATTAAACATTTTGACAATGTTTTTTCCATTATCTGTAGTGGCGCATGTAGAAACTCCAGAATGCTCTTTGGTGATAGTAGGTAACTAGATAAATATCATCAAATGGAAAATTAACGATTCAAAATGTGTTTAAAAGCGATTTATTTTTCAACTTATTGAACTTATTTCGACTTGACGGAATATCGTAAAAAGAAATATAAATAAAATAATTATTTTTAACCCTTTTGCTCCCAGCGGAACACATATGCCCTCCCATCCCACACACATTTGGAAATTGGGAACGTAAAGATTAAAAAAGATATTCAAATAATTTTTTTAAATAAATACCTTAAGAGTTTTTTAAATATATTTATCACACAGGATAATATATAAAAATATTTAATAATTTATCATATAAATAATATTTTTCCTCTGTCTTATTCATTTTCATTTTCTGTATAGCAACGACGTATTTGTTTACAAAACGTTAAATAAAATTGGTACTTTCAAAATTATTTTGTACTGGCTATTTAGCTCATGAAAATGACTTAAATTTAAATTTATATATATATATATATATGTCTCAACTGTTTCAATAAAGTTTTTCTTATCGTAATCTAAATGATTTTATTCTAGTAAAAACGTTGAAAAATATCTATTAGAATACATGAGCATTGGCACTATTCTTCGTTTAGTCATATCAAACTATGGATATGTTAAACCGAATAAAAAATACAAGAGTATTTTCTCTTTGAAAACTTTGAACTTTTAAATTCCTCTTATGTCGCTAGAGAGAATATTGGTATCAACTTGATAATCTCGTTACGCTTTTTGATGATACATTTTCGATCAGTCTTCGATATCTTCTCCTTGACTTTCTCCTTTTCGTACTTTTCATTTTAAAGCAATATGACTCGAGGTTGTCTTAGCTGCGACCCTTTTCCTTTGTTTCTCATCCTCGGTGTGATATCTTTCCGCTTCGTTCACCATTCGTTCGATATCTTCTCTGCTGAAGCGTCCCATGTCATTGGTAATCATTATTTTGTTCTTTTTGTTCGACAATTTTTCTACCGAGAGATTTTTCTGCCGTTGGCGTTGATACCATAACGTAACGCGGAGACAAAAATAAATTTCGTGGGAAAAAAACGGGGCATCTCTTTCGCGCTCGGTTTCCTCTTCTTTCAACTGAGCCGTCCGTTTTCGAGCCGACCGTCTGCTTTCGATTTCTTTCATTCTCTTTTGCGATTTTGTTCCGTGCGTCGACTAGCATCCGGATGCTTATCCGAACGGTCTGACAATTCCAACAGAGTCTCTTCCGATTCGTGTATCGATGGCAACGGGCAGAAAAGAAATCTAAGGACATGAGAATCGCCCTCTGCCTTCGCTCTTATCCTTTGAGCCGACCTATACATTCTCGCTTAAGAATCCTTCTTCTATTTTTTTTTATTGCAATACTCGCTCTCAGTACAATTCATTCCGGAGCCTATTGCCTCGTAGGATTGTTTTCTTATCTCCGATGTCGATCGTCGAAAACGTTTATTAGCCGTTTGAGCCCTGGAGGTTCTCTCTTTTAATTACTGATCGGTGATCATTAAAGCAGTCAACTGCGGTAAAGGAGATGCTGCAGCTAGTCTTGCGAAGAAAGCAAAACAAGTTCGGAGAAAAAAAATGATGTCAAGGATGATTAAATATATATTTCAAGTACCATTCGTATATATGGTTATGTTTTATTTTTTTTTAAATTCTTCTCAATTTTATTAATAATATATACAGATTAAAAGAGGTTCATTTTTTTATAATTTTTGTAATTCTGCGGATAATGGTGTTTCTGTACGTAGCATTTATCTTTTCTGACTAGAAATATATATTTAATATATTTCTAGTCTCTTCACTCTTTTTAACTAGTTAAAACTTTTATTTATCATAAAAAATTTAATAAATTAAGAAGAAAAAGAATGGCTTTATATAAAAATACAAAAGTTAATATACAACTGAAATGTTTTCTTAAATTTTTGGATATTTCGATCGCTTTTAAAATTCTATTTGATTTAAATTATCATATTTTATGAATCTTATTTTGATGTCAACGAGATTGCAAAAATTTGAACTTTCTTAAAAATTATTGTGTTTAATTATTGTTTTTTCTCCCTCATAAGTTTGTATCGACATATTTAATGAGAATTGTCATAATACATAGTGAATATCTGTATTTGTTTTATCGGAATCGTCATGTTGCTGATGAGAACAGCCATCGTGCTGTCGGCCGTCACAATGCTAATCGAGGGAGAAGCAACAGCAGATCCTGTTCTCAGACTTATCGCCGCAAAATGACAGTCTAGACCACCGCATTGTAGGTAACAGTCTCGTCCAAGTTTATAGACTTAAATTAAAGACCTTACGGCAATAGTGGGCCCGTACTTTTTTAGTTCCTCTGGAACAATAGAAGACTTTCATCCATTTCACCAATATCGCATGTTTGTCTATGTCGTAAGTTAGCTCATTATTGCAGTAAAGTCTTTAATTCCTTGTTGTTGAAGAAATCTTAAGAAAGTGGCCGAGAATATTGATTCTGTTAAAAAAAATATCATCGACGGAAAATATATCCATTTCTCTATAGTTACGACGGAAGTAGCAGGAGTGTCTGTTGATTTTGTCATCTAGTTCATTAATACCGTAACGAACACCTGGGGACAGCCCTCGTGTTTTCTGTGTGCCCTACGACTTTTCTCTGCGTCGAAGAAGGAGATGACGACGCGTGGAAATTGAATCGCATTTTAATGTATTTTGTTAAGTGAACGTAAATACTTAGCATCATCTTGGCTTTTATCACAGGAAATAGAGTCAACAAATGTTAATTTACTTAATTAAACGGCGAGGTGTTTTAACTATGGCACGTCTTTGAAATATACGCTTCAGTTGGCAAAGCAATGACATGAGATTAGCTACAACTATAAAAGCTT
This sequence comes from Cephalotes varians, assembly GCA_037157785.1. Lineage (NCBI taxonomy): Eukaryota > Metazoa > Arthropoda > Insecta > Hymenoptera > Formicidae > Cephalotes > Cephalotes varians. Next base: position 2,444,679 of record JANQDE010000016.1, on the reverse strand, counting down.
TTGAATTCGTGCTATCTTCGTCGATCCATCAAGAAGAACTATATCATGGATCTTTGCCTTATCCATTTTAACGTCTTCGTAACGTCTTCTCTACAAATTGCTTTTAAAGAGATTCTGATTTAGTTCCTTAAAACTAGCGTAATGAAGTGTAAAAGTAATGTCATACATCTAGCATTAATTTCGAGGCTGATTTGCATAGCAAAGGATAGAGTCTTATGGCATGCTCACATGGAAAAATTTTACTAAAATATCTAAAAATTTAACTAAATACAGATCTGAAAATAATTTTGTTAGACCAAAATAATCAAAATAATGTAAGAAATGAAGAATGAACTCAAGAATGATAAGCAATGTTGCAAAAAATTTTGATATTCAAGTAACCAGTTCGAAACGTTCTACATAATTATTTTGAGATCTGTATCTAGCTAAATTTTCAGATACTTCAGCATCATCCTTTTTAGTGCACAGGCACTTTTCAGTTGACAAACAGCTCATTTATTCTTTATCACATTTTCTGGTAATTTCTCACAAATTCTTACGCAAAATGTATGACGGTTATCAAAATCTTTTTCACTAAAAATAAAATGAGATGATCCTGTTGTCTTCGATTGTTACTTTAACCTTTGGCAAATATTATTCATGAAATGTAATAAATATAATACTTAAAAGATTACATCTCATTAGAATCTTTTTATTAAAAATATTGTAATATTCTTGATTTTTCTCTAAATTATTTTTAAAATAAAATAAATAAATGAAATAAATTATTTTATATATGTCAAATTAATAATCTTTAAAATAAGCCGTTTGTATTATTAAACAATGTTTCATTTAAATTAAATATTAAATAATTTTAACGCTCGTGTCGTTATTCAAATATAATATTTTATAATATAATATTTTACAATATAATATTTTACGTAAATATTTTACACTACAACAATTTGATTATCATCTTTAGATATATGCCTGCAATATGAATTATTTATTCTTTTATGAATATGCTTGAGGTAAGCACGCACGTTTACTTCAAATGTGCCATCAATAGTCAGTATCGATACGTCAAAAGCATTATTGCCGAGATCGAAGATCAGAACGTTCCTTTCACTACGATCCTTTTTGTCGAGCCCGTAAGCGATGGCGGTTGCGGTCGGCTCGTTAATGATCCTCAGAATGTTCAGAACGACGATAGCGCGCGCGTCCTTCGTAGCCTGATGTTGAGAGTCATTGAACGTCGGCACTATGATCACAGCATTTCTGATGGTCGTGTTCAAGTAAGCTTCCGCAGTTTCCTTCATCTTGGTCCATCGAAGAGATCTTTTTGGGAAAGAAAGATTTCGCTTGACCCTTATAATAATTATGCAACGAGTAATTAATGAAGCCGTACGAGAATGAAAAACATTCACCATAAAACTTATGAAGGAAGATACTTAAGAACGTGCTTAGTCAGTACGATCGATCCGGTTCTTTACACGGCAAGTATTTTTTTTCTCTTTCATTAAGCGCGCATATCAGAACGGGATTTTTTTCGCTATTTATATACGTAATTAATGCGTTCACTAGCAGCCGCGCTCTTCATGGTTGGATTTTTAATCACTATCATTGATGATTGTAAAGATGTCAATGCTTAATATCAGATGACATCGACAGATGCTCAAATCGTTTATCATTTAATCTTTTAGCATCTGTAAAATTTATTCTAATTTATTTATGTTCTTGTTGCATCTCGTTACGTTCAATTCGTTATCAATAATAACAAGTAAATTTAGGATATGTGCACAACAATGCAAAGAAGTTTTTATATATATAAAATTACAATGCCAAATTGTTTTTAGGAGTATTTCATTAAATGAAGAAATTTGATTCATTTATTCGCTATTTACAAAATAAAACTTTAAAATTTAAATTCTAAATAAAGACTGAAAATAAAATCTTATTTTACTTTATCTCTCTGCTGCGCTTTCTTTCAGGATTAAATTTACGGTTTTATCGTAACGTTGGTCGACTAAATTGTGTCGAGATGTAGCCTTAATTAGAGGCGGACGTGAGACGGAATCCAGCTAAGACGACCACTCTGAAAGGAAGCGGTTGCGGCTATTATCAGCATCATAAACACAGTCTGTTACGGCGGACTAGCCGTATCCCAAGTCCGTACAATAGTAGATTTCGAAGCAGCGAGTCGATTTGGCGGCGCCGAAACGAGCGTATTACCGACTTCGTCGGTAGTTTCAGCGATTCCTTTCTTCCCTTGTTCTATCAACGGTGAAATACCGCATCTACGAGCAGAAACAGAAGCAAGAACAACAGATACATTAGGTAAACTACGCGTTCACTAGCAACCTTGCCAAATCGCTTGATCTCGGCGCTACTGTTAAAATTTTATCCGCATTAAAATTTAGTCTGCGTGACTAATCGAATTCTATCAACATAGTATATTTGTACGGCTCGCGCAAAAGACATAAATCGGAGACAAATCTCGTGTCTAGCCGACGCAAATCTATGCAAAAAAATCTTATTAAAAATTGTATTGATGGGATTCATGATTAAATTCTTTGCTGCGTTGCCGATCAATCATTTAATCTTCATAAACATGTCATATAGTTCGATGTGATGCGGTTTCCTTAATCGTTAATTATAATCTCCATCTCCATGACGAAATGTTCTGATTCAGGAATAGATCGTGTTCGGATCGATGCCGACCGCTAGTGCTATCACTGCGGACCTGAAATTTTGGGAAGCAGCGACGTGGACTTGATCGTTGAATCGCGGTTCAGTTGTTTCGTAACGTCCCCGGCGTTGTCTATTGTTCTGTCAATTACGGGCCTTCGCCCTTTCGAACATCATAATTACAGCAATGAATTATGTAGGAATTGAAAGCCGATTGCATCCTTGCGCCAACATTAATACTTATCGGTTAGATAAATTTTCTATTAACGATTATATTAGAAATAAAAATTTATTTATTATTTATTAAGAGAAATGGTATCTTATAATCATTATCTCATTTGACATTTTTGTTCGAGATATCGAACATTCGATACCATGTATCAATTTTGTCAGTCTTTGTCCCGTGCTATTGCGTTCCACAATACGTTGATTGCTAACGATATTTTAATCATTATATTCGATTAATAATTAATATGACACAGAGGTTTGATTAAAATGTTGATTGCAATACCGGCGACCAATTACACGATGCTTTGTAGCAGAAAGTGAGGCGCGAGAAAAACACGAGCGCAAGATAAATGTAATTTTAACAATCTGCGCATCTTAAAATCCCTGTCTCGCATGACAATTTTGAAAGCGACCAGAAGATTTGATGTGAATCATACGTAAATTCGACACGTGACACGTTGACTCTCTCGCTATCGTATAATCTGAAGAGGGTCGAATAGTTCGTGACCAGCGTCGTGAATCGAATGACGAACGAAGGGCGACAATCATGCAGCCTACCCCTTTTATGACATCACAATAAAATTCCGATATGGCCCAACTTTTTTCTACTTTCGATGATATCGAGATATTATAGTCTTTTTCTCCATCTTCTTTCTCTTTCTCTCTTTGTTATTAATTGACTTTTTCTTTTCTCAAATAAATATATAAAACCGGATACAAAATTGACATATATTAATTTTTGCCATAAGTATGATTACGCAAATAATAAATTTTGCGAGATGCAATCTATTAACTAAATCATTATAAATGAAGAGCGTCCCGTTTGTTCACGTTGCGATTGACCACAGCGCTTGAACAGTGGAAAAGCCTCTAGGAATGCCGGCTGCTGTTATAAATATAGTATTGAAATTCGCAAGACTTTTGTTATATAATCTTAATCAAATTAATCATTATATAAATCTATTTTGTAACTTTCAAGAATCACATTTATATCATTATATCTTAAAATAAAAGAGAGACAGAAAAAGAGAGAGAGAGAGAGACAGCTTCTAGTATAATTTGAATTTAAAGCTATATGACAGAGTAATCTACTAATCGAAAAGCGCTCTATATAAAAACATTAAAATTTAACGAAGTTAGTAAAGATAATTTAGTTGGTAATGATGATCTCTTTTTTATAAAAGCATTAAAACCTAGTGGACACGATGATGATACATATCATGATCAGGATCGTCGTAACTTTGCGTCTTCGTTATTTCATTTTCTTACCTTGAACGTCAAGCTGGAGAGCATAGCCGATCGATTATCGCTTAACCGAGTTAATTCAGGAACCTGTATCGTGCTTACGTAGAATACGGGTACATGAACGTGTACGCCTAGAGATCCGCCCTAAACTGGTCCGCCGCCGGCACGGAGGGGGTTTAAACGAGACGCTCGCTAGGACGATAAATCCTGCTACGTAGAAAACAATGAATGGCTTCACAGAGTGTCGTGCGCTCTTAATAATTCGCTTACTCCGACGCGACGTCAGCGTACGGGATGCGAATGAAACGACGCGGGAGATAAGGAAATAAGAAGAGGGAAGGAAGACGTACGGAGGCACATGAGAGGAGGAAGCGGTGAAAGTGTCTGATAAGTTTCGCTTCACGGAGACGACGCGAAATAGACGTGCGAGGTATACGTCAAGAGTAACGAAGAGAGTTGAACCGAATATCGAGATTGGATCGAGGGGTTCGAGCCCTCGTAAATATGTCGTCAGACCGGTAAACAAGGGCGCATGAAGCTGATACAAGCTGCATTTCCACGCTCGGCGTGCGGCGTGCGTACATATGCGCACTATAGAAGCGGAAGCGGTTGATGGTCGCAGTTGTGGTTGTGATCGTGCACAGATCGAGATTTAAGTCTAGAAAATTTATCGTTCTGCAAGGAGGCGGACAGAAGCGACGAAAGGAATGACATGGAGGGTGCGTGCGTTCGTGAGAGGACGCGGAAGCGAACGTGAAGAAAAAGAGAAAAGATAGAGAGGAAACCGTAGACGAGGAAGAGTAGAAATATAGAGGAAAGCAAAATGCTCTGGTGAACAATTCAAAACCAGTCGTCTCGAATCTCGTTTCTCCCTTCGATTCCTGGCTGCGATTCAACGACCGATCTCCGGAATATGAGCCCGGTTACCAATTTTGCAGAATGCGATGCTCGTTTCTGGGCGCGATCGTAACTATAGGTGCCTTCGACTTGAGGTAGCAATCATCAAACGGTTTCCGATACAAACGCGCGTAACATGCAGTGATTAGAGACTATTCAGCGTATCGATTCCGTTCCAATAGCTCAGTCATTTTACAATGACTGGTTGAAACATAAATATCTCTAAATAATATTTCGTATTTTGTTATATAAAACAATGCGATAGTAAAAATCTGTAAAGATTTTCTACGTTTATTGTGTATATTATAACGTATCACATATAAATGCTTATTAAAAGATTCATCTCAAGAAAATTTTTAATTGATTAATATACAGTCAATTAATTAAACAAGAAGAAATTAAACTGATGAAGATATCAGAAATGATAACGAGTAACTATTGCATAAAGAAATTGAAATATCATATCAATAATTTTCAATTAAATTCCAATAAAAGCGAAAAGAGTACATCTCGACACTTTCAAAAATGAGTTGGTCCAGCGTTGCTCAACAGAGTAAGGGGCTTAGCAAATCGAGCACACACATTGTGTCCAATATGGTGGTTCGAGACCGAATATAAATCCTGAAACGCTTACAGTTATTGCGGATCCAACGTAATATCCACTCGAACACTGTCCAGGCGGTTTACGCGGTAATTCGCCGATGACAACGTTGCGATAAAATGAAATCGGTATACGGCTTTTATAACGGGTTTTAGGCGTGACGATGCGGCGCACTGTTCGATAGTCGCGGTCGTTACCGCATCGTCGTTCTACGTAAAGAAAATCGACTGAAAGCCGTGGCAAAATAAAACGGATGCAGCATGATTTTCCCGACACAAAACCGCGGATACATATTCGCTGGATCTATCCCACTTTCACCGTATTCTCCGTGGAAATGTAACTTCGGTTCCCGAAATAAGCCGAGTTGACATAATGCCTCGCCTATATCGTGTGTTCGAATCAAATGCTGGCCTTTAAAACGACGTGTAGGACGGCACGCCTAATACGATATTCATGAAATCCTACGTGGCTTTCAATGAGATGGCTCATGTTTTGAAATATGACCGAAAGCCCTGAGCGTATATGCGAGAGAGAATTTACGCACCTCGTTTTTTCTCGCTCATCGTTTTTTTCTCTTCTTTTTTCCTATTCTTCGCGATTCACAAGGGACTTGGATTTAACTGGCTATAACAACGTCTCAAATTCACGATGAAATTATTGCGCAGCACTACATCTTTTAAAAACTTCTCATCTGATATTCATGACCGCTAACTTTTTACTTTCCTATTTCAAAGGAATACGAAGCACTAACAATTGGAGTTTATTTTAATGAAATAATCGATAAATAAATCCACATGCCTATAAATATTTCACGTACGCTCTACGAATTTATATGCATCTCATAGACTGCGCTTTTCTTGCATCTAAAAATTTCAAGTCAGCAGCGTATTTTAAAAGATAGCTTGACAGGAGGCTGAACAAAAATATGTACTTGTTATTTCAATTAATTCACAAATATCATGGCCGATCGATATCATGTTGCATTCAAGGAGTTCCCGTGGTTGCTCTTAGCTTTTTGTACATATTGCGATATGTTTGTAGCGCAGGAAACGCAAAATGCATCCATTTACATGTATATAATCAAACCGCACAAAAGTTGTTGTAGCTTCGTCATATCGCAATAACATTTCATAAGAACTTAAAGACGACAACTATTAAATAACCTTGTATATAAAATTCTTCGGATGCATATAAATGCAGGACTAAAATGTATCGCAAGAAGAAAAAGCAGCCGCTATTCTTTATTAAAGAATCCGAGGAATCGAGGGTCCGCTGTGATAGTAATCCCGATTGTAAAATAAACTGCTTTATATTCGACCGTAGTCGCATTACGGGCGAATCCATCTCATTAAGTCCATAAAATGAAAGGATAATAGCTGTCGTTTGCAGACTGCACATCTATCCGCCAGTATACGATCCGGCTGGCATAGTTAACTGCCAGGAGGTAAGCGGCATTTATTATATTCCGTAAGCTACGCGAGTAAATTAAAGCTCATCAAGGGTCTGGCGACGGCAAAGACCGCGCGGCTCCCTTATTAGACTTCAGCAGTCATCTCGCGATAAATGAGAACGCTCCCGGATACACCGAGATTATCGTACGATGGACTCCGTCGCTCTCTTCGGTCAAAGAAACTTTAATCATTCGAAACTTTAATCACCGTAACGTGTCTGAAGAAATGTGTCAGCATTTCGTTCGAGACGAGGCATGTTGACGATGCGCCCGAATAAACTGCCCCCTCGTCGGTTACTTCAGCAGCGTTCTTACGATCCGGCGACTGAATCCACGAGACGTGTGGAAGCATGAGGGTACCATTAATTTATGCATGGGCGCAGATACTCGCGCGCACGAGCACGTTCTTCGCGGTGGTACCTTAATGGAGCATCGGTTATCGGGGAAATTTCCAATAAGAGATTCGAGGCACTCCTTCGGTTCGCCTTCGGTGGATTCCTAAGATGCTGAGCTCGACGTGCGCGCGCGTCACGTACGTATCTTTTGGGGACAGTTTCGGTGCTTACTTCGTTTTACCACCGTGGGCAGCGCGGATAATGTAATGCACCCATAAAAATGCAGAGTACGGTGCTACTTCAGCTGCCGGAAGGCTGCGATCGCACATGCCGGAACGAGTCCGCGCACACGTAAAACGCGGGCATTCCCTACGAGCAGCGGAGGAAAATCTCGGAGCTGCGCATTTGGATTGAATCTTCGGGAGACGGTTCGCGAAAGTGGCTGAGAAATAAGCATCACAAGTGCCACGGCGGTTTACCTCACCGTCTCGCTGCATTCATGAAAAATAAAAAAAAACTCCGGATTGTCATGTTGACTGAGAACTTGAGAGATCAAGATCATACATCGGTTTGATTGAAGGATAACAAATAAAAAATTGCATGCATAAAATTACAATATAAAATTAGAAGAAATAATTAAAACATGTTGCTTCTTTATGAGTGCCTAATAAAATTATCTAAAATTATCCATGACAAAATTTGCTGCTACGAATTTTTACAATATTGAAGTAGAAATAATAACTGAATATTTATACATGTACTATCTATGTACAATACTCTACATGAAAAAAATAATGGACAAATTTCTAAAGTAAATGCAATATATAAAAGCACAATTGTTAAAAATTTAATATCAGTATCACGTAAAGTTTTATATCCGTAAAATTATTAAAAAATATTAAATAATTACCTATTTAATTTGTCAGAAAATCAGAAAGAATTGGTTTTACAATAGCTTTGAAATTGTTATACACAATCACGCTTCTTCAACAAAAAACTTAATATGAAAAACAATACTTTAAATTGAGAAAGAAAAGTTAAAAATTCATACATCAAGCTGTCCGCGGCAGCCAAACTCGTTAAGCACAGTGGACAAAATTAGTAATGGAACACTTAGTGTCGGCTTTGCAAATTCACAATGCAAAAATGTCCCGCGTCGACTTAAAAGAGACATTAAAAAGCTCAAAAAAATGCAGTTAATATCGCCTGTACACGCGTTCGTTTGCGTGGCAACCGCCGCAGTCAGCTGACAACCATGCACGGTTCGCATATTTGTGTGAATTAAAGCAATTATCGGTCTCGGCATTTTCCCTCAGGGCCACCATGCCGAGTTTCGCCGCTCGGAAATCCGCGCGCGTTTCGCTTTTTACGTTATTATTCCGCTATCATTCTGCGTCGATATAATGAAGCGCGCGCAGCTGCTTTGCAAAAGCGTCGTCGCGATAAAGAGAACGACGGCGATGAACGAGATGTTCGGAAAGTGGAGGAACGTGTTACCTAACTCGGAGCATGTTACTTGCTCAAGACTGCCGGAGATGAATGCAAAGCAAAGAGGCTCCTTGTAGAAACCGCATTACTCGTCTTACTCTTTCCTTAATTAACTTAATTCGATTGAAGATCTCGATGTTCTCTTGAGGATACTGTGAAAATACCGTCGTGCCGAAGATCTTTCTTCGAAATATTCGTTTTCATTTTTAACTCTTTAGCATGTTGCTAATTTTACGCTCTCTCTCTCTCTCCCTTTCTCTTTTTCTCTCTCTCTTTCTCTCCTTTTTTCTTTCTTCGTATATTTTATATTATAATATATTATAATATTATATCTCGCGTAATAAGTTATTAAAAAAATTATATAAAAAATATATAAAAGGTATAATAACAAAATTTCAAATGTTCTTTTCATAAATAAGATTGAAGTTTATTTTAACATGCGAGATTGTAATAAAATATGTTTCACTTTATTCTAAAAGTATGCGTATGATGTATCGCCGAGACATCAAAGAAATTTTACATAGGACACGTTACTTGCAGGATTTGTACAATATTATTGCGGAAATCTTATCGAGAGTGTTATAACTGTTGTTAGTTGTTTAAAAACGCTCTTAAGTTTATTCGCATCGCCTGATTACAGGATTATCTCGCCAGGATCGCTCTGTCGTCTGTGCAGGACATCGGATTTATAACTTTAATGCCGGCAATAGAGTAGCATTACCTTCCTCCTTCCCTCTTCGTCGGCGAGGTTGAACCGCATTTCTGTCCGCAAAAATAATCAAGATTTATAAACTTTCGAGCTCACGATCATGGCGAGTTCCGATGAATGATGGAAACTCAGTCATATCCAGTTCTTCTTTTTTCGTAGAAGGCAATGACGATACGTAGCTTTATTTTTGCTCAATGCAAGCGTCATTTTGGGGTCGCAAAGAAAATCATTATTTGTATCATTACGTATAAGAATCAAGTAGTTATTATGCAGACAATAGACGATATACAGTATAGTATTGCATTAGAATGTAATTCCATCATTATGAATAACTGATCATACAAGAACGTAGTCTATTTGCAAAACGAAGTAAAGCTCTGTTTATGAACGAATCAGTCGTTGATTTAACTCTTTGTTTCCGTTTTGACTCGCTTTTTGTATCGTCTATACACAGATCGAAACAGATGGAAGCGAAATCGATCTTAATTTGCGTTCAATAGACGCGTTTGTCAAGTGTTTGTCGCCATATGATTAGTAATTAACCTGAAGGACTATACAATATTAACTTTTAATGTACCTTATTATTTCGCGTCATCTGACAATGACCTGGCATTGACGTTGAGTCGCGTAATTAAAGACTGTAGATCCGGAGTACTATGTTCTTTGCCTCGTCGTAACGCGATACCAATCTTCACGTATCGCGAAATGGCTAAAGCACGGCTGCTTGCCTTGAGCGATTCGGATTACGTTAATTAACGAGACGAAGTTACAGAGCGAAAGGGGAGTTTCCGCGTCGAATCGTTCTGTGGAAACAATTCGCGCTGCGCCAGAAGCTGCCGCCGCTGCTACTGCTGCTGCTGCCGCCGCTAACTCGCAGATTCTGTCCAGTTTCGGGTATTACGAAGTTACGTACGTGTACCTACGTAGAAATACGCGCGCAAGTACGCGCGTAGTTCCCATAATTCATCTCATTACGGAGAAACCAGATCCACCGGTACAATGCGCCGCTGCTGCACGCGACAACTCGCGTCGGCGAACGCGCATCCTCGCGCATGCATTCGTTCGCAATTAATTAACACGCGCGTGCACTGTCTCCGCGACAAAGTGCAGGGTATCTACCTATCTAACTACACCCGCAGTTCCCCAGGTAGGTGCGTGCAAATCGGCGGGAAATAATCAAGGCGCGCTCCGTGCCGGCGCATACTTAATGCGCGCTGATTGAGTGTCATTAGCGAACGCCGATGAGTATGGTTACTTCGGTAGCCGTCGTTCATCGGGCCGACTCGATTACTTGCATTACGCAGTTTCCGCCGCTTTCCGCACGACACGATCCTTAACGAACAGTATTAATCGAGTTACGAAACCTGCAAATCTATAATTATAAAAATATGTCGGAATGCGGAATATACAGGCTGTCGAAACGCGAACCGGACGGATGGGAGAGGATGTGAACGATTACTAGCGAGGTTAGCGAGAGTAACGAGCAGGTAGAACAGCATTCTCTTTATATCACATACGCTATAACATTAATTTTCAAAAATAATGATATCCATTAACTATCGAAATAAAATATGATGAGAGCGTCTCAAGTTTTATCTTTTTGTAATATGTTAGCGTGATTAGATTGTCAAATTCATAAGACGTTTTGGCTATGTTTTTTATCGATTAAGATTAGAACAAATAAGATTAAATCTAATGTATCGAGAATGTACTATTTGTTATATAAATTTATAATAGAAAATAAAATATTTTGTAAAAAATTTAATAAATAATAATAAATTGGGATCTGAGCTTGTAAATTTTTGAGACACTATGATTGAGACATTAATCAATTCTTCAATCTTCATAAAGAGATTTCCGCAATAAATGAGTTCTATTATAATGACTGCTATCTTTGCACCGTCATATCATGTCAATGTTACACAAAATATTATCATTTTCATTGATATAATTTGCACAAATAATTGGCAATAAGTGGCAATGGGACTTAAAAATTCATATTTCATACTGCATATAAACTGTAAATATTAATTCTTTGAAAGTTTATGCGAGTGTACGTGTGTCTACTGTGCATGAATTTTGCTTTTATTATAGCGTCGCAAATGTCACAAGTATTTAATCTTCCAAATTAAATAGCGGGGACAGGTTACATTAAGAAACGTACACAGAACGTACACCGCGATGTTTGCAGCAATTATATTAAAGTTTAATATTTTCATATACCTACCGGACGAGTCAACAGTGCAAATGTTCTGCAAAGAAAGTGACCACCACCGAGTGTTTATCACGTAATTAAATATGCTCGGGGAAGGCAGAACATATTTTTGTCAATATTTATGCCGCGCCATGCGCGACGAAAAATGAAAGTCCACTCCTGAGGGAATACGGAAAAGAGCGGGGCGGAACGAGAACGGTAAAAAGACGGATAAAGTTACTGTACAGCCACTGAAATAAATGTCACGAGTTAGTTACTGCCCCGTGAAATATACACACATTTTGCCCACACGCACACACTCATGTGCTAGTTGTTCGGCATGGCGCAAACTTAACACACCACATTAATTCATCTTTTTCTTTACTTTTGTGCCTCCACCGCGTAATTTATGCCGACGTTTTATGTCGACCTTTATACGCTGTGATTGCGACATTTGTTTAATTACATTTACATAAATTTAATCAACCGCATATATCAAGCATGCTTTCCTAACAGCACAAGGCAATTACTAATTAATGAATTATCATTGGCGAATCACAACAAAAAAACTGCAAAAAGTTTTATATTCGAGGCAATTTGCGGATAATAAGCTCACCGCAAACTCAAAACTCAAAAAAAGATTTCCAAATTCACAAGGTTATAATTATAATAAGACTCAGTTATTTTCAAATTGAAACAGATATTTGAATATATTACTAATTACAAAATAGAAAATCAAAATGAAATAATCGTTGCAGTTTTGATCTTACATCTTGTTGCATTCCAAGAACCGTTCATGCCGTTGCCTTTCATATTATTTCCATTGCTCATTTTCAAATTCTCTCTATTTTTGTCCGTGAATTTTCCAATGCGTGTAATAATAAATGTTGGTTTGACGGTGATCTAACAATGTCAAGCACAGGCTCATTTCCCTGCGTCCGCCATGCAGGGTTTCTCGTTTCATCTTTCTTGTTCCATCCCTCTTCCCTGTACGTCTCGCTCTTTCTCATTTTGCGTCGGTTACAAGACTGTAGCGGGATCGGTACGAGCGCGTAGTAGCACGTTAACCGTCTGCATGGTCCCGTTAATGTCCTCCGAGCAATTAGCATAGTGCTCCTAATTAAAAACACTCCGCGGCTTAACTGGGTGGCCGGGCCGTGCATCCGCAGCTCGGGAGAGAACAGCGCTCTTCGCAGGTGCGAACACGGATTCTTAACGTTTTCATTCTTGTGCAAAAATTGTCTTTAAACATTCTGACGCTGGTATATTATCTTTTGATATGCTGAATTACAAATAGCAAACTTTAAAATAGCATGTAAAGCGAAGAAATAAACTTTCATCACGGTATGATGGTGAACAGCAGCAGCAAAAGGAAGACTTCAAAACAAAGGATTCGCGAAACGAAGCGAATTTACTCGGATGGAGCTAAAAATGAGTACATGGGAGTTGAGAAACGTGACAGAGAGAGAAAAAAATCTCTTCGTAATTGCTAATCGCGCCGTTTCAATGCCGCGCGTGCGCGATTAAAGAACTTTCAGAGGGAACGTTATTAAATTCTGAGAGGACCGACGTCGGAGATATTCTCAAGATGAATCCCAACGAGCGACTTGGCAGTGACAGAAAGTTTCGCGCTCTCCTACCCTTTAAGAGGAACGGATTATTATATCGTAGATTACTCCCGTCTAATGAAGCAATTTCAACGTATTTAATTAACTCCACTTAAATATTCAGAGCCGCAATCCCATCTAAAAATGCGTCTCTCGCTCGATTATATCGCGCACTATGAGCTTCTACCATTTCGCTGCACACATACACACACACACACGCGCGCGCGCGCGCTTTCCTCTAAATATTTACCATCCTCAATATTGTGTGTATTATTAAAGATCTAATTACATTATCACCACATCGGCAATTAAGGAAACATCACCGATTGTAAATTAAAGATAGTGCGCAAAAACATCGTTGCAATGAACATTTAGACCATAAATAGCACAGTTCATTGGTAGGCCTTACGCGGTCTAATCTAATATTCGATCCGGCCGATCGTTACGTTTCTTTCCGACCTAGTTCCGGAGATAACGCCAGTTCGTTCTAACGGCCGATAATCCCATCAAGTGATACGCCCTTTAGGTTACATAATTCACACGAGATCAATACGGGGGCATGCAAGAGCCAATATTAACGATCTCCGAAATATGCTGGTAAATATTTGGTGACTATACCCGAGCCTCGCTTAGCTCAAGGATATCACGCGAGTGCATTGTGCGTGTATGCGCAATATGCTTGTGTGGGTACGGTTCGCTTGTGTACGCATTATACGATCGGCTTTTGGCGCCTTCATGTCAGAACGGCGAATGTCCACAGTCGATTTGAACCGTATTACGCCAGGAGCGATTTCACTGAGCTCCCAGCGTAATTGATTCGCAACGGTTATGTCATCCTGAAGGAAACCGAAGTAATCCGAGCGAACGTACGTCGCTGCTCGATCTGCACAAATCGCTCAATCCGTTATCCTTTTTTGAGATAAGATTACGAGACACGTATGTACAAAAACATTAATCGGTTTGCTGTTTGCCATTCGATATGTCTGCAACGCATTTCAGTGCATTACTGAGAAAAGAGAATAGAAAAGATTTCTTTTTCATATAAAATATTGAAGTCCCTACGAAAATTTACACGAATTGCAGAAGAGAAAAATAAGATTAACATTTAGGTACACAAAAACAAAAATGCAAAAACATAATACTAAAATTAAATGTAATGCAATGTAAAATAAAATAAATATCAATAGCTAAAAATAAAAAAAATATAGAAAATCTATTATACAGGGTGTCCCGAATTTAAATGTCATAACTTCGGGAGCGTGTAGGGGATCGATAAACTAAAAGAAAAAGTGGTAAAGAGATATGCTCGTTTTTGCTTCGTTTTGGAGAAAATCGCAAAAAACATAAAACATAGTTTTTATTTCTGTACTTATTCATTACTTTTTAATTCATATTTATTTGTTCGCGTTGTCACTTGCCTAATGTAAATATTGTTCAAAATGTTGCCCTCTTGCAGCAATGACTCATCGTTCTGGC
>JANQDE010000016.1:2400574-2429436 GCA_037157785.1 Cephalotes varians | reverse complement strand
AACCCTGAGACCAGCATTCGGAGAGCATCAGCTGCATTACAAGTGCCGCGGCAGACAATCTGGCGAACTTTGAAAGGCGATAACCGCCACCCGTATCACATTCAAAAGGTGCAGAATTTATTACCTGAGGATTACAATATATACAAATTCAATCATTAGAAATATACTACAATAAGTCTTAGAAAATATTTAAATAATAATATTTCTTTTTGAATCTAGTAATGTACATTTAATAATAATAATACATCGAAAAATATTGCAGGAAAAGAGAAAGGCTTCGTATTTAGTTCTAGTGGATGTTTATGTCATACGATGTATTTAAACGCGGTATGTAAGGGCGGATGCAGATGTCAACACGCATCGCGATATCGCTTTGACCAAAGGAGGAAACCGCGTTTCCGCATTTGTGTGGAAATTCATGTGGCACGAGAGGGACGAGTGATATTGCTCGTACAGATAAAGGGACCGAAAAACGATATCGCTCGAAAGTAATAAAAACTATCCGTACGGTTAAAATGCGAAGGTAGACCTATACTGTTCCATCGAACAAACAGCCGAACGAAGGAAACTCGACTAATGTTGCGCACCAAATTGAACCCATTCGCTCGTTCGTTCTTCAGTACATACTAACCGAATTCCCTTCGTTCGTTCGTTCGTTCGTCTATTCGTACTACAGACACAGCGTGATTCCGCCTTAAGAGAATTCTTCACGTAGCTGTCGCGGTTACGTCGATTTACGAGACACGAATTTCTGTGCTCGTGCCCGGGTCAAGAGGTATGAATGAAACTGCAGTTACGTAAATGCAAACTGTGGCGTTGTGCAATTTGTAAGAAGTGTGTCGAGTCGTGCAATTAAGGGGTGTCGGTTAACAATAGGGAGAGATGGAAGGTAGAAAACGGCGAAAGAAACCATCTATGGATAAACCGGCGGGTTAAAACGTGTTTGATTTCTTTCTGACGGGTACAGGTCTTTCGCAAACTCATTAGTATTCCAACGCGTTTAATTTATATCGCACGCGCAAATATCTCTGCATCGCTCAAGCGCTTTATCGCTACAAAGTTACGATAAGAAATGTTGTTTTTGCCATTTAAATGCTGTATAAAAAATACGTGTAGAACGTTCTCAAGATGCCGATCCAAATAAACAAATTTCAATGCCAAAGATAACTTTCAAAAAAGTTATCGAAGTTAATAATATCGCTTTGCCAGCGAACATGTAGATTTACTCGCCTAATATCACAATCGTGTATTTCAATTAGCAATTACGGATAATCTTCCGAGCACAATCTTCTAATAAACTAGGATATTACGGTAAACCGATGAAGGTTATGGCTTCGTCGTTCCTCCATTACAAATGATAAAAGTATATTTATTTGTGCGCTCCTAGTTGCAATCTGATTCTATTGACTCACGCGTTTGTGTACTAAAAGAATTAAAATTTTTCTTGTTTAATTCTTTGTAAATGTAAAGATTTGATGCATATATTTTAATAAATGTATATTATCCTTTTATAAATATTCTATTAAAGAATATTATCATTAAAAATTGTTAAAACAAATATGTAATGTCAACATACAATTTTTTCATATAATATCTAATTTTATTCAATTATTTCATGTAATATGGAAAATTAAACTTATTGAAGTTACATCGACTCATTTTTAAAGATCGCCTATATTGTACTTATGCTCCAACATTCATGAAGTATCGCAATCGATCGATAACTCATGCGTCATTGCAGTCGCGAACACGAAAAGGGTACGACGTACGGACGGCTAATTAGTACTTCGACGTGAACGACGGGCGGATTCTCATTCGGATACCGTTATATTGCGCGATCCGCGTGTCACGACGGACGCGAATCCGACCCGACGCCGGTTAACCCTACGCATATCCTAACGGACCTATTTGCAAATTGGTTTTCCCTCGACGTGGCCGAGTTGTCCCGGCGATAAACGCGGATACGCGGATCGACGGATGAACGACGTGCGTTTGCCTGATTGGAACTGCGAGCATCGGGCGCGCGTATGGAATGAAATTGATGATGGAGGAAGACGACGATGTCCGTCCCGCGAATTTATTTGCCCGCGGTGGCGGCGTCGGCGACGGCGACGGCGGTCGTGGCGGCGTCGGCATCACCATTCGACACGTAGCCGACGCCGTCGAAACGCGCCGAAGTCACGTCTCTGAATGGTTGCCTTGTCTTGATTGCATTTGTTCCGCCGATCAACTACTGATGTCGTGTCTTGAAGACCGTAAAAGAGTTGCACCTGGAAAGAAACGGTATAATAAGCAATAGAGCGCACCGAGGGACGCATCGGCGCGCGACAAATCCAATGAGACCAAATGGAAATGTATCGCGTCTGATACCTGGCCGTTTATGTATGTATAACATGACACGAGACAATTTGCGAAATTGACATTTTCAATGCAGATGTTGCTACTAAGGATGAGAGAATACTTATATACTTAAGAGTTACCTGTATTACTGTTATCAACACTTTATTTCTAAGTATAACATAAATTTTTCTAATCCATTTAAATATATTCCGATTCAAATAGTTATAATCATACAGATCATAGTTATATAACTTATAAGCTTGTCTCGCGTATTATCTTTACGGTCTATCGCATAAGAATGTCCATCGCACACTTGTTTCCGCTAAGTAAATCTATCCTTGATCAAAATGGGAACGTGAGAAAAGGTGATTTAAAAAAAATTTTTTATATAGTTACCAGATTGTTTTGTTTTAAAATCATATCATGGAATGATTTATATAATAGTTCGCTTTATACGATTGCGAGATTATGAAACCTTTAATGTTAATTGTATTAAAATAGATATTTTTTTTTAGAACAGCACAATATGATGAAAATGATACAATGAAAATATATTTCATAAATAAAAAAATTCACAAAATTAATAAAAAATAATAGTTTATTAAACAGTCCATTCTTATGCAACGTTGAATTACGACATTCTTATGCATCGTTATGATGATATATATAAATTTAGTAATTAGAATGATGATTTCAAAGCGTTATTGATTATATGTTATTAGTTAATAACATGCATTCATGTAAACAATTACATTCATTTATCATGCTAATTTCAATTATAACATTTATAGCTAAAATGGAAATTATTTTGAAATATGCAATTACAGGCGTAGGATCATGCGAATCATGTAGCAATTACATAATGTAAATGCGACGTTTAATCATTGATAAAAATGTTAATATTTTACTGATTCATTTTTGTGAAACAACAAGTAGATTGCTCATCTTATTCATACCGGAAATATCAATGACGATCGTACGATATTGTGCAAATTATGAATCATCGCTATAATGACCACAAGAACATTTTTATGAGCAGAATGACTCGGGGCGTTATATAAAGACATTCATTTCATCTTGGAATTAATATCCATTCACCCATATTATTTCTGAGAACGTGTATCATCAAGAAAAATTATACGAAGCAATGTCAATAAAACGAGATTATCGAAAATTATATATCCTGCATTATGTCATGTAATTGAAATCTCCCAAAACTTCCAGCAACATTTGATTTACTTTTATTGTTGACAGTAAACACGTAAAGATCAAGAGACACGAGAGTCTCGCGCCAACTGCACGCGCAGCGCGAGATTTAAATCACGCAATTAGATGGATCGCTGAAATTGCGCAAGTAATTTTTAGGAGTGATCGTTTAAAACGGTATCATCACTGTATAATCTAAAATAAAGAAAAGTAAATCAAAATTCGTTACTATACATATATTGTACGATATAAGATGTACGTCAGGTTATTTTTAGCACACATACTACTAGTAGGTCATTCAGTAAATGGGTACCTATAAAGTATGAATCAGCTTTACTATCAGCGGCACATATAACACGTGTTTGTTATATAACAGATCTCTCGCCACTCAAAGAGATATTATCATATTTAAAATATAACGTGGGTATATTTTCCACCATGATTACGAAATTATCAGCTCATGCACGTGCACATGTATGGAAGCAAGACGCCTGACCGGCATTTAAAGATTATTACATTTTTATATACTGAAAAAAAATTTTAATGTGTAAATTTAACACAAAGTTTTCCAACTGTAGATGATAGTTACTGATTTGAAATAGTTTCAATTAAATATTCAGTTAACCAAAAAATTAGCGTTGCGTTGTTAATTAAATGCTAATTTTACTTTATTTAGTAATTATTATCAAATGGTTGACTATTGATAAATTCGGTAATACTTAATACGCTAAACAAAATAAAGTTTATTAAAAAAACTTCTTTCTTCAATGGATGTTTTCCATGTACGTTTTCATATATATTAGTTATCTCCAATTCTTTCCTTGTCGCGAATGAACATGTAATCTCAGCAATTAAGACGATAATTTTTATCTGTATAATTAATCCACATAATTTTCCGACCATTCAGAATTTTATCGTAGATTGTGCGTATCTCACGATCCTGCATTCCTTAGCAACATCAGTCACTTAACGTCTGTCCGCAAACACGATAATTCGCGCGACACACAATCGTAATAATTTTTTGCCGATTACATAAGCGCGAATTCTTTTCGACTCGACGCACGATCGTAATTGCAAACATTTCTCGCACGGCAAGAAAACATTTTCTGTTCTTTAAGACCGGTGGTCCTAATGATAACCGCCTGCATATCGCCATGAGAGCGTCGTTATCGTTACGGCGATTGTGTGCATGCACACAATCGTTCTGTAACAGCTTCAACCTCTTTTTGCATTCTGCCTTGCCTTCTACATATTAGCCTTTTAAGACGTGTGTTGCGTCGCAATTGCATAAGAAAATTGTTAAATAAAAAGATTTTTTGCTGATGTATTAAATTAAAATATATTCTTTTAGTTTCTTCTCTCGACAAGAAAGTTAAAATTAGCATAATATAATCATACATACGTATAAAATAAAATAAATTTCAGTATAGATAAAAATATCTTAAAATTACAACAAATATATATGAATATAAAACGACGGAAAAAGTCTGATTAAAATATATTTTCTCGATGTATTTATCCCTATTGAATATATTCATGAAACATAAATTTCTGTCGAAAAACGCGCAATATCTTTGGTCTGACAAGACTCGCAAACATGGCAGTGCCGACTGTTGATTGAAAAAAGTGTGTCAGTTTGCATACAACTCGTGACATGTGCAGTCTCGTGTGCATGCTGCATGCAGCTGCATCTCGCGCACACGTACCGATCTCTAAACAATCGTACGGTCGTCTATCGTAAGCTTTCGTGTCTTATCGTGCAACGGTTGACACGTACAAACTGAGATTAAGCTCGCCACTAAAAGTTTCTTCCAACTCACGCAGAAATATCTATGGTCGCATTGTTATCTCTCGTGCAATCCTCTCTCGTGATCATTATGTGTGCGCCAATGAATGATTCCGCGGACACAGATTTGCAAGTACCAGCATTAACAACGTTCACGCAAACATTAATTACGGAAATCCAATTAGATTATCTATCGAATTAATAGATAGAATACACGGTGATATATGTGTATAATCAATAAGAGAATATTTAAAAATACGTTTAAATATCGTTGAAATTTACATTCACGATTCGGAATAGCCATATCGGCATGTTATATCACGAACGTTTAAAACATTCGTATCGGCGTGCTTGCGTGCAATCTCGTTTTACTCAATACTTTTGTTGCTATTCGTCGACGCTAGGTATGCAATGTACGCGACTCAGCTATGCGTATTAGGAATTTCAATGCTATGCTGCCGCAATTGTCTTTCGGATCAAACACCGCGCGCAACACAGCTATACATATATGTAGATATGTGTTTTACCTGCGCACAGTGTGACTCATTTAAGAGTGCAATCAATATTACTGATTGTGGGCCGGCTGAGATCTAAATTTTAATAACAGATTCGCAGGAAGCAAGCTCGGAAAAATCAAGAAAATATCGTTTATGAAGCATCGTGTGCTTGCATTAAAAAGCAAGAAAATATCTTCAAGGAAGGAATCTTCTTTAACACGGATTTTATTAGCCTGTAATACTTACAATTACGAGGTATCCTGTTGCAAGTGTGTGCGCGTGCGTATCTGCGTACAGCAATTACGAGTTGTAATTCATCTCGATGTAATACGTATAGCCTACGGCGAGATATTAACACGCAAGTAAGTAATGCGCTTGAAATACATTAAATCGCGCTCATAACGGGATGATATCGTTTCTGGCTGTAAAAATACGAAGCGGTTAATTCGCGTTCATAAACGCAATCGCAGTCCACGTGTGCGTGTGGATATTATACCCGCCGTGATTTCCTATAATCGAAGTACGTGACTGCCGGCGTAACCGGTCACTCGGAACTATTGCGTATGTATTCGCGCGATGCATAAAAGTGATTTCTTTTTACGTCGCGCTAAACCGGCGCGGGACAGAACCGTGGCTCGAGAAGAACGAGATTCCATCTAAAAATTGCTTCGAATTAAATCCAAGCCTGTGAGAATCCTCACTGTTATCATTTATCGCGCGAACGAGGTGAGAATATCGGTGTCGTCGTTTAATCCTCTAGCCCGGTGTGACTTTGAAGTCACATATATCGATATCTTGTTAATCTAATTCAATTTTTTGCTGCAATGTGGCATATACATCTTGTTTTATAACGTCTCCTTGGTATCCAATAAGATTCTTTGTAGCAATTATCAATTTTAACCTGAGATATCAAATTAAATGCTTTTCCAAGTAAAATTGTAAATTCATTGTTAATTTGTATTAACATTTGTTGGTTTCGCGTTACATAAATATTTTTATAGCCATAAAAAAATTCGGGCTATAGAGGGTCAATAATTGTACGTAGGATCGCTTAACGATGGGTTTCTTGTTTTTTTTCATCATGTTTTTTTCGATCCGAACTCCGAACTGACCGAACGAATGAGGGCAGATAACGAGTTGCGCGAGAAATGCGTTCGCGCGCAATATCATCTTTGAAAGAGCTCGGGGAAACTGCAGGAAGACCGCTGCGTTGCTGCAGGCGAACCACAAATTATCAGCTACACGTGCGTGCACCGCATGATACCTCGCATTGCGTGAATTTTTGCGTCGCGCAAGGATCTCACGCGATACAACGCTATGCGCTCCCCACACCAATACGACATTAGCATTCACACCGAAATAATAATTTACCAGGCAAATTGTCAGTATATAAATGTCGATAATGATGATGTGTGTAGTATAGACGTATACCGTCTCCAACGTTGTCCTTATTATACCAAATTCTGCTTGGGAGAATTGAGCTGTCCGTCGCAAAAGATCAAAGAAACGAAGAATCAAAAAGTAACGCAAGACACGGAAAATCGCGCGTCATTCTTTCATCTGTTTAAAAAGATAATCTTGATATACAATATAGAAATGCGAATCGAGTTGTGTGAGTTGGATGACCGGCTTATCGAAGAGAAAATATCGTAATCCTCTTCCCCTGTATTCCCCTCTCGACAGCCCATTGCGGTTGCGCCGCGTGACTATGCGTACTGTCTAAGATTACTCACCGGATGCTACGTGCGTCGCTCGACACCGCCGATTGCACAATTGCATCGTTCAACACATACAACGCGTTATACGTGCAGCGAAGTGTACGATCGCTCGAGTAGTCATCGCTGTTATCGTTGTCGCTATATCTTCGTCGTCGTCTTCGTCGTTGTCATCGCCGTCGTCGTTGCCGTCGTCGACGCGGGTCCTCGCGAGTAATCGTGACTCAATCGCGAAGGCACGTACGGCTAATTGGTCGTTTGCATGAGAAAAAGAGGTTTCCGGTGGTGCCACACGGCCGTGCGAATCGAATCCAGTACTCGGTGAATGGAGATCAGCAAGGTCTCCTCTGAGTCTGAGCATATTAATATGCAATCGTTTGTTAGACATCTTGAGAAATTAAGAGAGATAACGCAGCGACATGAGTGCTGGTTGCAAGAAGTACAACGCGTAATTGCAGTACTTTTCATATGTAATTTATGAGCACTTTGATAGTGTATTTTAGTCAAAATGATACTACGTAGAAGTTTCTTATTGCATACGCAACTTTAGAAAATCATTAACTTTCTGAAATATTTGTTACATTCTGAATAGGTAATATATAATAATTAAATAAGCCGATTTAACTATGATTTAATTATGAAACTAATATTCTTGCAACTGAAGCGAAAAGAAGAAAATGTCCAAATATTAGATGTTTGCTCTTCTTTCTACATGGAACGGATATTGGCTGTTCGAAGGTTATTCAAAGACTAATGTTGATCGTTTCAAAATATTAATTTGATTTGATTAAAGTAAAGACATGTGTTTTACAGAAATATAAAAACTAATTTTTAAATACAATTACTCATAAGTTTTTTACAAAAGTTAGAAACTTACGAGATTCGCTATTAGAAGTACTGTGTGTGTGTGTGTGTGTGTGTGTGTAAATTATTTACAAAAAAATAACAGCAATATTTTACCGCAATCATAATCCATCTTGTTTCTATCAGCAATAAACTATGTAATCTTATATATATATATAGAGTATTGTCGATTATAATAATCTTAAAGAAAATCCTAAGCTAAGGTAATGAAAGTAATATAGCAACAGTTGCAAATTGAAGTGTCATATTCATGAAAGTAAATTAATCGAAAATAACCTTGATTTTTTTTTTTTAATAATACTTCAACTATCATAAGTATATATTATGCGTGCAGTCTGTGAATATGCAACTTATATAGACGGCGCAAAGATAGCATTGAAAATATTTCCATGATCACCCATGCATAGATGACCTCGTGCAAAATTCCGCGTTTCAAGATACATGTCAAGTGAATATTTCTCGCAACAAAGAGATGTATAGGAAGTAAATAAAAGTGAATCAAAGTAAAAAAAAAATCCGATATACATGAAGCGAACTTTGGTAAAGGTCACGGACGTGAATTTCGAAACGCGCTAGTCAGTCCCGCGATTATTCCGTTATGGCTGAAGCGTAGGCGAACGCTTGCGCGAAAGTATCGGAAATTGCAATGAGAAACCGATTAACGTGCATCTTGCTTATTATCTTCGAATTTAGCTAATTAGAGATTATTATCTTTCATCGATATCCGGCTATTCGTGTAAACGATAATGATGCAATTTTATTGCATTTTTTTAATTGTACAAGTACATAAGTGAATATATACCTTCTTCTCTTACACTACTAACAATGCAGATTAAAAATGAATAATATGAATGATATGAATGATATGAATGAATGTAATATGAAATGTAAATTTGAAGATGCGTGACTTCATAGATTAGTTAAACTTTACATTTATTTCATAGTTAAATGTACATAATTTCCGTGAAAAGCATACTAATGATTTTAGCTTAGAGAAAATGATTTTTTCCGATACTATACAATTCCGATATTATATTAATCGATAAATAAATGAACACTAATAAATATGTTTGTTTTTATTGTTTTGGCCGTTCAAATTATCTCATCAATTTGAAAGAGATAATCGTTTCAATGAATGTAATTCTAAATGTCATGAGTGACATCTACTTGGCATGCCAATTGCCGTATTTTTATTCTTGTGAATAAATATAAGACGCACTTGTATGCGTGTATGTCTCTGGAACATGAGTTTATCAAAATTATACCGGTTGCAACATCTAATCTAAGATTGGTTGTTTTCAAGGTCTTCAACTGACTAACTGTACATGTTTTATCTCAGCATTCAGTCGAAGTTGCTCAGGTGAATCACACACTTCATATTAAAGAAAAGATTCCTCTTGTCTCCGTCAGACTTATTATACCCGTTTCATATTCAACATTATTATGTGACTACATGCGCCACCGCAACGACTTTCACGTATGAAATAGTCAAGCGATGCGATGCGATGGTTGCACAAGCAGATACAATCTAGCACGTGACGTTCCGAATTCGTCGGGGCCACCAAAACACGTGAAGGGAGGGAGGGCTGAGAGGACAAACGAGGTCGAGTGATTCGCACGTGCAAGAAGAAGAACGGGGCATTTGGTCGAATGTAGCCGAAATCGCGAGCGATGGAGAGTCGCGAGGATGTAAGTGCGAGTTGATATATTTGTTGCAAAGCGTCGTGTAGTGTCGGCTGTTGCAAAACAGGAAAGCACGTTACGCGTCTGATGCTAATGTGATTTGCAGAACGCGGTAGGTACGTGAAGAAGTGAAAGGGGGCCAGAGAGACCGAGGGAATCAGGTGACAGGACGAAGAAACAAGACAGCGAGTTCGCGTCATTGTATATATCGTCCCGTTTAAAGCCGAGGAGAAATGTCGCGGTGGAAAAAAAAAGATCCCGCGCGTAGGTGGCCTCTTAACGCAACACCCGAATTTTCCACACGACTACTCCGACAGAGACATCGCATTGTTTCTAAAGGAGACGCAGCGATATGGGAAAACGGCGAAGAAAAGACAAAAGATCGCATCCATAGGCACGAAATATTATGAATTTATGTTAGTTTTGCGCTCGATTGCAGTATAATTCATATCATGAAAAGAAAATAGTTAAATATGTAATGAAGTTAATAAGTTAATATGTAATGAAGTGAATAAGTTAATATGTAATGAAGTGAATAAAGTTAAAATATGCTTAATAATAAATGGTTGATATGGATGTTATTTGCCAAAAAATCGCTCATAATAAAATAGGAAAAAAATATGAAAATAAATGTTAAATATGAAATGAAAATATGAAAAATAGCGCAAGTAGTATAAATAATTTAAATGCTAAATATTATAAAGTTTAAAAGATTTAAAAACTATGCATGAGATAAAAAATTTATACATATAGCGTTATTTAACTTTATTTAATGTTATTAATTATTTTCTATTTGATATCGTCTTCCAAGTATCAATATGTAACTAATATTGAAAATACATCAGCATATCGATATAATTTATTGATATTTTATTTTCAGTCGATACTCGAGTAGTATCGAGAAAGGAATCTCTAATATAAGGGCCTCTTTACGTAAATGCGGTCCGCGAGTGCAGTACAAAATCGTGTGCGCACGTGCGAACGCTATGTCTTCGTCGTGTGTGTTAATACATGTACGCGTATATGTTTCAGTTCGCGTATGCACGAGAGTCGACGTTAACCGACGACCGTTTCGATATACACGGCACGTACCGGCGATGTATCGCCTGATCGTGTTCCCAACGCGACGAGAAAACTTTTCACAGTCCTGAAGCCCGGTGTGCGGCCGTCCTCCGCCGAAAACGCTCGACGAGACGTTGGCATGTACGTAACGGAATCTCGTGTTTTTCATCGGGATGCGGAAACACCCCGAGATTCCCCAGGTCTCTTCGCTATCCCGAGGCTCGCGGATTAGGAAAGTTTCATCCGGTGAGGCGGCTAAAGGGCTCGAGGAGAAATACGAGAAAACGTAAATAAAAAGATACGTGGAAAACAATACTGCTCTGTTCTCCATGTACTTTGACCATGTATTTTGACACTTGCAATTCTTGTCTTAAATTATTTTACATGTTTACAATATCGTATTAATTAATTTCTTATAAGTTTTTCTCGCCTCAATTCTGTATAATTTGATTGCATATTTTATAATTGGAAGCAAAGATTTCGAATAAAAGATTTGAACTAATTTACATTTTCGAGTGATGGAAATAATACATATGTGTATATCTCTTATTTATTGTAAAAGTTTAATTCGTAAATAAATAAATTAATGCAAGCTTTTAAACATAGTCTTTATTAAATTTTCTTAAACTGTGAAGAAACTTCTTACATTCTATCCTAAAGAAGTTTAAAATGTTTTATAATAAAGCACGTGCAAAAAATTTTGCATTATTAAATATGCAATTACATTTTAACTTTCAAAAATCCAATCTTCTAATCTTTTTTCAAGATTTTTTTTTTAATTTAAAAGATTATTTTTTATTTTTCTCTCTCTCTTTCTCGCATTCACTTATGAATGAAAACCAGCTCTCGTGAAATTGACTTTATGAAAAATCGCAAGAGCCCGACAATTCGGAGTGCACTCAACGTACCATGCATGAAGCACCTATCCGCACCAATGCTTAATTAACACCGTTAACATGGACATCGTGTACACTCGAGGTGATTTTTAAATCTATATTGCTGTCGTACCCAGCCAGCAACGATTTTCATGCAAAATTTAAACGGTTTATACAGATGTAAACGTTTGAATTTAACTCGCGAATGCTCTACGCCTCGTCCCTCGTTGATTCGCACAGCTGTAATTATCCGTATGTATTTTCCTACGTCAAAAATTTCATCGATAAGATTCGGTGTGTACAATATTTTTTCGAGGGGGGTCAGTCGTGGCAGCGAGAAGGCCGAAACGTGTCCATTAATAAAACTGCTGGAAGTACTCTTCTCTCCTCCTTACGGAGGCGATAACGATCGCTCGTATATTCCAGCCGCGATGAAAAATGGACGAGAGTGCAGGCTGGTGCGTCTCGAAGCGGTCCCTGGAGGATTTGCGAGGGTGAGATCCAGCCGGCTCTCTTCACGCGGCGATATACGAGACGGGAGTGCGGAATCTGCCGGAACCGGAAAGCGTGTCATCGTCTGCATATCAACGAACGGCGCAGCGCGGGGAGGAAAACGCGCGAGGGATGCGCTTTAATAGTGGCGCATTTCCAAGCAGCCGGGTTTCTCGCGTTTGTGTACGTACGCGCACACAACCATCTGGATCCGATGCTACGAGAGAAGACGAAGAGCCCGGCCAACAATCGCTTCGCTTCACGCTCGACTGGAGCTCGTCTTTTTTCATTTAACATGCAAGGTGTTCTTTGACGCGCGAAAGCTGTCGATTTCTTCCGCTGTTCCCGTTGCGACGTGGCGACTTAGCAATTTGAGCGTCTACTCGAGAGAACGCTGTCGAGCCTTTATGTCGATTGTACTCCGATATTACTGATGCTCAGCGACGACGCCGATTGAGGTTCTTCACACCGCGACAGATTCCCCGTTTCTATTACTCCACAAGCTTTTGTGATCGCGTGACACAAAGACGCTTAAACACGTGAATCCGATGCATCGATATCATATAGTCCAAAGTAGCGTCTTACGTATCGATAGCACGACGATAGCTAATATCGCGAATATGTAGTGACTGGCAGCAGTCCTCTAGCAGGTGGCAAAAGAACGGAAGCGCGTTGTTCCGGAGTCGCATCACCGACATCATCGTGTGTCTTTACGGACCATTTCAAAGTGATTGAACCACCACGAAGACTGCGTCACAATCTATTCTGTCGCGTCTGAACGCCGAGTATATCTATGTACATATATGTACAGCGTATATCCACCGTATACCCGAGCAAAGTGTGGCGAATGGGTCTCCTTGGAGCATGAACGGCGGCATGTTGATTTTTATTGGCGCTCTCTCGCTCGCACATTTGCTCCGCGGCCCCGTTCGCGCAGAGTGCACTCTGTCCATTGTTAAGTAGATTTATACGATGTACCGATGACTATCGGAAACCGCATCTGCGGAGTCCTACACTTATTGCCTCTCCATCTTCTTCTTCGCCCTTCGCCTCTTCTCGCGTTTCGCTTCCGTCCTTACGATTTGCGTTACGCTCTTGCATAAGATTTTCTCGACGACGTCGGAGTAGTTTCTCTCCCTTTGCTATTCCATAGCTCAACGTTGAACCTGAACACTTTTAGCAAATCGTTCGATTCGATTCGACACTTTTGTCCTGAGTTATTCCATTTCGCTCGAGAATTTCACGTGATCGAATAGAAGAACTCATGTGAAAGATAGAGAAACGCGTATTTTGATCGTCATAGTTATGATAGATGTAGCACGCACATAAAGAATAATCTAAAAGAATTGTTTTCAAACTATATTTGTTTATATAATTTGAAATTATTGGACTTAGATAACTATTTTCTCACGATACTACATACATTTTTAAAAATATTATATAATAAATAACTTCTCTCTTTTGAATGTGATATAAAGTACATCTAATAGAAAAAATAAATTAATTAAAAAAAATCTTTTTTTAATTAAAATTTTTATTTTTAAAGAACATTGTTTTTAAATTACGAGAATAATCTAATCCAGCCATCGATGAAGAAACAATAGAAGAAATAATTTTCATAATATATATAATATATGCTGCATAATATAAAATAACTTATTTTTTGTTCATTTACTATTTTGGAGAAACTAATTCTTTATTGAAATATTTTCACATGAAAAATGCGACAGATAAATTACAAGAGGCCATCTTAAAAATTAAATCATCAACGTTGTGATAATTCAACAAATCACGATTAGCGCTGATTAGATGGAAGATTTATAGCCACCGGAAAGCAAAGAGCCGCGAGTGCATTATGATGCAATAATTTCGACTACTCACGATTTCTCCTACGTATGTTCGATTGCAACTTCTCGCAGCTCTCTCCCTGGCCTTTGTCTCTTTCTATCGCTTACTCGTTGTGATGCTGCGTTCATCGTTTGCCGATATTTCGAAAGTAAAGTAAACTTCTACAAAACTTCTGCAGTAGAATCTAATGAGACTTCTCGCGCTGGCGTGAGAACTTTCTTCCTAGTTTCGTCGTAATGAAGACTGATCAACAGTGAATCTTTAGTCTTTTTTTAGTTCTTCTAAACTTTCTTTTCGATGTATTCGGACCACAAAGCTATGACGCGCTGTGAATCAATATCTTATTTACCAAGTCTTAGGATGATCCTTGGAAAATCATTAATCGCATTTGTCAATATTTCTCGCTGCGATGCAACACATTTAAACGTAAAATGTTATTTGCTGTCATCGTTAATGCATCCTAAAATTGCCGGATGAAATATAACTCTCACTCCGTCGTCGCTTGTAACGATGTAAGAAAACACAAAAACACGAGCGCCGGGCGCCGTCAAGAAATGAGGCATTTAATTCCTTCGTTCTCGCGCAGTGCACGTGCCGTGTACGAGCCATTAGCTTCAATCGCGAGGGGGCTTACAGTTTCTTGAAGGATCTCGTCTTCCCTTGGAGAAGACGATTTTTTAATTCAAATTAATGCTTTCAGCGAAATTACACGAAAACTCGTAACTTGTCAGCCCTATCTGTGTGCTTACGAAGACTTTTTCGTTGTCTCTCTCGGCTGATCAATAATTTTATCGTGTCGCGATTCAATACGAAAAGTGCGATTTCGTTGTTTAAATATTTTTCTCATTGCTTAAACGCTATCACGGTTTTTTTTTACTCCGAGTATTTAATATCTAACTAAACTATTTTGTGTCAAAAAGTTATTATCGTTTGCGAAAATGTTTAACGCGTATGTGTTACACATATTTAACAGAATTCATTAAAACTTGAATGCATATTGCATTGCAGACGCGACTGGAATATCATATACATGGAATAATGCGTACGCGGACATGAATTCTAAATTCTGAAACAAACCACAAAATCGATTTCAATAAAATTTAAACAACATGTCACGTAACTGACATAATGATATCGTACGCAAGTTTGCAACTCACAAATAACATGTTGTAACAATAAAAGCTAAACATAAATATAGTTCCGCAAATACGAATGTAGTTACAGAATGAATTTATTTTTGTTGCAATCCGATATTACCATGCTGTTGTCCTAACTGTAATATAGACTTTTTTAAAATATATAGAAATATTTGGTAAATAAATTTGTAATATATGGATAACGTTGTCAACATTAAAACAGCAATTTGTATTAATTTCAGCATAATAGCTATCTGCTTTAAATTAAAAAGTTCTGCAACTTTATGAATTATGGACGTTCATATTACGTTGGACGTGTATAATTATTTCGCCAGAGAAATTAAAGAATGTCCATAAAACATTTATAAAATATGTTTTACTATAAAAGTCAAGAAAATTCTATGAGCTATGAATAACGGAAACGTGGTGTGGTGCTGACGAAGCGGAAAATATGAATAGCGCATATATCTTTTAATCACACTACGTTTTATTATATCATTTTCAATTTTCGCACGTGCGCCGCTAACAGCTGTTTGCTTCGTGCACGGTTTGATTTCGCGTATTGACAATCGTACGATGACAATGGGGAGCGAGCTTCATTGAATGCCGGCGAATGACGAGGTTTATCGCTCCCCGGGACGGCGCGTGCAATCGCGTTAGGAATGCGAGTACGCACGATGTCATTTCCTTCGATCAAGGGACCGTGCTTTCATCCAGCTCGTTCTGGAGATCGTTCGTTTGGTCTCGTCTCTAATGCCGGAGCAATGACCTTGCCGCATTTCGCCGTGCAAACTGCAATTCATTCGATTCTCCCGCCCGATACGTCGTGTGCATCGCCGGAGAGATATACCGTGGAGGTCTCTTGTGCAATCTGTAGCCGTTGCAACGACCGCTCAAGAACGAGCTCGGCGCGGATCGGACTTAATCGCTTTAAAGATCGAGACCGCACTTAAAGAGGATATGTCAGATTTGCCACGGTTATCCGTGAGCATGGCTGATTCGATTTTTTGATGTACCGTGCAGATTTATGCATTAACATTATGAATAACGCAGAAATATGATAAAGGAGATAAGATAAAACTTGAGAATTTATACATTTGTGCAAGTTAGTTCGTTATGTAAAACATAATTAATGTTATATGTTAATTCTTTTAACATGCGCAATAAAGAATAATTTTAATAAGCGCACTATGTAATTAAAATTCAATAAATTTAATAAAATTAAATATTTATATTTTATATATATAATTATATAATTTTATATAATTGTATTAAAAATATCTTTGTAATTAATGGAAAATATCTTATATGAGTATCTTAGAAACGTTCTGCGATTAGTTACAAATTTAATAAAAATCTTTCCTTTGTTACTACGTGAATAATATTTGATTAAACTCTAAACTATGATAATTGTTAATGTTACTGTAAACGATAAAATTGCAAGACTTATTCGACAAGAGCAAAATTAAATTACATCTTTTTTTCAAACGTTTGTAAAGTTTTACGAAGTAATTGATAATGCCGCTGCAAAGAAATAGCCAATACGCGATAAATTCGCTTCACAGGGCGCAAATCTAATTACTTTCGAAGCATTCGATCCATCGAGGCTAAAGAACGCAGCCAATCTATTTCTAGTAATTCTAGCTATATACATACGCGCGCGTGCTACCGTTGCTTGTAGAAATCGCAGTTTGATGAATGCGAATTCCACGCGATCGCGAGCAATTTCCGCGTCGTGGCAAAACAGAGATTGTGATTCTGGCATGAGTCATCTCGAGCATGCTACACTATCGTAACTGCGACCGTAGCTCATTGAGCACGTTACTGCGGTGCTCGATGATTACATTCCAACGACTTAGGAAGTTTTTGTTATTGCGAATCTGGCGAAGTGTAGTAGTGTGTATGCATGTACACGTGGCATGCTCGCAGCACGAATCGACGATGTTATGTTCGGAGAGTGCGCTCATTCGAGAGAATACTAGAGTTGAATTAATAGACAAGGGGAAGGAGAATAATATCCAGTGTTTATTTTCTTTCTCTTATACAGGAACTATGGACTTACTGGACCAGACAGAAGGATTTCCATCTAAAAATATCATTTCCGTTTAGAATATCAATCATGAATTGAAATGCGTCACTTTCAAACTATAGGTACGACTTTTCTCTTCAAGAAATGCAAATCATAATATTCTCTTTGAAAATTATTCAAAAGGAGACTAATAATTCTCGAAGCGAGTCATAACAATGGCCAGTACCATAGTTCATCCATAATAGGGACACAGAATTACATGAACGTAAACCTGAATTGGAGTTGCAAAGCTCGGAATAAAAGTCACTCTGAACAGGTTGAGATAAGTTGACAGTGTGCCCAATGGAACAAGAATAGAATGCGAAGAGAATGAAGAGAATTGTCGAGAATCAGTCTCTCATAGGGGTCCTGCGGGCGATTGCGACGGTCTCTTACTCCGCCCTTAACGAACCTTTAATGCTTGCCGTAGCACGATGACGAAGGGTCTCACAATTTCGTGGCGGTCGAAAGTGACACCGAATTCTCCGGCATTTAACCCGGTGCGTTAACCTTTCTGAAACCGAAGCAATTGCACTCATTGTCGGGAACGGTGGTTAAAGGGAGTAGTAGTACGCAATGGTTGAGTGGCGCAGGGCGAGGAGAAGGAAGAGGAGAAGAAGGAGGAGGAGGAGAAAGAGGAGGATGGAAGAATGGGAGAGGGATGGGTGATTCAGCGTTTAATTGGACATGTGCTTTTTTATCAGACCTCCACTCTGACCGCTCTGAGTGTGGGTGCATCTGATCTGGATACTGGCGCGGAGAAACAAGAAAATGAGGCAGAGAAAGAGAAAGAGAGGAAGATGTTAGGGCCCACGTCAAAAGAAGAGCTGAGAAAGGGACAAGCGCATCACGTGCGACATTTGCCCTATCGTACTCCGTGTTTCATTCCACTCCTTCGCTCGTAAAGCGTGCACACGTTGTCAGTATGCGTGTCATGCGGTACTCGCGGGAGGTTAACAAATACGGTCAACACTAATTGACTTTTTAACCGTTAATTAAGACTTACGGCATACCCGACCGTGATAACGTTATGCTTGCCACGATCGAAAAGGAACAGCGAATACTGGCAAAGTTTCCATGGGCGTGTATTTTTAAGGGACAAAAGTGTCTTTGTGCAAAGCTGGCTTCCTAATCCTCGGACACTTGTTGTCCGAGGTGATTCAAGACAAACAGATTGAACGGCATTGTCTATAGAGTTTAACGGTTGGCCGCGATAAGTTTGATCGCCAATGAAACTTCGATGTTTGCTACGACTATTATTTCAGAGTTCAATGACCTTGCGGCTTTGGGTTTAATCGCATTAACTCTTGGAAGCACAATTACTTCGTATAATATGTAGATTTCGTGCTGAGACTACATTATTAATTATACCGTCAAAAATTAGAAATTATAATAAGTATAATAATTTAGTTAAAAATGTAGTATAGGGAGAGAGAGAGAGAGAGAGCAAGATCTAATTGGAAATATTTAATGTATATAACATTTTGTGCGTGATGATGTATAATTCATATACGGATGTATATAATTCATATCAAAGAAATAAAATATTTATGTAAATTAAGCATTTAATTTCACAGATTTTGCTTATATATATATATATATATTTCAAGTTTTTTTTACATTACTAGGTCAAGAAGAGAAACGCATTGATTTTGCGTCGCGCGATGCTGAAAATCAAATTTCGGAAATACATATTATGAAAATCAATTGACTCTCGTTATCATTCATATTAATGACATGTCACTGGCTGATTTTGCGTTTACCAAGTCAATAAAAGCCAAGAATAAATAGTTGACGATATTTGAAAATGTGGGTCAACAGTCGATTTTGCTCAGGATGCACAATCCGCAGGATGCGTTCTTTTTTTCGAATGTAAAAGATGCACACTCGTTCTCTTACTCGTCCTCAAGGTCCCGCATACGTCGGACATATGTCATGCGCATAAGTGCGTTACAATAATAATGCACGAGTCGTGGGACTGACCTCGTTAGCAAGTATCCAGACCTCTATACGCATATACATACTCTCGCTTATGCATGGACACAGCGAAGGAATTAGCACGACAAAGCGGAATCGAGCGAATGACCCCGTCCTCGCATTCGCCATTCGAGGTATTTCTAAAAAGACAATGACGCGCGCTTGTGTGTGATGCTGCCGTTCAAATGCCGCGAAAAAGTTATTCATAATTCACGACTGACCTCTTTAAAAAGCCGCTTTAACCCTTTCGCTGGAGCCATTGTGTGTTTTCTCGGACAATCGGTGCAATGTTATATTGATGCCGTTCAATTATGGATAAGCCACTTTGGCATGGTAATGATTGCATTTGAATGATTATTCATTAGAATTTTGTTCTATAAATAGAAATTTAAAGATTTTTCTAAGGATTAAATGTCAGTAATTAAAACCGTGATGTAATAAACATATTTTTCGATTTATGAAATTTAAATTTTACGATATAAAAAACTGCAACTAGATATTCAATACATTGAATACATATTTTACTAAAACTTTTTATTTTGTATATTTTGTGACTGAAATTAAATTCATTTGAAAATACTATAAGTTGAAAGAAAAATGATGCAAGTATCTTAGTAACTCTTATTTTTATACGAGTATTTTACGAATTTTAAAATGTTATGCAATAAGTGTACGTACAGGCATCTTTTTTTAAACTCGACCATAATTCGCTTTTAATTGCTTTAATTCAGGTCATTGCATCCTACACGCGGTCTGTGAGTTCATTTAGCTCCACTATCGCACTCGGTATGCAACAGTGTTTGTATTTCGCATTTATGCATCTAATTTTACAACTGGTGCACGTTTATCGCTATTTCACGCTATATGTGGAATACAGAGACATGGGTACTAAATATAGCTAATGTGCACACACGTGAGCACACATATTCATTTTTTGGCTTTTTTTTTTTCAAGATAGCGCAATGCCGGATAAATCTGTGACCTCCGTGCAATAAATTTCAATTCGGGCACGTTGAAAACGTGTATACTAATTTATCACAATCGCGCGTCTCTGCCCCGGTAGTCCATCACTGTTATCTTACCCGTGAAGAGAAAGTGTAAAAGAAGATTTTGAAGGAATTCTTCTTAAGGAAAGTGTACACACATGTACGCAACACACGCGCGCGCAATATCAGTCGAATAAAATAAATACAACCTGAGAAAGCGGTAGAAATTCGTTATTTTTTTTCACACGTATCCTGCTTGCCGGAATAACGAGGCTGTTATTTTCCTTCTCTTGGAAATCTAGAAGTGTCTAGATCTAATCGTGCTAACACACGAAGAAATCATTGATGTAGTTCTGCGAAATGTAGTTCTTTACGTTTACTTTTACGTATCTCTTTACGGATTTATAAGCAACTCGATAACCCAACAAATTTTCTTTTTTGGTAAAAGAGTATCAGATTGTATCAGTCGTAACCTTCACCCCTATTTCGATTCCGTTTGATGAAATTAACGAGTTATCTGGTCGAGACGATTTCACGGGAGCAAAAAACGTTCAACGACGGGCAAAGGTAAATATTAAATGAGTTTTGCGTGTACATTTTTTGTTATCTGCTCTGCAAAAAATACATGCGGGAAGAAGACTCGGAGGAACGAGGGAGAGGACTATCAAGCGCCGGAGCACGAAACCGTAAAATATTTCGAACCATCGTACCGTCGTGATATTTTGCCTTCGCGTCCCTTCTTCCTTTCGGCTCGCGAAGAAAGGAAAAGTAAGCGGCTTGACCGGAGCGCGGCGCGAAGAAGAATGAAGTGACAGTCGCGAATAGGAAAGAGTGAGAGAAAGAGAGGATAACATCAGGAGAATACAAAATTGACCGTAACATAAAGAAGCGGAAGATACGATAATGGCAACCTTCGAGAAGGGAGAGCACGCGATAACGTGCCTTGGATATAAGTATCATGCACCTAACTCACGCTCATCTTGCAAATGCAGGTGCGTACGCACGTAAACGGAAATCAAAGCGACAGGAATTGCAAACTGAAGAATAGATAGGCATCGAAAATTAAAATTTCAAAGAATGTTTTATCACAATTATATGGCATCTCGTCAATCGGATTCCACAAGCCTTTCCACATATTTTATCCAACGGTTGAAAAACATTCTCAAAAAAATATTAATCATGAATATTAATTATCACACAATATTGCACTATTTAATGATTATTATTAATAAACCTTTTTTGTTCTCTCAAGGTATATTTCTACGCGAAAGGAAATCTAGAGCTTTTTTCATCGAGATTATTGTGCGCAGTCAACGACGATTACGTCTACAATCAACTTGACAACGATTTATTTTCCCCTTTCCAAATAATAGCGAACTTGATGATTCAAAGAGCGGTACCACTGTGACTGAGAAAAAACTGTTTTTTCACACTGGAATCACTGTTGCGAAGGATATCGGTAATCTCGACAAGGCGTAACCTCTGTTTTATAAAATTAGAATCCTCGAGTCTCGCGGGTACTACTCCCGGTCCCCATAATCATCATTGTGTAGCGAAGATAGAATCTTTTGTTAGAATTAGTGCGGCGTAATCGTGGCATTCGTGGCCGAGACGCGATGCGACGACGGTCCCACGAGACCGATCAAGTGAAAAAAGGGATGTAATCTCGGTCGCTTAAAGCGACAACAGTGTTCGGAGTTACTGCCGTGTCGCATGGTAAGACCGATCTAACGAAACCTCATTCCGGAAAGAGAGGCGTGCACTCAGCCCAAATTTACGCGCGAGTGTTTACGGGGCAAGATGGCATTGAGTTGCCGCCCTTATGCGCATTAATGGCAGTCCGAAAGATAGTAAGCGCGCCCTCTCATCTTCGTAGACAATGGAGACGATACTGCTGTTCTGATAACAATACTCCGGAGCCGTGCTGTCGACATCTCGGGCTTCGTAAAAGAAAGACGACGGTCAAAGCAAAAGCTAGACTATCGTTCAAAAGCAACTCTAAGGTTTAATGATGGCATGTAGGCGCCCAGCTTGTGAGAATTCGAATAAGATCCTATAATTTCACGGTAAAAATTTCGAATCTTTGATATCGCTTGTGGATTTTAAAAGATATTTCATAAATAACAAAAATGTGTTATAAAATAAATGACACAAAAAACGTAACAAAAAACATGTTATATTTTTTATTATTATGCAATGAAACAAATCAAAATACAAATTACGGGAAGAAAAAATAATTTGGGCAGCTTTTTCTAGATTAAGAAACGATCGTCTGTTCGTGTTGCGCTAATTTACGCAGCAAATAAGTTTGGTATAAGATAATTTAAGATTTGCCATTAAATTAGTTTCAGAGTGCAACTGTAGTGAATGTAGATATATATATACAATTACAAATGTTTCTGCAGCAATGTATGCAGCAACGATCAACGCTTAATTTTACATGCATATCAGTTCGATTCGCTTTACGGCCAATAAGTAAGTCGGTACCAATCGCGCGTCACCATACATCCTCTACTCACCATAATCTGTCGAACGGACTGCATAATTCATTCCGTCATTGGCAGGCCTGAGTCCGATGATTCGTTATACCGCGACACACGAACTACGACGACCGAATGGTAATGGCTGCTTGGACGTACGCTCGGTATATGATTTGGCACATAATTCGCGTCATAGTCATCCTGGAATCACTCAGGCGTCTATAAATAAATCCGACGAAATGTGAGGTTTTATCACGAACGAAAAAAATTTGTCATCGTGTATAATTAGACAAGATCTAACTTTCTGCAAGTTCTGAGTTATATATAGAACAGCATATAGAGCAGCGTTTTTCTTTTTTTTTTCAGTTTTCGGCAAAATTTTATGTAGTGAATTAATTACGTAAAATTTATTTAGAAATGCATGACATATATGCGCAAATTTCTTAATAGAAGACATTTATCTGTGCTAGAGAGAATTATGTAGGAATTTTCCTTCTTTTATTATAAATTTTTTTCGTTATTATCAGAGTTTTAATATTAATATTTCACTTTTCCACGGCTAGTCCGTAAAATTACACGATCAAAGTGTCAGCTGTGCCAGCACCGAAAGCTGCAATGTAAAAGATAACGGGCTTCGCGTGAATCAAAATTACGAGAGCATATTCGTCCTTTGACTGACGTTAATTCTATTTCCCGGGAAAATTGAAGCGGAGCGATAAAATCGCTCGCTCGGATACATTGTAGACCTTTCTTCCGTTCGAGATCTCCGTCGATTGAAAACACGAACATTTTCACTTTCAGACTAAATTCAGCAAGTTTCTGTTTATTAGCTACTTAAGAAATTCAATAATTAATGTTTCAATCTGATATAATATAATATATAATTCCACAAAATTTTTTTCAATCGCTGTGCCCAATAACGTCCAATACTTTTTGCGGTATAAAATAACTATCATACCATACTAAAAGTATTTTGCAATGCAAATTTTTTAAAATATTATGCATATTATTAATATTATTATCCATCCGTTTTTTTTTCATTACAGTTCAGATTTCTAATATTACGATTATGTGCATGAATATTTATAGTGGTAATAAATTAATAAAATCAAATGTTAAATAATAAAAGAGAAATTGTACAAAAATTTTCATCTTTTTTTTTATTCCTATCTTCAAATATTAAAAATTTTTTAAATGGCAATCCATCCTGACGAAAGTTTCAGATTTCCTCTCGCATAGAAATGTAAAACCTCATAAAAACCGGTAACCGTTTATTAGTAATATAATAATAATAATTAAATGATGTAACATTATGTGATGCTTTCATGATTAATATTCTTTTAAGAACTTTTTCTCGACCGCTGGATAAAAATTAGAGGTTAAGAGTGTGTAGTAATATAATAAATTATCAAATGACAAATGGAAAGGGGACTCATTCTTTCTACAAGGCTTGTAGTTCTCTCGCAAGAGACATTCGTCTCGGTGTTTCTTTTTGAATCGTGATTATGCCATCCAGCTCTTTACGAGTCCTGCGAATTCTCGTGAGTTACTCCTCGAATCATTCTTAGTAGGCACTTTGGGGCCTCCCGAAAGAAGCGATACTAACGCCGAGCGCCATTAGCCGCGCTCTAGGACCGGGTTGCGCAACCGCGGTCCTCCTTACCTAATGGTCGCTAATATATCATACTTTTTTCAGCTGTCACCTGTACGACATCCATTTTGCTGCAGCGTGGTTCGCGTCACTACCGCACGGCGGACTGGCATTTCATCTATCCACCGTCACTTTGCCGCTACGCAGTTACAGCTTCTTACAAGCGCTATCGTACCTGTCCTCCCCCCGTTCTTCCAATTCCCATTTCGCTCGTTTTTGTCGAGTGCGGGGATTCCTAACTTTTCAAACGATGCAATTATATCGTCGGAAGATTTCTTTTTGCGTCAAGTTTATTATCAGCAGATTGATCTAGCAAGAATACCAAAATAATTTTTTACGATGACAACTTGTACGACAAACATGACACACAAAGATAGTTCAGTCGAAATAATCGCTCGACATAAAACGATAGTTTAAATATTCTATCTTGAAAGATTGTTTAATTTTAATATGTAATACATTTTCAACACTACACATATTTTTTTCTTTCTCTAAGAAATTAGCATAATTTGATAGCATCATAAAAAAATCGTTTTTAAATTCATATAATACACTCGCTAGGTAAATATTTGAATGTACCTTTTAATTGCTTTAAGCTACATTATGAGATAACTGCTCTTACGAAGTAGTTTCAAGCCAGTCGTGCGCGTATATCTGATATACGTGCATTTGCGCACTCGCGCGTCTGCGAGGAAGAATTTGTGAGATCGTGTGTGTATTCGCATATATGTACATTGTGGGCTCCAGCAACCACATATAAGTGCGGAGCGGCATCCTCAAGGGAGGCGCACTCAAGGATCGGAATGCTTTGCCGTTCTCCTCTTCCTAACCTCCCTTCACCGTCACCGCTTCCCTAACGGCGTCTACCTAGAAAATCCAAACATTCTTTCGAGTTTATCAACTTTGTGTTTAATTCACGAGATTCCGCAGCGAGGACGGTCGCAAAATCTAAGAGCTCCCGAAAGCGCGAAATTAGAAGTTGCATAAATATCTCTTTATAAAGAGTGAAATGCATCCAAAGAAAAGTTTTTGTAAAGAAATGTATACTCTCAAAGTAAATATATATAATTCATATTTAATTTATATTCTAAAGTTAATATAAGATATAAAAAACTGTAACTGCACTTTTGATAAAAATGTTTTACGTTTGTCTTTCTCTCTGTTGATAAAATTGCACATATGAAAAGAATAAAGTGAAATCATGAGTTATATATTTTTTTGTTTACCACGCTATTTGTTTCAATAAACGTATTGTCGCATAAGAATGTGCTGATGTGATTCACGGATGTGAATTTGTCATAATATGAGCTAGTTCGCTCATGATATTAAGCTTTTAAAATACGGGTTTGGTATACGAGTTTGTTGAAAACAAATTTCATTATCTTCTGTGCTGAGCCGGATAGAAAGCGTCAATTTGGTTCAACAACGACACTCGACCGGCAATCCAGCCAGCAATGCCCGAGAGTATGCCCGGCCGTTGCGCTATTATCGGTTTAAAGTCAAACGAATTTCGTGAACTTGGCAATCCGGGCTCTCTCTCACCGAGTCGACTCGGCGCGCGCCTTTGTGCGGCCACGTTCCGCTTTATCTGCGCCGACCAAACGGCCGTCTAACTCAACTTACCGATTCCGACATTCTAATCTCACCAGGATACCAGCGGCTAACGTACTTTCCCGACCTGATAAAGACCGCATCCTCCGTCGAGATAAAGAGCCTCCGCCATCCGTCAGTTCGCGTTTCCCCAATGTTCCGGTGACGTCGGGGCTGAAAAACGTTTCATGCCTCGGATGTAAATCCTCGAGCAGATTTCAACGCGAGTTAGATTCTCGCTCGCGGCAGACTTCACTCACGTCGAGGCCCTTCGGACGTGGGATTCGCCCTTCATCGATCTTCGGCAGGCTTTATGAGCTTACACAGAGCAGCGGAAGCCTTCTGTGTGAGCTCAAAGTGCGGCGAAGTACACTTTTAAAAGCTCGCGGGGATACGCGGTCGGATGATTCGCTTACAGCACTTGGCACACTTTCAACGTTGTCTCGACAAACTTTGTTGGAAAGTTATGGACGTTCTCTTTCCACGAGCAAAATGCGCTTGATTATCAGTGCATGTACACACGAAATTAAGAAGGGACCGGAAGTGTAGCGAATTTTATAGAGATCGATATGAATAGAGATATCGAGCGTAATTTCGTCGGTACGCGTTTCGTGCACGCGCAATT
Source organism: Cephalotes varians (assembly GCA_037157785.1). Classification (NCBI taxonomy): domain Eukaryota; kingdom Metazoa; phylum Arthropoda; class Insecta; order Hymenoptera; family Formicidae; genus Cephalotes; species Cephalotes varians. The sequence goes on along the minus strand of JANQDE010000016.1, from coordinate 2,402,555 downwards.
GCTCGAATTGTTGCATGCTCTATTCTCCCCAAGTAAAACGACTTATGCTCCTACTTTGCTTGTCGGGAAACATTTCCGAGGGAAGAGCGATAGTAAATCTTAATGTTAATCAAGAACTTTTATACATATTGACATAAAACTGATGCAAAAATCCATAATATAATATTATAATAATTTTCAATTATTAATCGTCTGCCAACGTCATTTTCGTAACATGCGATCATGAAAATTCATAAAGGCTATCTTATCGGCGCTTTTCTTTAAGCATAGGCACCCTTATCGATGTTGCAAGAGTGAGTCGATAGTTTAGCAAGTATCGATCAAGTGTCTAAGTACGTGTACCCGAACAAACGCGCACGCTTCTCGTTGTAAAGCGCGGATAACGCGTTCTTAATTTGAATCACGTCGACCCTATTGGCAAGAAGTTAACGAGCAGTTTTCGTAATAATACGTGAGTCAGCGTTCTTAAAGACGGGAGGGTACGGGAGTTGGAGACGACAACGGCCTCTCGAAAGTAAAGAGTCGCGTGTTTGTGACACGGTTGGTGTACGTGTACTGGGACGGGATTAATTGAGTACTCGGGGAGGCGGAGGAATGAACACGCGCACGGTTCATCGATTCCCGTCGGCTCTATGAGCTTATACGTGCGCGAGGGGCACGGCGGGTTAGATGAATGGACGGATGAAATGGATTTACACGAAACGGCGGAACATTTTTCAGGAGCTCATAAGAGCGAGCGGGAATCTCAAAGGTAGGAGGAGAAGCACCGGAGTGTAGGAGGGAGCGAGATATCGACCGCGGGAAGTGACAGCCTCTCGAAAGTGGAGACCCTCAACGTGCTCTCCTAACGACAAATGTGTGCTACCAGGATCAATTGAATGCTTCGGAGAACGCGAGAGTATAACGGGGAATCGATATCGCTCTGAAAACGCGTCCCTTCGACGGCTTCGAGCGACCGCTGTAATTTTGTATTCGGGAGTATGCGAATCGCATCACTGGCAACTCTCATTCTTGTCTCGTTACGCGAGACGACCATTTTCGTCGTCGACAATCGGTGCCGAATTAGAGAATCGATAGACCAATTTAGCTATTGCGAAATACATTGTCCGATCGTCGACTAGTCCCACGCGCCGCAATGTAACGCCGCGCACTTACATTTCTCAAAACTTTACGAGGAGTGAAAAAGACATCTCTTGGCGCGCCACCAAGAAAAATATTTCCGGCAAGAGTGTATATAGAGCTTTTACGACGGTGCACAGAATGTGGATGAATACTTTTTCACTGAAATAAAGCTGTCCCTCTTTTCGACGGCGAAGTTAAGAATCGCACATTGCGTTTTGCAAAATTGGTCGCAAAAAATGATAATTCCTTGTGCCTGGATGAAAGTTGCGACGAATCGATATGCAATCGCGGATTATTTTACCCCGAGAATTCTTGCACAGACTCGAACGATGTTCGATGCTTCTTCTATTTTTAGGCTTCTCGATAGGGCCAATCGTGTTCTTCCTTGAAACACGTGTAGTCATTCCAGCCGATGTGACGCATTGCCGGGAAAAGGGCTATTACGAGGGCCGGCTATTACAGAACAATCCTTCGCGTGATATCGATTCGGCTTTGTGAGAGTCTTTTCCCATGAGACACACTCTATATCACAGATCAGCAAGAAGTAGAAAAACAAAAACACTTCGATTCTTTCATAAACCGAATAATTGTGTGTTCTATTTTCTGCTGTGACACTTTTGTGACAATTTTTTTTCTCTATGAAACAATTATTATTGTTGTATTTGATTATTTTTTTATATATAATATATAAACGTATGTATAATATGTAATATAATGTAATGCATTAAAAAAATATTTAAAATTTTAATTATGTATTATTTTATATATTTATTACACTCACGTAATACACGATATATTGCTTCTAAATTATAAATTCAGATATGTCTTATATTAATATATACGTATATGTCTGTACACA
>JANQDE010000016.1:2328686-2400429 GCA_037157785.1 Cephalotes varians | reverse complement strand
TATGTACACACACGCACAACGAAATTGTTGAAAAATTGAACTAGATTTTTGCTACAATTTTGAAGCTACAAATTTGAAAATAATTATGTTGGATCAAAATAATTGAGTAGAAAACTCAAGCAATGATGAGCAATGCTGCAAAAAATTTTGACATTTTAGCAATCAGCTTGAGCATTCTTTTAACAAAAGCGTTCTTTCCGTGCGCGCGCTTTTGTGTGTGTCGGGTATATGTATGTAGACGCTCGTACATTAGTTTCCATAAACCTGTTTAGCTTTTCCCATCACTGCCTTGCCTAGAGTCAAATCCCTGGCACCGGGGGTCCAATAGGATTATCGTAATGGTTCGCCAAGATTCACTACGACCTTCGATCTCCAGTAGATTTTCGTACGATGACTTGCTTTCGAAATATACGGAGTCTCTAAAGTACCAAAACGAATATGATATCATTTGACCAACAGAATACGAATGTGTTTATAATATAATACAAATATTTAGATAAAATTATGTCTTTGTTTTAAAACCTAAAAAACTTCTAGACTTTATTTGGGAGAGCTTCCCTTCTTAGAGATATTGAGCTCTCAAGAATAAAATGATCTTTGTTGTTGTTAGTAAAATAGTTTCGAGAAAATAAGAAAATGTTATTTATTATTTATTAATTCTTATATTATTTATAGTAAAAATAAAGGCGATAGCTGAAACCACTTATCGATAAATCCGCTGCTGGGCGAAATCGAGTATCAAAGCCATAAATTCTACGGCGCCATACGCGAGGTAACTATTTATCTAGTTATCCGTCGAGTAAGTCACGTATAGTTCCGCCCTCACCAGCTTCATTATCTTCGCGGGACACGTTCTCCCCTGATGCAACGAGATTGCCGGATGTGCAGAACGGAGGTCGGCTTCTTCCTCCGTTGCGGATCAAGAAGACGAAGGGGCCCGGACGGGTCCAAACTCGACTTCCCTCCCTTTTCCCGTCTCCCATCCCATCTTCGTGGTCTGTTTGGTTTTTCTTCTCCTCCCTGCTTCCTTCCTCAGTTTCTTCCTCGTTGCCGTCCGGTGTCTCCGGTTAACGTCGCGAGTCACGTCGTGTCAGAAGGGTTTTGCGAGTCGGCGGATGACTGCCGGCGGGTGATACGTCGCTTTCTCGTGTGACGTCAGCCCCATCGCGAAAGAAAAGGGGCTGGCAGCGATGGTTATGGCGAATGAGAGGGAAAAAGAGATGCGGAGTAGATTCACCACAGTGAGAAGCCCGCTTAGATGCTGCGCCAGAAGGGCTCAGTGTTACAAATGACCGCGGCGCTATGCATACTCAAACAGACCGAAGACATGCCACGTATGAAGGAGAGAAAAAGAAAAAAATATTTATTTGAAATCACTCACAGATTAGATATAGATTTCGCAAGAGCGCTATGCGAGTAAATAAAAAATAACTGCCAATAAACGACGGTTTAATTGTAGATATATAGATATAAGCCATTATATACATAATCGATAATCAATTTGTGTCTGCTGATAATCTTAATATTAGTGTAACTGGCAAAACATACATGGAAAGAATTTTGCTGACAGATCTAAAATTTTAGGATACATCAGAAAAGTAATTTTATTGATCTATCAAAATAATTATATAGAATGCTCAAGCTAGTTGCTAGAATATTAAAATTTTTTGCAGCATTGCTCATTACTTTTAAGATTTCAATAAAATTATTTTGATGACCCAACAAAATTATTTTCAGATCTACATCCAGCAAAATTTTAGATCTCTCAGCAAAATCATTCTTTCCATATATGAATTTATCTGTATGGACATGTCATAATTTTACAAGTGCTTAAAATTCTATTCTTTGCTTTGATATTCGATTTAGATCTCAAGTCTCTTCTCCTTCAATTATATATTTTTTGTTGGTTAAATTTTTTTCGTTTTCTTCACTTATAACGCTATTCGTTCATCCGAGTTGACGGAAGAGAAACTGTAGATGCTCTAATTTATTCGCAACTCGCGTGAGTTGAGAATAAATAAAAGCATCTATAACTTCATTCTTAGAGATTCAGCGAATCGAGGAATCCTCGTTTCCGCAACCGTTGGTAATGGCGCATGCTTCCATTATTCTTAGCGCTCTCCCTCATCGCCGGCGGGGGTGCATGGGCATTCCGCGGGTACTTACGGCACGAGAACAGAGCGCGCAATCATCTCGAATCAATATTTCATTAGAAAGAGTTCGGAGCGAGAGCTGATGCGTGCATATAATCTCGTCGCTTCATACATTTTTCCAATACTGAATTCTTACACATTGAGAAAAAGTCTGCGCTTTCCAAGACTTGATAAAATTTTTCGAATTGTTGAATTACATGGATCAGCAATTCAAGAGTGTTTTTGATAAATGAACGCAGAAGATTGATTTTGATATACTTTCTGCTTTCGTCTAATACATAAAACAAATTTTAAAAAATGAAAATAAATAAAGTAATTGAAAATGTATAAGTAAAAGAACCATTTAATATTCTTATAAAATGTCAAAATTTAATCTTTCTCCATTCATTCTATTTAGAAACAGACAAATGGTGCTGTGATAATCCATTCAGATCCATTATTTCTTAAGAAATTTGCTTCATATGTAAATATATAGCTTCAAAATCATTCAACACTATTCATTCGGCATCAATTTCATATTTGTTGTGTCATCTTAAAAACTGTACTTCCAAATATGTATCACATAACTTTGGTTATGTCAATGAGCTGGGAAAATCTTATGATTAAATAACTTAAAAAACTATGTATGCCTGCATAATATGAATGAAGAAAACACATTTCAATGATTTGATATGCTGAATCTAAGAGTCTAATGATGGAACTTCATTGATACGTTGCTCTTGCGCCGCACCGTTTTTTCTTTCTCAATCAGAGTGAAAGAAAAGAACACGGAAAAAACGATTTTGCTGAGCGATCTAAAATTTTGCTGAATACAGATCTGAAAATAATTTTGTTGAAACCTTAAAAATAATGAGCAATAATACAAAAAATTTTGATATTCTAGCAATTGTTTTGAGCGTTCTACATAGTTATTTTGATAGTTCAACAAATTACTTTTCTGATCTGTATCTAGCTAAAATTTTAGAATTTTCAGTAAAATTGTTTCTTCCGTAAGAAAGTGAGATTGCGCACGCGGGTGAAGACCACTAGATAAAGGCAAGAAGACAAGGTAGTCCAAGTAGCAAGTAGGTAGTCCTCGGAGCTTAAGAGCAACATCAAGGAAGGGAGAGACAGGCACTGAGGACGACGATGACCCCCGCGTCGCGAGGAAAACGCGGCGGAAAGATGGGACACGATCGCGTTTGCATGCAAATGCCAAGCATCGCGCGGTAAATGTTTCTACGCGATAAAAGTCTTGTAGTGGCGCGGCAGCCATCGCGTGAATTTACGTGCTTTTTCAAGCGACTGCTATCCTACTTCCGACTTCGTGCGTCCACCACCGACACGAAGCTCGCGCGACCACTATAAATGCGTGTATGTGCGTGTATGCGTGTTTGTATGCGTGGATCTACGTACGTTGGAAAAGCCTACTACGAAGCACTCCGGTACGCCCGAATTATTAAGAGCTGCTAAGCCACACTTACCGCCCTCCATATCCAACCGCCTTCCGAGACCTGTCTGTTATATTATCAAGAACGAGAGCTGTTCCGAGATGCGCTTGCGGGTGTTCGCTGCTCGTACGTTGTCGGCCGTCATTCTCTGTCATTGTCTCGATAACAATGCACCGCGGATATCCAACCGCAGTCTCGAATGTCTGGTTATGTCGGGTGACTTCGCGGCGTCGCAATTACACGTCGTCGCAAGAACGTTTACAAATCGCAAGCAGCTCCTTGCCAGTCCTCGGAAAAACACCATGATAAAACGCCGAAAAGCTCTTCCCTAAAACAGAAATAACGTGCATGATGAAAGAAGAGAAAAATTTTTTCTTCTGTGTCTTTCTTGCGCTAAATGTAATTCCGTTTTGAACAATAAAAAAATCTAACTTCCGAATTCGACTTGCTCTCAATCACAAATGACGATGGCGAAACAAATCATCGCGCCACCGTGGTTTTAGCCGCTTTCGACTAATTTCTCTCGCCTCGCTGTGAAAATCCTAATTAATGAGGGCGAATTACACGGCTCGGAGTTTGTTCCGAGCGCCTCGACGAGCTCGCACAAGGGGTCGAAAAGCGGTCGAACGAGGGATGAACGAGGAGGAAAAGCGATCGGAGCGCGACGGTGGGTCGCTGCACCTTCGAGAAGGAGGAAGTAGCGGAACAAAGGCGAGGTGGGACGGATGCTAACTAATCGGGTAATTTTTCCGGCATCAGTCGGTGAATATCAACGCCGCCATTGTGCCCTTCCGCGGCGTTAAGAACGACAAACGATCGTCGATCCGTCTGGCTCAACGCGACTACGTCGAGCCCCGTTCGTCGTCTCCGCTTCAGTCTATCGTCGCCCCAACGAATCCACCGGCTGTCTATTCTCTGGCGGTTCGAACCATCGATCCCTTTTCTGACCTGCAGAACGTTCGAAATCATCCAACGAAGGATGTTTTTTAAGCACCCGACAGGCATGAGTAAACCGAACCGAATAGAGACGATGAACGGCTCACTCGTACCCCTCGCCTTTTCGTATCCCTCGAATAATCGTCCGTATCGAGATAATTGCTTGGGCTACGAGCGTGGCGCTTTAATCTGTCGAGGAAAAACGTATTATCGTGATCATAATTCGTTAAATCGCAGGTATAGATGGCTATTCGTCATTTATTAAAACCTTATCGAAAAAAAGACCATTATCATTAAAATCGTTTATTGCGTAAATCAATTTGCGTTCGAATTCTTGATAAAATCAAAATGTCCACATTTAACAAATAAGAATTTTATAATATAAAAAATTAATGTAAATATATAAAAAAAGAATCGTTTTAATTTTTTCGAATATCCAAAATATCCATTTCATGAATAAAAGTTTCATAATATGAAAAATTAATATAAATATGATATAAAATAAGGATATAAAATAAGGAGGAAGACGATAGAAGCGCGATATTACTTGCATTTTTCCTCAAAAAACTTGATTGTATCTATTATCTTCGCGTATATTTCGTTTGTGCTTACAATATACAATTGTGAATTAATTAAGAGCTTTTTATTATGATCAGTACACGCGCGTTTAACGGACAAAGGAATGCAGCGGCATAATGTAAAAGGCAATTTGTCGGGAATTGTAGCTTTCACACACTGCAAATGTACATTAACGTTTTATGAAACCGCGGATGGAAGCAAGGGCACCTGAGTACCAGTGGAAATTGTGTCGCTGGAGAGAAGAATAACCGGCTATAGCGTGCGGTTAACCGGAAGCGGAAAAGGTCAAATCGCGTCGGTGGGTAAGCTCGCTTGGCCGGGGTAGAGCCGCGATAATTGGAACAAAGAGAGTTGGCTCCGAGAGTCAGGAGGAATCCTCGTCCTCGGGGCACCCTCCCTCCCTTCGTCTTTCATTCCCTCACTTCCTCTCCGGTAGCGATAAAGTTTAACTCTTTCGAACTCTGTTAGCGGTGTACTTCTTCCGGGGCACGAAGAAAAATTCCCTTTATCTAGTTCGCCATTTTTTTATCCCCCTTTCCGTTCGTTTATTTCGCCTAGCGTGTTACTGTACTTTGTACTGCACTTGCGAAACTACGTTTGACGAGTTACAACTAGTTTATCTTTAATTACAACGAAAGAAATTGTAACATATATTTTTACATACTTGTAAAATTTTGTACCAAGTTGATAAATCCTTCATATTAGATTAAATGTATTCGTTATATTCTAAGAGAGATGTTTTCTAAGTAAATAATTCTCTTAAGATCCATCTCATATAAATTGTCAAATGTCCTTTTCATCCCAATATAAGTATAAATATGATCAAGAAAGGGAATAAATATTAGCTAATTATAGATTAGATATTGCTGATTAGAATTAGATTTATAAAAAAATTAATATCTAATCTTTCTTTTTAAAAATATTAGCAATAACTATCTAATTATATTTATGATGCAGTCAATAAAAATCATAAAGTAGTAAAGTTTACATCGATATATAAATTAAACATTAATATAGCAATTAAATATTAAATTAATCACTCCGGTTGTCTCACATTTTCAAATATATCTATTTGAAGAATAGATAAACAACTGATATATGATTCAAAGCAAACTCTAAAAAATATACAACATTTAATCGTTGCTATAACACCATAAAAATACTTCAAATTAAATAATTAAAAAGATTGCAATTTTTCAATTTTAATTTTAGTTGTACAAAAGAATGGTTTTTCTAAAGTATAAAAATTTAGCTAGATACAGATCTAAAAATAATTTTATTAGACCATAAAAATAATTATGTAAAACGCTCCAGCTGATTGCTAAAATGTCAAAATTTTTTGCAGCATCGCTCATTATGTTCGAGTGTCATACATTATTATTTTGATGATTCAACGTAATTATTTTCATATCTATATCTATTTAAATTTTTAGATAATTCAATAAAATCCTTCCTTGGAAAGAACTCTCTCCTACTCTAGTGATTGATTCATCGTACAGTTTTGATCATTAAGCTGATCCTTCTTTCGCAACGCGTTGATAATTGACAGTCATGCTACATGAGTATTATTCAAGTGTGCTCCATGTTACTAACTACGTGTCAATCAATACGTTTCGGAACATAAATATACATCTCGTGTTCGACACGTGCTTGCTTCATGCGGTCTGTATTTATTGATGGCAGACAAAGTAGCGAAAGTTATGTCGAAAATTTCGCTTGACGTTTCAGTAAGAGTTGAGAATATTAACGAAAAAGAAGTCGAGCCGTCTGCACAAAGCCAAAAGTGAAAAGTATGATCCTACAGCGTTTATCGCAAACAGTATGCAGACTAAAAATTTCTGCAAAAGTCCTTACGCAAAAATTTACTACAACATAGAAACGCGTTCGTTGCATCGAGACCACAACCCCGTTGCGGGTAGATTCTCGTTTAATGTTCCATAAGAAGTGGCGGCGGTTCCTCGTTTTAAAGAATGTCTGAGGTGCGCGAAAAATCCTAATGCGAATGGCTTCCCATAAAACACAGTCTGTAGGAGAATTATCAAAAACTATTCGCGGCCGCTTGTTTTCCAGCTTTTTGCATAAAATATGAAGTCGCCACGTGTAAAATATTATCGCGCACATCCCTCTCCGAATAATATATTACAATCGATATCAACGTTATCAATATTCACGCGGGTGCATATGGATCTCTCATCGGATGTGTTTTCGATCGGCAGCACCGTGCGGTTTCTCTCTCGATTCCCGCGGAATACTATTATCCGGTGGCTTCCCGTTGCACTCTCGGCGCGGTTCGATCACTGTTCGCGGAATACCCATTTTGCAACCAAATGAAGTTAGTCTCTTGTTTCTTGTGTTTTTCCTCCGGCCTGTCTCTCTCTCCTGATTGCATTGGCGGTGTAGAAGCGCATAAACTTCAGAAGCCCGATGGTTAGATGTGGCTCGAAGTGGATAGGTCGACGTGATCAGTGTTGTTTCAACGTAAACCGACGAGCGAACGACGTAGCAGAAGAGTGTTGACGAAAGGAGCGGAAAATAAGGCGGAAGCAATAGCGCTCCATGTGGCTGGAAACTCGTTTCGTCCATTAAAGCGCGCTTTCTTGCCAGCTTGTTTTTCGCCTTCCTCGCCGCGGCTCAGTGCCGCTCGTGGCATTGAGATATACACGAGGAAAACACGCGGCGCGGTACGTACGCCGGCGTGATGTCGACCCCGGAATACTCACAGCGACTCATCCTCGCAATTCACCCTCTGACAAGAGCCTAAGTGAAATTTCGTGCCGGGCGCACTCCTTTTTCTCTTCCTATATCCCGGCCTTTCAGTCTCCACTCACCGGTCGTCTTTGCGGCGAGTCGAGATAAAGGATCCGACCCCCGTTTCCTCCCATTGCACGATATCCCCCGAGATATCTTATACCGCCGAGAAATTTCCGTACTCTCCTCCTTCTCTTGTGAACGAAAAAAAGTTTGGCACGAGTTCTAACCGCTCGTGTTGGGGTTAAAGTAACGACGATCTTCCGCCACAGCCTAATATAAAGTTAATTCACTTTCGTGGCAGTGGCACGTATCATTGTATATGGTTGTAAGAGAGCGACGGGATTTGCTTATCTCCGGGGTGAGTGTATTGCGAATACACTATATCAGGGCACGACGGAAAATAGCGAGGGAGAACATAAGAATAGTTTCGGCGCTCGCGAAGCAAAAACGTCGGACTGGGTCAGCGAGGCAAAACGCCGAAATGCCAGAGTGCGCGGAAATAACTGATAAAACATCCGAATATTTCATCCGCCAGCGAACGAAAGTGACGTTAGGAAAAAGGATCCACAAGAAGGATTCCAACCCTCCCAAATTGGATATGTAAACGGAACGAACGAGGATAGCAAAATCAATGCGATCGATTGGGACGCCAAACTTTTTTGCTTTTTTTTTATTGATTCTTACTATGAATTATCATCTTTTACCCTTGCTAATATGTCTGTAGCAACGATCAAAAAGAAGAATACGGAAGAATGAACGACGTAAGAACTTTGGCAACTCCAACATGGAATTAATTTTCATCTTTCAATATCAATTTTATTCTCAAACTATACGCGCGCGTTATAACTTTTGAAAGTGCTGTACTACTTTCTAAAATCATATAGAAATTAAAACACCGCATCTGACTACATAAAACTCGACATTTTTAAAAATTACTTTTAAAATAATTCTCATATTTTTTAAAAATATTTTCCTAAGATAAAGCTCTTATTTTTTTCGTGAATATTTTTTATTGTTATACAATCTTCTCATGATTTATTATTAATTTTTTTCTTTATTTTTGTTTACATTGCCACACGAACGTAGTTTTATTTTTTCAAAAAGCAAATGGCCAAGTATTATAAAGATCGCGCATCGATCAAATCCTAAGCGACTTCCTTCAAGGATTGTTTGCTTTATCCTTAAACTTAACCCTCGCTTGCTAAGATGAAAGATCATAGAATAGGCATGGATCTTGTTGGTTGAGAAATCGAGCACGTTTTGTGTGACGAAGGTTTTGTATGACGAAGGTTTGATATATATATATATAACGCGTGCCACGACTCGAATAAAGAGGATAAGATTCGAGTTCAGAAATATCGTTAATATATTACCTCGACTCCTCAATATTTCAGTATTATCGCAAATAGAAAAGATATGTTTATGTTTCTTTAGATATAACGTTATACCTATCACCTCACTTAATTTCTCTTACCCGTTTTTTAACCAAACTAGAATTTTATAAATATTCGTTTTATCATAAATCATCATTTCTAATAATTAATAAAACAAAAAGACTAAAAATGTTTTTGGTAAGTGGTCTTTTTGTAAAAATTAATGTTAATATTTGCACATTAAAAAAAATAAATGAGAGCACATTCTGTTGCAAATGATATTACATCAATAATTTTAATTCATGTTTAAAATGTGAATTTGATTATCAAGTATAATCTTTATGGATAACTTCTTTGTAAAAATATAATTTCTGTTAGAAGAGAGACGATCTTATATCAAGAAAAGCTAAATTGTAAGGACTTATTCATTATTGTATGAAAGATATTTTACATCCTTATTAAAATAAATAAAAGTTAATACCTAAATATTTTTATTTATTATAGATATAGCCTTGTAATACTGATTGCTAGATTTTCTCTGAGTGTAATAAAAATTGTCACATAATATTTGTAACGTTGGATATGTATATCTAATAAAAGTTCAATTACCGAAAAATTATTGTATAATTATATATGATATATAAAATTATTATAATTTTTTATGCTTTTTTGCGGTTCATAATTCTTTCTATTTGCAATTTTCATCTTAATACACATGTAAAATTGTGAAATAACTGTTGTACTTATTTAAAATTTTAAATAATGAAAAATATTAATTAAAAATTAATATAAAAATAAATAAAGAATAATATCATTGAAAATAATACAATAATAAAATAATAAAAAGAATTCCATAAATGCTAACATTAATAATGAACTTACATTTAAAGAGATAATATAATTAACTCTTTTATATATATAAATTTGTATGTTAAAAAATATATATATAAATATATGTTAAAAAAAAGTTCGCCTTTGTATCTTGAGATTCTTCATAAATTTGTGAACTTCTTTCTATAAATAGCACACGTGCAAACTTACTTCGAATAAATTCCGGATTTTTTTCTTAATTCGTTTGTTTGCGCGATTTATTCTTGCAATTAATCTGATTTTTTTATTATTTTTAATTGTTACTTGAGATAAGCTCCTCTGAACATGCAATACAGTTGAAAGCGGTAGTACAGTTGAAAGCTACGGCAGATAGCACGGTTTTGCGTTTTACGATTTCATCAGTTCGCTTCCTTGAGCTTTAATGGACCACTGGAAGAAGTCTTGGAAAATACACCTTCATGGAATGACATAAAGACGCGGTTAACTGTTAGATCTTACATAAAACGACTACTGAGAATAAAAATTTGCTTTGATGTCGTTTCTGGTATTAACGTTTTACAGAATTTGGTTGAATATCTACTTAAAAATCGTAGACCTTTATACACAAATTATTTGTAACAGAATCTTTAACAAAATATTTCAGTACATATTAGCAATTAAATATTAACTTGACAGATAGTATAATAATTTAGTTTTTATCAAAATCATATTTTATTTTTGAGATTTGCATATAATAAATAATATTACTAACTTAATAAGCGTATAATATTTAAACATTGCTCTATAAAAAAAAAAGTATTTAATATTTCATAAAAATAACAAATAAAATTAACAAAATATAAATGTAATCAAAACAAATATACATTATACAATATGCCATACATATACAATATGAATTATTGGGGAAACTGAAGTTAAAAGTAACAGGGGCTATAGTTGTAACATTTGTGTAAATAACCGTTATGAAGATATAAAAGCGCAAGAAAGGAAGTTTGTAATAACGCTCATTACAAATTTCTCTTTCTTGCGCTTTTATATTTGTTCATAATATTTTTTTATATAGACGTTACAACCTTGCCTCTGTTACTTTTAACCTTTGTCACCTCTATGTCGAAAAAAATTTTTCGCCAGTAACGCGTTGAAATTGTCATGTTACGATTTATCGTCCGTTAGTTCATAATCCGTCTCATATGTCATCTTGAGGAATGCGTAAGTTTCCTTAATTTTGCCATGATCCCTGTTTGTTGGAATATTTACACGTTCAGAAAAGTTCTTGGTCCATCGTTCTTGGTCCCATTCTCGTATCTGCTGAAGAAGAGGGTTCCTTATAAAAAAAAATCGATAGCTTTGTCAAAGCGCCTAAATTCCTGAACACAAAGATTGCCTCTACAATACATTTCAGACTTTCTTACGCGTGTTAGAATTCTCTATCGCGCTTTGCATGCGGAAAAGTTTAACCAGATGTACATTCTCAAGAACATTTTTCGATCTCCAAGTAATAACATGTTAATAATGATTTTGTGAAAATACTACAACCGACACACATATTAATCCGAAGTATGTGGAGCGTTTCAAGCATCGAAGCGTAAACGAGAATTATCAGGCATAAATGCAATCTCATATTTCTCTATTCGACGTAACTTATTTCTATAGAACCTAAGACTAAGAATGATAGCACAACTTCCGATTCCGTAATGTATCTTCGATATTTCTTTCGCGAATTATTGAAAGCAGAGACGAGTCTTCCGATTAGAGAAATTTCAGGAACCGTTCCAAGAGCTTAAAGACATCGTTGGTTGTCGCTCCGCGTTTGTCGGAATCCGTAGCGTAAATTTTCAGCACGACTTCAGCCGGAGTCATCTGGCGCGCACGAATAGGATTACGAGATTAAGGATCTTCTCGTTTGAGAGCCGTTAATAATAATAATCGCCGTCATTTCCGGCAAAGGTGCTAGAGCCTTCAATACGCTTCGCTCTTTGCTAATATCGCCTACCGTTTCGCGAAGTTGTGAACGCGACGTCGAACGAAATCTTAAACGTTACGACGGGCATCTATGCGCGACCTCGTCCCATAAATTCCAGTTCCAAGGATGCGCGAATGTGCAGCGCGGCCAACGACGTTACGCCGAGGGTCGTTCGAAGAATAATAGTTGACACGAATAGTTGGTACTATTATACGCGCGCACGCTGCGAACGTTTGCCGTGGCGTTATGTAATCGGGATTACGTCATTCTTAGCGCGTTTCTTGCGCTCTGTAAGACACGGATCATCGGAAATTATTGGCGTGACATGTGTGTGTGTAACGTGCACCAAATATCGGCGATGTGGCTGTTATTAACCTTGGTTTGCGGTATGCAGATAATGATAGAAATACAAGGAAACTTGCGTTACAGGAAAACATATAGACGGCACATGTATCGTTAAGTCTCGTTCAACGAAATATTTTGTAATTCTCTCTTTCTCTCTCTCTGCGATTCTCTTCAAAACCGCACGAAATAAATTTTCAAAAGTTTAATCATCACCCTGAAATATCATTTTTTATGCTTTATGCAACTGCAAATTTTATGAGATAACATTTATGAGATAATATTAATTGAGTTATATCGATGATGCTATTTAATTATTGGAATAATAATTAGACTCAACTATAAAGAATATACTATGTTAATTTTGTGATTAAATATATAACGTTTGTAATAAAACTCTTTGTATTAAAAACAGAAACACTTTTTCTACGCCAGTTGCTGTATTCTCGCAACATTTTGTATATCGGGCATTATTATATCGCTTTATATTACCGACCAAAATTCGGATCAGTGGAGGGTTGAAATTCGTCGTTCCATCCTGCTAAATTATTTGCGTATGCTTGCAACGTTTCATGCTAGAAATGCAATACGGTTTACAAACATCGATCAGCGTAATATAGCGTTCTAAACTGAATAATTGAATTAATATGTTAATGGCCCCGGATACCCGGTCGATCGTTTTATCGGAATATGCGCCGCGCGCAAGAGAGAGAGAGAGTCATTTTGTGTCTAACAAACATCCTGTCGACTCGTTCCGCTGCGAAAATCGACATGCTACCGTATCCCGCTACAAGAAAGCTTTTCGAATGTTGGGCTTGGGTCCAACTGCGGCCACCATGTTTATGGTACCGGGCGTCTTAACCCACTGAGCGGAGGAATATATTCGGAAAACGAAGCCGAAGTTGAGAGGTTGCGCGAGGTCAGGTTCCGACGCAGTGCTATACATTTCGCTCGCAATTTCGTAAGACAGATAATATCTGCAGCACTCGCGGACGCAAAATAATTTCAAGGTAAATGTTCCGAGAAATAACTTTGTATCCTCAGAGTTATTTAGGATGCATAAAATGTGTTCTCTAATTACAAAAACGGACGAAAGTAATAAAAGTAATAAAAGTATGGGCGCGTAATTTGTTCGTATCTTCCACGGTCGATTTAGACTATCGTTTAAAAGCTCGCAAAAAAATACAATTTCCAAGAATATCGGCAGTATCATTGATCAAGTCGGCGCTATCGATTCCGAGCCATTGTTCAATACGATCGAAACTCTTTCGACTATGCGGCTCGATATAACGGCGCCCATACAACGCACGCTTTGTGCAGCGCGGGAGAAACATCGGGCGCGCAAACAGAGCGATTCGAGTGCACACAATAACCGATTAAAAAAAAATACTTTTCGAATCACGCGGTCAGGCTCCAACGCGGCGATAGTTCAATGGCGATAGCTCGAACGGAAACGAGGTACGGGCCCGATAAGCGCAGTTAGTCTTCTAATTCCATTCGCCATAAACGCCGCTTACGTATCTAATCTGGCATTCTCGTACGGCATGCTGTACGAGCGTCTACAGAAAGGCTTTAACGAACACACAGAATCCATGAATCATTTACGGCGACAAGGCGGTCTCTCTCTCTCTTTCGCGGCTCCCTCGGTTGACTCACAAACGATTATTCATTTGCAAATAATTCGCGTTCGCGTGCTCCGTGCTTGTGCATTTCTCATAGTCGATTCGCTGAACGAGCAGCGCGTTTCTCTCAGTTAAATCTAAACGTTATGCAAACGCGAACCTTCGACTTTCGGTTAGAACGGCGTAGAAGACAAGACTCTGCGATACATAATTTTAAGCTTCTTTTTCATACAGATTGTATTAAGATAAAGATAATATATATCACGTAATAACATGTAAAGATAAAGGATGGAAAACAAAATAAACTCGTCTACTCTCATTTATTTTTTATGAAACTCAATTTAAAGTTATTAAAAGATTAAACGTTATAATTAAATAATGCATCGTTATGTAATGAAAAACAACTTCACATATTTATGATACTTTGATAGATTGGTTACGAAAAGGATAATAGATATTAAAATACGCAGCCGGAAAATAGAATTACGTTTTCCATTGCAAAGCATTATTCTTTTTTGATATCTTTCTCTGATCCAAGTTTGATCAGGTTTGTTTCCAGTGCATAATGTAAAACGGCTGCAAACTTTCCGCGCGCAAAATTGGAACTAGAAACCCGAATGGTCGATTCTGGCCACGTTTGTGAAAGTAAGACAGACGTGTAAGTTATAAACGACCTTTACTGTATTGTCTTGAATGAGAATCCGAAGCGCATTGCCTACATGCGTAATTCGAATGGAACGTAATATCGGCTCGCGAGGATAATAGTTATAATGCCATAATTGAAATGATATTCGATTCATATAATTATTACAGAATTGTGCAATTAAATCGCAAATTATAGAAGATTTTCTTCGCCTTTGAAGAATTGTTTTGTAAAGAAAGAAACTTGCGAAGAATTTATTTTTTAGTTACGTAAGTACTTTTAGATTCCCTCGTGTGTGTGTGTGTGTGTGTGTGTGTGTGTGTGTGTGTGTGTGAATCGAAAAAATTCCTCAATAAAATTTCCAGAATTATATTATTATATCGCTAAATTATAAAATATTTCTGTTCTTGTCACGTGAAAAATTAAATTATTTTAAAATATATTGGAAATTAATACACAGTTTCACTTATGTGAAAATGCGTGTAAAACAAGAGCTTTCGGAAATTTACATAGTATTGATTATTTCATTTGTATGACAAAAATAAATTGTGTCCGCAAACGCTCGTTTATCTCGTATATTTCGTAATCGAAAATGTATATTTCGATATTTGATTGACAGTTTCAAAATTTCACAAATCGCATTCGCGTGCATATCTAATGCATTCAATCAAAATAGCGCGGCAGCGTTTGAAATAATTCACCGTGGCATACATATAATACTTCGGAGTCGTTTCTTCCCTCGCCGACGCTGTCGAAAGTCAAAGTCGATGGACAGCGAATGTGGATTTCTTTCAAACAAATCTGCCCTTTTTTTTCCGCGCCGGTACCACATCTCCGTGCGCGCAGCGCACGGCCGCGGCGTCGCGACGTCACCGATCAGTGCTGCCGCGGCGTCGCGCGGCCGTTTGCGGCGGTACGAGCCGTCGGTGGATCGCGCGCGCTCGGTTACGTTCGGCAGCGCTCGGCCCTCCTCGCGCGCAGTTACGGTGAGGAACGTCAGTTACTCTTCGACACTCGCGCGGAAGAGTCTGTGCGTATTCAGCGGTCGGGGATATTCGCCGGGTCCCTATCACGGAGTGTCGAATATCTCGTTTAAAAGTGTTACCCCTCCTCCCTCGTATTTCCTCTATCCCTCCCCCACCCCCGCGATCCGAGGGCGAGATCCGTGCGTGCGGTATCGCGATCTCGTCGGTGCGGTGAGGAGTCGGCGAGGCAAACCGGCGTCGATCTCGACCGGCGCGCGCGCGAAGAGATAAAAGCCGGTGCGCGACGAGTACGATACGCGGAACGGCAGACGGGAGATTGAGAGAGACGGCCGCGTGTGTGTCGCCGTTGATAAGTGAATGCGCGAGTTTCGTCGGGAGTTACGCGCAGCGAGGTACCGCGCGCGGATGTCTAGAAGTGGATGCGGAGTAGCGTGAAAGCGGTCTGAGAGAGAGAGAGAGAGAGCGGGTGGCCCAGGGAACCGCAGTCAGCACGGACGACTCCAGCCGGCATTTTGACGTTTTGCTCCGCGTGTCTTCCCCCTTCCGCGTTCCCTCCCCGCGTGTGATGAATACTGTCGCAAGTGAGCCGTGCACGCGACGCCAGCAGACAGAGCGTCGAGCCGCACGAGCGATGCCGTATTCGCAGTGAGGTTTTTTTTCGCCGGTTTCGTACGCGTTTCTCGCCGCGACAATTAGCGGCGTACAACGGGCAGTACTGATACAACAATAACAAGCGGTAGCGAGCGCGGCGGCAGAGTCTCTCCTTCGGTCGTTGCACGGGAGGTAGAGAGAAGAGGAGAGAAGAGAGAGAGAGAGAGAGAGAGAGAGAGAGAGAGAGAGAGAGAGAGAGAGAGTGTTCGAGGAGAGCCTCTCGACGCATCGTGTGCGCGCACTCCGCGGATACCGGCCGTTCATTCGGGAAGTGCGACGGAGAATCACGCGACTCCATAACCGTCCCGGTTTCCTCGGCGGCGACGTGTTCCGCGCCGGGTCTCGCTGGTCTCGTTCGCCGCCGGCATTCTCTCGCGCCTACGGTGGAGGGGGAGGCCTGCCTCTTCCCCGATGATACGCACGTGCGCTCGCCGCTACTCGCTACTACGTTTACGTGCGTGCGTGCGTCCGGGGCGCGTTCAGTGAATCGAGTTCGTATCTTGTGCCGCGCCGGGTGGACGGGCGAGTGACGCGGTGCTCGTGTCGTCGGTCAGTTCGTTCGGTCAGTTTGAGATTACGCTCAACGCGCGCTCGTCGCCGCGTCCCCGTGTGGCACCTGCGTGGAGAAGGAGGCCGAAGCGGAGGGCCGCCGCGAGGGACTTCGCAGCCGCGCGTAGCCATGGATACGCTCCTACCGAGCGGCAATATATTTCGAGAGCTGCAGGACATACACGACACCGGATACTTCTCGGCCCAGCCGTCGCTCGAGGATCACTGGCAACAGGTACGTGGGCACCGCGCTGATCGATCGAACGGCGATCGATTGGCAGATTTTCATTGGTATCTCGTGTCTGCTTTTGTCGGAATCTTTGTAAATGATAAGAGATGTAACGATATATATATATATATAATTTCGAACGTGTCAAACAGCGTTTCACATTTCTCTCTGTTATCGCAAACGATTCTAATTGACTCTCAAATCCGAGCTTCCCGTTTTCTTTTTTCCCTCAGAAGTGTGAAGAAGATAATTAACGAGGTAATTTATAGCTGGCTCTTCTTGCAACGATAAGAAAGTTGATACAACGGGACAGTCTACGCGCGCGGAATTAGGGTGCCACGACAATGCTGTGCCACGTGCCGACAAAAGTCACTAATGCGTTACAGAGTACCGGCATCCCTAATCGGCTTTCGTCGTTTGACAGTTCGTCGAATGTTTCTATTTATTATCTCCTTAAGGGACAAAAGCGCAGGGAGGGTTCGCAGGTGTACGCTCGCACTGTTCCCTCGCTCATTCACTCATTCACTGGCCGCGGAGCGGAGCGAGCCGACCGCCGCGGCGCCGTTTAGCTTCATTTACGGAGCGCGCGAATGTTGGTTAGTGACCTTTGACCTTCTCGTCACGGCCGGTGTCGAATGGCCGCGCGCGTTTCGGCGAAACGTTCGCGTAAACGCGAGAAACGGAAATTGTCGCGCCTCAAACGCGCCGACTCGTAAGATTTGCGCGTCGCGATGGAAACGTGCGGTGATAACGAGCGCGGTGACCCGCGATCCTTCGCGTCCTTCGCGGAGCGTGACATTTGTCAAGAAATGCGCGAAAACTTGCGAACGAGATATTGCGATAACGCGCGAGAATGATCGCCGGGGCTCTTCCGCTACAAAGACTTTAACGGCGCGATAAATCTCGCGTTACATCGTATCTGTCGGGATCTTTGTTGTAATAAAATAGATCGTGTTATGCGACATGTAAGGATAAATGTTCGCGATATACGGGATATATATATATATATATATATATATAATTCCCAACGTAGCATTCCTAGATTTTTGTGGAAATAATTACGAGTATGTGATGGATGTGAAATTATCTCTCATTTGCATAAGAAATTAAGTGACCTGCGCTCTCAGTTTTGAGACCGTGTCATTTTTTTTAAATATTAATTTTCGTAAATGCTCAAAGCACGTCACAGCATTTAATCTTTCGATCCAACGTGTAATCATTAAAGGGAATGTATTATGGACTGAGAAGCACTTTAAATGTATGTCAATTGAGTTTAAAGACCCAGTTGTGCTGTATATGTTACGGACTTATGACACGCTCACGGAATATCGCGGCTGGTTTACTATGGATTTATTAATGTATCAAGTTCGAAATCGGATATGAATTGCAACTGATATCGATATTTATAGTTACAACTAATATAAATTATAATTTATAACTATTTTATCATCGCACATTTTACCGTTTTAATATTTTTTATTTTTTAAAATCTTTTCAATAAAATTTTCTCTCTTGACACACATACATATATCTATTTATTCTTTTGAGTTCTTTTACGTTTTAAAGTAAAGTTTAAACATGCATTTTTATTTGGATATTTAATAAACTTAACGTTTGAGATGCATGTATCAAAAGTGTCATACATATAATATACCACATTAAATAATGGATTTTTTAAAAATTGATTTAAATGAATCGAAAGCGTCGAATGTCAAATCATAACTTTTCTTCTTAATGATATTCCTGTAACTAATTGAAATTTGATCGAGATAAAGCAAGCTTAAAGTTATTCGAGGAACAAAATTTGGTTATCTCTTTCTATTTTTGAAGCCGAGAATTCTTTAACGTCGACAGCGCCGGTGTCTCCGATATTCTCGTTGATGAGAGAGTACTTCAAATTAGGGCCGAGGAATTTGCCGTAAAGTTCGACGCGGCCGTTACACGTTACATCTCGTCGGAAATTCGCAGAGTTCACCGGATGATCGATCATCGAAGCGCGCGCACGATGTATTCTCGGAATTTAAAAGGAAGACATTAAAATCACTCCGTTCGGAAAGCCCAAGGCCGCATTAGATCGGTGTGTGTGTGTGTGTGTGTGTGTGTGTGTACGTTCAGTGACGCGCACGAGTATTCGCTATAGACGCCGCTCCGCGTCCTGTTTGTTTACGAGTGTGCAATGACCTTACTCCGGAGCGACCGGCTAGCGTAAGAGGGACGGCACTCGTTCCCCATTCAATATCTGAGGTAGTAGAGTGCGTTTTTTTTTCCTTTCTACCGCGCCGCACCGGTGTGGTAACAGTATATCGCGAGCGCTTTTTCAGGTCCCGCCGCCACGAGAAAATACGACCGACGTCGTGATCCGTTTAACCCTTTATTTGGCAACGTTGCCCCCGAGCGACATCGATTTGAACCGTTTATCGGGGTGACTTGCCGGCATCGAATTTCCTTCGTCCGTCAATTCTTTAGCCAATTAGATTAAACGCTAACTTCTTGATTTGCGATATTGAAATTATCAATTGTAAGATTGGAATTAAACAATCCGTGTACTCTTTACCTAATTTTCATTAATTTTCGAGATATATAATTTATCGTGATTATAAATATTATCATTTACAATAATAACTAATTTACAATAACAATTGATTTCAAAAATATTCATTAAATCTTGTATTATTATTATTACGATGATTTTCATACGTAAATATTTGTTACTATCATCTATTTCCGGAAACTTTTATAATTATATAAATCCAACATCAACGGTTTATATTAAAGAACTCTTAAATATTGATAAAACATCAAACGCAGTACACAAATCATTAATTTGTTTATACTATTGTGTGTGTGTGTGTGTGTGTGTGTGTGTGTGTGTGTGTGTGTGTGTGTGTGTGCGCGCGCGCGCGCGCGCGCGCGTGTGTGTGGAAATGCAAAAAAAAAGTAAAATATTGATAAATATCTTTCTTGCGTGCGGCCTTCGTATAATTTGCATATTGCAGCGAGTCATAGCTCTTTTCCGATTACGAACGAGTAAGGGGACGTTTATCGCAAGAAAATTTTGATCGATCGCTTGGCACTCGTACGTTTGACTCGCTCCCGCTCGGTTTGCGATTGGCGAGTTGCCTAATTGAATGTCTCCAAGCTTTTCCAACGGAAAACCGCTGGCGCGCGAGGCGTTTGTCATTAATTACTCGATCGTTTGACCGAGTGCCGCTTATCATCGTCGGTCGCGCCGCAAAGCAACGACGGAAAGGGAGAATAAACAATACGCGACGTCGTGCACCGATATTTCGCGCGTAACCGCGTGATCATGCGTGGCATATGGCGCCAACGCACATGTCGACTGCGTCCGATAATGCGATTTGACAGGTGCTTCGTCCCGAGTTTTTTGTATTTTAAACTTTACGCGATCTCGTCCATCAAACTGTTTCGACATCAGTTATATCTCTACGCACGACGAAACGGCTCGACGCGTATATGCCCGGCATCCTATATGTTTTACACATAGAGCCGATTTGTAATTTCTTTTTTAAAGGACTTGCACTCTACAAGTATTACGCACTATGATGAGATTATTATACTCGTACGTACTCGAAAGTTAGAATGATTTTGAATAATTTCATATTTCACTTTTCTTTATATATATTATATACGTATATACGTATGCATGCGCGTGCAAACACATACACACACACACACACACACACTCTCTCTCTCTTTCTACTATGCTTTATGTATTTCTATGTAGACGTGTTATATATATATATTTTTATTTTTTTTATATTTGATAATGTGGGTTTTTTAGTGATTTTTCTCTCACAGTGAATCCTCACCAGCACACACTGCATATGACAAGTTTAAATATCGACTATTATTTCTCTTAATTTTGTATTTACGTTCTAGGCAGTGTAACGGTAAAATATTTTTATGTCGACTGGCGTGTTTATTTTATTACGTTTATTTTATCAATAAAACTAGCATAAATATCATTTGATTATAATATACAAATTCTCGGTTGAGCTTATCGGGCTACTTTGTCACGATACAAGATTGACTTTCATAGGGAAATTTTTTTTTCTCTATATCGACTTGTACTTCAAAATAATTGTACGTGATTGTTTTAAATGCACAAAGCATTAATGCAGTTAGTATCGAATTTAACATCACGGAAGTTATTACTCAGCCTGAGAGACAGTTCTGTGACTGCGAAAGATACGCCAACGCGCGTTTCTCTTGCCGCTGCTGATACCGTGGATTCGTCGTGCGACGAGAATATTTATTCGTAATAATTCTTCGTGTTTTTACATGATTTTTTAATTTTTTGTTTCTTTTATATTAAATGATGAAAATTTGATTAAGAAACTTAATATCTCATCGCTTATCATCCGCACATTTTTCATATTTCGTATCTTAAAGTGATAATTTATAAATCTTTAAGAAAAATGAAAAAAAAATCTGATTCTATCAAATGTTTCAAGTATTCTTAAATAAAAAATTTGAAAGTTAATTGTGGGAGATGTAAATAAAGATCGTAAGGATTTATCGGTGGAGGCTAATTATTATTTGCAAAAAATAAGTGCGATTTTATTGCACGAAGTTTATGACGTTATAATCTTCATTCTAAAGTTTGTACACATGACAGTATTGTGAGGATCACGTCCAAGCAGGTTGTCGATATACATCGAAGTTCAATATTTATATAACGTTCGTGCGCGGTACTCGATACGATTCTGTCATAGACAGATATGTGAATTAAAATTTCCTCCTTTTCGAGGCACTATATGCAATATCCTAGATTGGATTCCGGCGCCATTCGGCAAGTCGCGCTGATCGTTTTTCGCGATTTTGCGATTTATCCGGCCAAAAACGCGTCTGCACATTGGTAAAACGCGTATGCTTCACCTTCGTCACCAAATAAATACATTTAGCGCGAGCCTGTTTACCCGGATGCGCGCGCACGTTATAATCGCCTTCATAACGATCTAGTCGTACAACCTCCGCATTTTACGACTACGTGTAAAATGCGCGTAAAAGCTTCAATGATCCTAGACAGGAACCGGTACATCGGATCGTGTGAATTATGCTTCTGACGCTCGCAGCATTGGCAATATTTTTTTTTCTCTTCTTTTTCGCTCTCTTCCTATTCGTCCTCATTCCTCTATTTCCCTGTTATTCTCGGTCTCTTTCTCTTAACGAGTTAACATTTCTACTTCACGCATCGCATTACGACATACTTCGTTCACGTGACATTTTACGATCCGCTTCGATACAGGAATATTTCACAATTCTGTCGTGTGTATATATCAGTGACAACAATATTTTCTAGCACAATCGGTTATTAATTTCAATACGATTTTCCTTCCGATTACTTGTCTTTAAACCCTCTCGTGATATCAGATATTTCAAATATTCTTAAATAAAAAATTTGAAAGTTAAGTGCGGGATACGTAAATGAAGATCGTAGGGATTTATCGGTATGGAGGCTAATTATTATTTGAAAAAAATTAATGCGACTTTATTGTATGAAATTTATAATCTTCATTCTGATTATTTGTACACGTAGTTACCTACCAGGTCATACGCAATTTTATCGTTTCTATGTCCTGTTTAGAAATTAGAACAGATGGATCGATTTATCTCTTTTCGATTCGGCATTGTTCATCGGGGGCAGAGTCACTTTTATCCGATTTAATATATAGCGCGAATTAAAAATACAAACACATGACATTGGTGCTTACTGATTTTGCAAATACGAACTCGTGCGAAAACGCTACGAATTAGCGAATCCGATGCAGTTTTATTTAATTCGAAAAGATATAAAGGGTTGAAATATTTTTTCCAATATTTTCGACGTTTTGCAGGGAACTACAGTTTTATTTGTTCTTTCGAAAAATATTAAAACAACGTGCTGAATTTATTTTCATGTTTGTCGTTAGATTATCAAGTAATTTTTGTTTTCACGAAAAAATACAATGTCGATTGATTGATTCAAGTTGCAAGGTAGAAAATTTAGTGTTCTTGGTAGAGTAAAAGTAGTAAGAATTTAGCTGTATTTGACTTCGGTGGTAAAATAATTCAACGTAACATATTGTGTGGCTCGCTGACAGAGTTGGTCTTTATGACACGGCACGTTCTTGCGAGAAGAATTCCCGAGAAGTTGTACTTTAGGAAGTCGGCTCAGTGTGGTAAGCGTCGGTACTTCGAGCGTTCGTAAGAATGCAAAAGACTGCGGCTGCTTTTAAACAGCGTCTGACGAGCGAGCGAGTGAGCGACTCGATCAAGTTTCGAAGTTCTTTTCACTCTTCCGCCCTTCCTCTCTTCCTTTTCTATAAGATTTATCTTTAATGTAAGACGGGATGATCGTACCTCCTTACATTAAATTGAAACGGCTCGAATTCAGCGAAGGAAGAATTTATTTCTCGGCTGTATAACTTTGCTCAATTTGGACGGCTTCTTTTTATCATTATAAGAATTTTATATTTAAAAACTTAAGGCTTAAGTACAGTCTACATATTATGGAACATGTACCATGTATATAAAACATTTACAATTCTATACAATTTCTTAATTGTAGCTTTAAATTTGGAATTCTCTCGCATAATTATGTAATGTGTATAACTTACATTTTTATAATTTTACGATCATTTATATTTTTTCACACATCTTCCTGACATATTTTCTTATACATTTGTTTAATTAATAATTTAATTAATAATTTTATTGTTAGCACTCTCTCTCTCTCTCTCTCTCTCTCTCTCTCTCTCTATCTGATTCCGCTCTCGATTCCATTGTAGTCCCTTTTTTCGAATATGCGATGTTCAAAGATGTTTTTGATGAATAGGCCTGACGTAACTCTTTTGTTTCTAACTGGCACGCATATGGTCCCGCTTGTATTCGGCTTTTCGTCCTCCTACCTTTCCGTATCTTATGTTGTTGCCGCGTTTGCGCCGCGAATGCACGCGATGGTGCGAGAAACAATAGTCCGTCTGTACAATGGGCCGCGATGAGAGTAATGCGAAAGAATGCTACATTGTAGCCTATCGTGGCTGCGGAACATTGTGGAATATGCGTGGTATTGTTAACCTTCGATGGCACAATCCTCCTTTTCGGATCTTCGGTGGCACTTGCGGAATCTGCAGACTTGACACCAACGTGTCACTAACTAGTCGATATCGCGATATCGAATTCGTCACGGAGCGAAATCTGGACGTACTTCATAAATACTGCGACATCGATCTGTAAAACGAAGCTTTTACTTGAAATGTTCCGATATATATTTTTGTCATCTATCTATTTTTAATATATATTGCTTCAGAAAATACTTAATTTAACATACTGACTAATAAATGTTGCGCATAGAAAAAACGATTTTGTTAAAGTATCTAAAAATTTAGCTAGATATAGATTTGAAAATAATTTTGTTGAACCATTAAAATAATTATGTAGAATGTTCCAGCTGGTTACCAAAATTTTTGACAGCATTGCTTATCATACTCAAGTTTCCAAAACTAGGTTTGAAGACAAAAGTAAATATAAAGCTTACAGCTAATTAAAATTGACTACGCTGCTAAAAATTTTAGGTATTTACAACTGAAATTTAGTTATCAAATGGAA
Organism: Cephalotes varians; assembly: GCA_037157785.1. Taxonomy (NCBI): domain Eukaryota; kingdom Metazoa; phylum Arthropoda; class Insecta; order Hymenoptera; family Formicidae; genus Cephalotes; species Cephalotes varians. The sequence continues at coordinate 2,375,780 of JANQDE010000016.1, read as the reverse complement.
AGAATGATTTTACTGAGGGATTCAAAATTTTGCTGGATACAGATCCGAAAATAATTTTGTTGGACCATCAAAATAATTTCGTTGAAACCTTAAAAACAATGAGCAATGCTGCAAAAAATGTTTGATATTCTAGCAACTGATTTCTATTCTACATAATTATTTTAATAGTTCAACAAAATTGCTTTTCTGATCTGTATCCAGCTAAAATTTTAGAATCTTTCAATAAAATCGTTCTTTCTTTGCACATATTAGATTCTTGCAGCAGTAACTAATCTTCTGTGTAAATTTTACAAAGTGCATTGTATTTTGCCTTAAAATAATTTACAATCTTCTTAATAATTTTTATACTGTTTCTAAAATATCTTTTTTATATTTAAAAAGTTCCTGTTGTCACCGATAATATTTAATAGATTGTCGAAGCTTATTACCAAATGATAAAATTTGTATTATGCAGTCAAATGTAACGAAAAATTCTCTTCGTGTAGGTAATATTTTAATCTTTCAATTTCTCTTAATTTAAAAAAAAACTAGAGAATTCAGCGAAAGCATCCGCTTTCTCCTCTTATTTCTGCTGCATAACACACAAGCGTTAGAAAGAGGAACAATATTAAGAGAAGAAACGATATTCCTCTTATCGGATAGCATACAAGGAATGTTGCTACATCGAGTAGTAGCTGATTACGCTCGTGCGTTGCTCCCTTTCCCCTTTTCGCAACGACGTGCGATGTGCGCGAATGTCGGCAGCGAATCCGGTTGGAACGCGGCGGCGACGGTTATTTCTGAGTTTCTGTTAGTGCACTCACTGCCGAGGCATTCGCGTTTTATGTTTCGCGCGTGTGCCAGAACAAAATCGTCGTCAACTCGCTCGTTCGTGCGATTCGTTCGGGGAGCCATACGCACGACGCGTTCCCTCGTTCATCATAGCTGGGTCACCCGCGAGATGGATCTATTAACCCTATCGTCATTACGAGCAGGATGATGATGAGAAGAGATAATTTTGAATTTGCACGCGCGCAACCGGACGCGTCTTTCTCGGCTGGATTACGGAATATTTATCATTATCGAAGAATTTATCGTGGCATTGTACAGCGTGGATAATTGAAACTCTATCTTGGAAACTTATACCGTATATGGCATATAAGGGAATAAAGTAGATCTGTCGAACGATAATCTCATCGGATAGGAAGATAGCCTTTTTTTTGCCGAAAGGAGAAGAGGATGTATGCACGTACGTTTAATCTTGCGATCCGGGTCGCGGAGGTCGATGTAAAGTGTTAGAACAGGAAATGCGGGAAGACGATTACGGACAAGTATGCGTTCTCGCGGATAGCGGATAACAAGAGGGAGAGAGAGAAACGGGCAGGGAAAGAGATAGAAGAAAGCTGATAGATCGGGAAAGCTGATAGAAAAAGATGATGCAGGTGACTAAACCGGTCGTTCGATGCACCAAAGCTGCGGTAGAGATTACGTACTCTGAAAAGACATAGACTATTGCATAGAATCCATACCTTCTGTTTCCAATTAAGATAACTATCTCGTACGCATGCTACTGCGCGATTCGAGGCATCTTTCAATGTTTTTGAATTGCGCATGTCGGAGCTACTTCTTGGAACTTTTGCTCTCTTGCTACATTGTTATATATTATATAATAAAATCATATACAATAATATACAATAATATCAATATAATTGAAAAAAATAATAAAAAATATATCATCCAACATCTCGTAGAGATTTTTGCTAAATTATAAATATTACGGTGCATACCTTAGTAGCACAATTTATTGGCGATACATTGGTTAAACATTGGGCAGCATTGGACCAATATTATACCAATGAATTATGCTACTAAGATAGACAAGTTATTATTAGCAAGAACAGTTGGATTTCTTTCAATTTATGAATTAAAACTTGTGTATACACTGAGAAGAGAGAAAGCTCGAGAGAGAAGAATGATTGCAATTAATAATTTAACTATAACTTATAGTCATTTTTTATGCCAACTATATATATATTTTTTTAGTAGAATCATAAATATAATTATTGCTACTAATTATATAATAATAATTAAAAAATGGAGCTTTTAACCATAATTATTTTACCATACAATTATAATCATAAATATCAAACATTTTTTCTCAGTGTATGCCGAATTTTTGCTGTATTGTTAGGAGAATTGAAAACCGTGATGCTTGGTCAAAAGCATGATTTAATTTAACAACCATCGAATTAGTATTCTTTATTTTAAGCACTTTTTAGACGCAACGGACGGAAGCTAGTTGGTTCTACAATTGATAAAATTTAAACAGTGATGAAATTTAACAGTGACGGAGCATTCAACGATGAAGAACTCGAGTACAAACAGACGGTCGCTCTTCGTTAATAGTCGACCATTTCGGTGGTACAATCGGCGGCGGAAGATTCGCTCGGCGGATAGTCACGCTCGAATTAACGAGCTTTGCGCGAAGCGGCTTCGCGGTAAACGAAACGCCGAGAACGGAACGACGAGCGGGGAAAAACGGGGCAAAACCGAAAAGAGAAACAAAGGACCGATAAAAACAAATTGGTTCTCTTCTCCGCGCCCGTTTGTCCATCGTTCGGCCCGCCATCGGCCTCGATCAGTTCGACAAATTTTGCGGTTCTTTCGCACACACACATTCATATACACGCGAATACCTGCGCGGCATAAGGATATATAATCTTGTTAAAATTTATCGACGAACGCCCCGCGTGACGCGTAATGTCGGTTGTCTGCCGAATATGCGTGCGAATATGCCTTGTTACACGATTGCTGATAAATGATATATTACATCAATTGTATTGAAAATGTGCAGTATAGATATCATTTTATTGTATTAATAAGAAAATTTTGATTTCAGCGCGATGCTACGATTTTATAAAATTATTTTTATTGTAATAATTTTGGTATTTTTAGCGAATAATATTTGTAAATAATTTACTTAATTATTTATATATTATTTAATATAATGCATATTGCAGATAATTTGCACTCATGGCATAGTACCCTGATGATTTATTGTTTTGATTACATGACGCCGCGAATGTTTAAGAATGATTGCATTTTGTTCTTTCGAAAAATGATGTTCTATTATGTGTTCTCTGATTTAATTTTTTGTCCACGAATTTCAAGCATTAAATCTCCATTGTTTTAAGTTAATTAAGCAACCTTTCTAAAAAGTAAAAAACTATTTACCAGCAGTAACTATATTCTATTTGAATCACGTGTAATCCACTGGCGATGAAAAGTATAAAAAGACATTACCTTATCTTCCGGCTTAAAAGCCGCGGATAGCGGTTACGATTATCGCTTCACTAAGCTCGATCGTGGTATTGTTCCGCACTTGTACTTTGCATTGAATAGCACGATGAGAAAACTACAAGACTACACTATTACGAATTGGGTTACATTATTGTTGATAACCTTTCTAGTGTCGTCTCAATGAATCGCAACGTTTCACTAACAAATCGCGAATAAATATATGTTTTAAACGCTTTTGAATGAGCTTAATCAGCTTATTCATCTATATCTTTATTTTATATATATTTATTGTTCGTGTGTTACATCGTGCAGATACATACGGATGTGTGTTACAGACAACATTTAAAATCCAGATACACACGCGCGAATTTCATTAATTGCGAGTTCAATTTCGCGTATATGTATGAAATCGACCTAGGATTTTTCCTTCCAAATCTCCATATCCTCGTCGAATACATTTGCATGCTCTTTCGGTCCTCGGCGCGCTGGTACACCGCGCTTTGCATTTTTGCATTCTCCGTGTCGTGAATTTTGCATCCTGCGCTTTGTCCGCCGTATAAAAGAATATTAAGGATATTCGCGATAAACAAAAAGGGGATTTAGGTTAGCTATTCGTTGTAAATTATGTGTTGAAATACGGCAAAGTTTATTCATTAACGCTTCGCATACCCGTCAGTGTGCTCCGATTTCACATACATCTAATGTATAATGTCGTATCCATTATGTTTAAACAAATCCAAGTTTGGCTAATCATATTTATTTAAAACATATTTTTCTACCATATTTTCAAATATATCGGATAAAATCTATTTGGCACCTCAAAAAGATATCATAGTCAAATCTCCAAAAATATCAGATATTAGAGAGGAATTTTTACATTTTGTGCAAAAGGATTTTATATATTTATATTTGTACATGCGCGCACGCACGCGCGCGCGCGCGCAAACACACACACGTACACACATCTTTTTATGGAAATGCAAAAATGTTACTGTATAACGTAACAATTAACTTTGACAGACACTTTAGACGAGTATTTGCACAATTTCTATGACGTTCTATTATGTAGCACATGAAAGCTCGACGCAATTTGAGCGTAGCTTTGTAATTTCTTATTTGCCAATCCATCCTCCTTGTTAACTTAAGGAAAAGTGGCTTACGTCGTTTTCCAGAGGGTAACTGCTACGAAACCTCGACTCGCTCACAGACCTCTGGGAATGAAATGTAATGTTGCAACTGCAGACACATGTTTGCTTTGTCCTTAAATATTTGTTACTTACATAAGGGTCAGCTATGCGCTTGATTGTCGTCCAGAAAAGATTTTATGACGCGGGTTTATGATGAATTTATGTCGTGTCGATTGCCACTTTTGTCGAAAACAAGATGAAAAGATCTTCGCTACAAATATTTTGATACATCAATAACCAAAGAAAAATCGATTCGCGCGACTCGTAGGACACGTGCGACTGCAATATATAGGTACAAAGTCAACTGCAAGATTTAACGTGCGAACGTGTAGAATTCTCAAAGTTTATCAGACGCCCGCTGTTTGTTTACACGACGACACGCTGAAGTTATTCTTAGCGCTTAGAGTGCAGAACGCCGTCTAAGTTTAGAGTGGCGCCTTTAAGTCACGTTTCCAAATATCATCGCTGTAAAATCCGAGTATGAGAGCGAAATTCAGGTGAAATGCAATCGCGACCGCACGCTCCGATTTACTTATCATCGGTCTGCCGTCAAAACTCACGCGCGAACTACAAACTATGCGAAATCGCGAGCTACGTATACTAATACTGTAATTCGATAATCGCAATCGATTATTTGGTGTTTCGCGGACTCAAGGACGGAGTTCTGAATTGCGAGCTCACGTAACCGCGATTGCGAACTGTTTCACCATTAATCGGACATCTGGCACTCCTGGGAAATGTCAGACCAGCGTGATCGTGTTTTAATTTTGATCCCGCGGACGGTGCGCACCTGTGTTCTCCATCGGGTCAGTCTTGCGACGCCGAAAACCGGCTCTTAACGCCGATCCCTCGGGTCGAATTCGACGTTAATTTTAGTTTCGTGTACGATACATTTTGAAGTCGTAATCTTGACGGTGGACTTCTCAAAGGAAAATCTCGACTAATGCACTCTCCCTCTCTCTTTCTCTCTCTCTCCTTCTCTCTCTTCCTCTCAGAAGACATGTGGATTGAAGTTCTGTGTACTTATTTGCAACTTGTATTTCCATTTCTACGTGTGTCATAAAGTCGAATTTACTTGCCCGGAGAATAATTAAAAATATTTCCAACAACTTTTTATAGTCTCTATATCGATTCACTCTCGTTTATCTTTATTAACATTAGATTATGAAGTTTGGACAAGCGAATTTTAGCATCAATGATCGATAGTCTAATACACCTTTGGCTCTAATACACAGCTCTGACGGAGAATCAATCAAGATATGTAATCATTTCAAAACATGTATGAACTGTGATATAATTGCGATAATTTTCATGAATCACCGATAAGCTTAAACGTATTTTATGATTAATTAATAACTCATTTGATTTATTACTAATAAGTCAATCTTATAAAATAACATTTACGCAAGTATTGATTAAACAGCTGAAACTTTCAATAATGAAACGTGATATTGTACGTAAATATTTGCAAACTGAAAGGGTTATAAAAAGGAGAAGTTTATGTTTGCTATATTATTGAATAAAATCCTTCTTAAACAAGTAAATGAAAAAATATAAAGTATATAATAGTCTAAAATAATCTAAAATCTCTAAATATAATAATATACAAATAATAAACTATCGATTATCAAAAACAAAGAATCTGCTAAAAGATACTTGTTTTACTTGATTATTCGATAGATTATTCTCCAAATTTTAATAGAAAAAAAGAAAAAACGAATAATAGATATAATTTATCATTTTATCATCTTAGTTCCACGATTTTCAGTGCATAAGGTAATTAATATAAGCGAATCGATAGGAATTTATTTCGCTGAATTGAGCAAAAGACAAGTCGCAGTTTCGATCAGCGTCTTTTAGTTGCAACAACGACGTGTTCTCACGGGCGGAAGCGAAGTGCGAGATCGTTCCTCGTTGAGGCAGCACTAACACCAACCATGCCGTTAACAACTGGCAGACACGCGTTAATGGGTTTCAGTTCTGTAAATACATTAAGGCTGCTCGTTGCGCCGTTAATCGCCGTTACAACGCGCGCGGTGAGGGCATTCCGCGACTTAGGCGTGTATTAATCATCGACGAGGCGCGTATGATGTGTGCGATTATGTGTAGGACGATTAATTTCAGCACGTGGATACATACACGCGCTTAGAGTGTCCGCGAGAAAAGAATTACTCTCAATACTTTTCAACGGCAAGTTAAATCGCGGTTCATATAAGTACTTTATTTATACCGCTGACCGAAGGTCTTATGTAAATTTTTATCTGCGTCGAATCTTTATTCGAGGTCGCGTGATTTATATCTCACATTATATTAATTAAACTTGGTTGCAGTCGATATATTTTAAAACATGCAACTGTATAAATGTCTCAATTATGATCTGTTGTAATTTTTGAATTTTAAGTAGGTAGATATATCTGTCTCTAGATAATCGAAATGTATGTGCTATGTATGGGCTATGAAATGAATGTATTCATTGCTCAGCAAAAAATTTTCATAAATTTTCGCTGTATATTTAATAAGTCTATGCCGCAGGCGGGTAGATGTTGAAAGACGTTGCATTAGCAACGTGGAATTTCGTGAGAACATCTGGAAGCGATGTAACCGTCGGGATCTACTTTTTTAGATGATTAGTATCTCGGGAGAAAAAGTATCGATTACGATACATATTTTTGATTCTCTTTTTTATTTAAAGTATGTTTCCTTCCTTGCATTTTTCCGTTGCATTTTTGTATATTTTACGAAATAATAAAGAAGAAAAACATATTTTTTAATTGTCGTCACTTCGAGATTACTGAAAACAGAGCTCGATTGTATGATTCTCACGTATTGTATGGCACTTGAACGTCAATCACGATATTATATTTCTTATCCAACTTTATGATACGCATTGCCGTTCAAATAGCTTTTCCGTGTCTTTGATTAATTTTATCGCTTTATCGCTTCAAAGAATCCGTCGTGAATCAAATGGATATTGCTCGATTTCTCTGCCATAAGGGAATGCGTGAAACAGTAAGATATTCTAATATTTGGTCATTATGGAATATTACAAATATGATGTTATCTAAAGAAAGTCTTAATTTTTTGTAGAGAAAAATTAATTAATATCGCGAGTATTGCTTATAAAATTACGAAAGAAGCTTAAAAAAATTTTCTGAAGGTCATAAAAAATTTATGAAAGTCAATATAAACAATTAATACATGTAATTAATACAATTAATACATGTTCTATTTAATAGAGAACATGCATTAATAGATATTGTTTTTCTATTCGATATCTCAGATATTAATTCAATATTGAATTGATGTTAGGAATAAGGATCGCTGTATTTGAGCGCTGTGTCACAACAGAACATCATTGATGTTAATGAACTAGATTGGAAAGCTGTCTCGTATTTGAAAGTTATCGAACAGCGAGTAAGCGTGATCGATGTTTCTCTTGTATAATATCAGGGGACGTTTAAGATGCGAACACGACGCCGATCGTGTATATGCATCTTCCTATCGTATGATGATGCCATGTATAAGGTCGGCGCGTTTAATTTCATGAATGAAATCTAAATAAATCAGTGCGCTGTGTTATTACAAGAAAATAACGCAACCAATAAATCTCGTTGATAAACAATGCGCCAAAAGCAACAAGACTATTTCTTTCGACGATGACGACGGCGGCGACGACGACGACGGCGACGACGACGATGACGGCGACGACGACGATGCAATACTTTTCCAAGCATGCCATTTCCTCATACCAACTGTTTGTCGCAGTGTTCGTTATCGCAAAAATCAGCTCATTAGGAACCACGTGTCTCGTATCTGGATCTTAATATAGTGTAGGAAAAACCATGTAATTTTTTTGTGATAATATGTATGATAAGATTTGTGAATCTTGTGCATGGATATTGTTAGAACTGCAAGATTAGCAGCACGTATTAATAATTAATCAGACGTTGTATCTGTTGATTATGTCGTAAAATACCCGTTAGATAGTTTGCAATCTGACGTCCGTTTCTCGTTTAGCCTTCTGCCGTTCGACTCGTCCAGGGGATAGATTAAACACGTCAATTCTATTAATATTTCAATAATGTTGACCAATTAAGGTGAAAAATAGGTGAAACTTTGATGAATAATTAGTTTTCCTTTTACCGCGATACTAGTTTCAACGCCTGCTTGATTACTGAAAACGTGCATTAAATATTCCCAAGTGCAATTTGATGTTATCTATGTAATTATTATATTTCACACGCTGCCTATCTCTTTTTCTCACATGATATAATTATAGATTCCTTCGTCTGCTAATATTTACGTTATATTCGTTTTGCGGACACATGCGCATCGAGTGCATTTTAATTCTCAAGCTTCAAATAATTAAATATTTCGTTGTAATCTTTTTGTGGGTTAAGAAATAGACAAGTATTTCTAAAGATTTCTACTTTCCCAGTCGACATTTTATCATATGTAGCTATAATAGTTTTTCTCCGCTATATAGCTAGTTCTGTCTTTTCTTCACACATCACTTCATGTCCTCTAAAGCTTTTGATGCTAATTAATATTGTGAATATTACTATTAGAATTCTTTATTCTTGTTAGAAACACAATTAATTTAGTATCTATATTACATTAGCTTATTCAGCCCTTAGTCGAACAGAATTTATATTAATAAATTACATTTTCTTCAGATGTCATAACAAGAGCGCATAATAGAGTAGTCAGTGCGCGTGTGTTTTTGCGTATCGAATTATATGAGTGATACTTAGTATTTTTATTCCTTCTATGTCGTTATCTGTCGTTTGCTAATTACTCGAATTGAATCTCCGTCGTGGGATATTCTCGTCATCGGAAGCTTCGTCTGTTAGGGGGAAACTGCATACATGGTCGCCACATATATGGCAACGGCACCGGCGGCGACACGGACGGAGTGGCTGGAATCGAGACGAGAAGTTGGAAAACAGATATTGATCGTTTGCCGGCGTACGCAGCTAGCTGTCCCGCGTATACTACGCGAATGCACGTGAGCGTTTGCGGATGCCGTAATGACTGCTTGCGCCGGTATATCGCATAACGTCAATGATATTTGCCACTTGAGTTTTGATCGAGCTGACCTACTGACATCTGAAGTAACGTTTGGCAAATGTCTTACCGGCTCTTGCATAAGCTGCCTTCCTCTTACGTTAAGCGAGATTAAAATTTATTCACGGCTTCTCGGAATTCACTTCTACAACGTTTCTTGTATTGGCTGCAATTTACCGTCCTGTTTCCTGATGACTGATATAGAACGACAGTTCTTTGAAACTTCTAAGAAACTTGAAACTTTGCGAAAGTAACTTGAGTCATCAGAAATTCGATCTCTAAAGGGATAGAATCTTTTTTTGTTTTTAAACAAAACAATAGTTTTATCATGCAGATAGAAAAACGCGCAATTATTTACTCGATAAATAATCAAACATATTTATTCGATTTAAATGGATTACCATACATATATTTTATATTTTTTTGTCTTCGGCTCTTAACACAAGAACTGGCTGTCATTGAGATTTAATTGGGATAATAAAGCCTCCTCTCCATCATGATACTCAACGTACTATATCACGCGCTATTCAGAGAAGAAGACTCGGGGGTACAGAGCGTGCCTCTCGCGTGCAGTCAGATTAATATTTCCACGTTACTATCGAAGTTGTCCTATGCATGAATAGCGGCACTCGGTTTACGACTCGTATATGACATATGCGTAATCATAACCGGATTTTGTGTGCGTGCGTGAAGAGATAGAATGAGAAAGAGGGAACTACAGTTAAAAGAGGGAATTCCGTTTTCTTCTCTTATCGTATCGTTGCTCGTTAAATAAAAACGAAATGATTACGGTTATCTCTCGAAGAATTAGATGGACGAGTTACTACTTTCGTTCTCGCATCCCGTATCGATATCAATCCATGTTCATTCGCATTGAGCACACGAACCTGCTTCGTTGCCCGCCCGAAACGCAGCGGCCAAAGACACAACAGTTGTAACGCGATAGGAAGCTACGGGGGTTTAATTTGGTGCAGGCACGAACGCACGCGAATACGCGCGTGCGTATCGTTCGCACGTGTATATACATGCATGGATCATCGTCCCTCGAGAAATACGATACACGCGTGATATCGATATGCTAGTAGACGCGGCACAATGTTTTCGTTACGGTGCGCCGAGCTCGTTACTACGTTTCTGCGCTTCTGCCGCGTGTACTGTACACTCGGGATCGTGCACGCTGTACGCGTGCAGACGTGCGTGCGTGCGCGAGGCGGCGTCGAATGCGACGCACGCACGGGAAATGCGCACCAGACTGGCGTGCAGATATTTTCGGTTCCATCGATTTAACAAGTGGTGATAGCGCGGCGGGTATTTTTATGCGCACGCACGTATGCGTCAACGTTAATTAATATCGAAGCGCTGCGCTCTTAATGCTCGTTAAAGCTATTATCGGTCGGCTTGCAGTCGCGCCGGATGAACGCATGACGTAGTACTGGCTTCCGGTGCACTTCGGGATCCCCATGTCGCGACATCGACGTGACATCGACATGCTTACACTTACGGAGCAAATTACTGAAATATGCTGAACCATGTAACCGAGATCTCTGTTTATTATATTATATATAGAGGGAGCCAGAACAGTATATTTGTCAAGATAGCAATCTAATTACCAGCAGGCAACATGTTGCCAGCTTTGACAGAACTATTGCTCGTATAATTAATAACCGTGACACAGTTGCAGTCGATATTCCATAACAATGTAAACAATCAGATAACCATCTTTGCCAAAAATATCGCTTGCATTATCAACAATTATTATTTATGATCGATGACTGATTTAACAAATTCAGAAAGGAATTAAGAATAAAATAACGAATTTGCCGGCAGGGATATCTTGGCGATTCTGACAGCAGTATCAGCTTTATTACCACAGGTACACCGTCGAGCGAAATTGATGCGCAGCAGTAACTTTACACGACTGTAAATCACAAAAAAACATTTAGTAGAAGGCAATGTCAGATACCATTCTGCGCACACGCTTCCCTCGTGGATACCGTAAAAATGCGAGACCGTAGCTGATGTTGGCGTGCTTCTGCAGCACCTCACTAATAATCTACCTCTGCCTCTCGCGCGCGAAGCTACGCGGAAACGTCCTTACAAATCGTCCCAGGAATCATAAAATCGCTGGGTGTAATTAAACACGCGGCACTGAGCGCGATATTTTTCTCCGCGTGGCACTCTCCACCGTCGCGTTTTTCGTATGATTCGAAAAATACCGACCATTTATCTTCGAAGGTAAATGTCCGCCTTTTTTCTTCGGTAAATTATCGTAGGTTCTGGTGGCTTTTAAAACGTAATGTTTGGCGTAAGATTTCAACGAAGTATAAAATTATGAGGAAACATAACGCTTGGTATATAAGATTTCAGCGAGACATAAAGAATTGTTTTTTAGAATTTCATTCTCAAGTAAAATATATCTTGTACTTCGTGGTAATGGAAATGTCCTTTTTATATTTTACGCGTCACGAGTGAAATACAAGAATGACAAATTCGTTAATGAAATGAACACCGCGCGCGTTTATAATATTTATCTCCTGCCGTTTCAATGTCGAAATTTACCGAATTTATTCTAAGTGTATTATTAAAGAATCAACTAATGATATCGACTTTTTTCGATAAATTATTAAATTATACTGGTTTTTCGAGACTTGTGGTTTTTCTTTGCAAGATCAATAAATCGTGGAATCGCGGGCGCACAATTGTTCTTCGCGTATTCGGTTTCTCGTTTGCATCTCCCTCCGGTTCTCGCCTCCTTCTCGCCGACCCCCTCCGTGAGCATTTGAGTCCGGCCGACCGAGCGATAATAAAATAATTCTCCGCCACAATAGACAATGCTCGGCGGGATGATAGTAATTCAAACCGGATGGAGGAAAAAGAGAGGAGAAAGGCCGGTCGTCGTTTTCCGTACTTCCGCTGGCGTATACGCTCCGGCGCTTCGCTCCGGATCTCGTACTCTTCTTGCCCCAGTGTTTTCCTCCTTCTCCCTGCTTTTCATAACGTACTTGTCCCGATCTTTCTTTCTTTCATGAAAAATTTGTCATTGAAAAAAAACTATGGATGATATTCTCGTCGGCCATCTCGTCTCTGAACAATTCAACACATGTTTTAGAGAGCATGACATTATGTGCGAAAAGAAAATATTAAAAAATTTCTTAAAAATTGCGACAGAGGAATGGAAAGAGAGGGAATGACTAATTTAATAATTGATGCTGGTGTGATCAGTCTCAGAACAAGATATCGTTTTTTGGAATTTTTGGAACCACTATAATCTTGACGAATTCCAGAGTTTGCTGCAGTGGCTATATCTGAAAACGATCTCTATGTTTAATTGCAAAAACAAAAAAACGATAATGAATTAAAGATATACAGAAAGATATATTTTTCTGTATATTGGAAATCATGCAAATTAGTAAATGCCAAAAGTTTGAAATTATGTTTGAAATTATCTTAATTCTTCCTTTGTGAGGATACTCCGACATTCATGCGACCGGCTGGCCGTTCTTTGCGATGGTCCAGGGGCTACCAACGCTGATAAATTATGACCACTGTATCGATGTCTGAGCGGGTTTCGCGCGCGGTAAAAATGCTCGCCGCGACGACGACGAGCGATAGTAAAAATCAGCCGTTTCAACCGCGGAAAGTGCCGCGATAGCGGTTATTGTTATTGCGCTGCATTTGTCATGGTAACGAAGTCGTAGCGCGACGAATCCCACTTTAACGCGGCGAACCCGCGGCGAACGAATGCGACTCGACCTTAATGACATCGCGAAGGCGGCGAATTGAAATACGCCGTGACATCCTGCGGCGATTATGGCAGCGGTCATTATTCCCTTACGTTCTTTCGTGGCATTGCTAATCACGCGAGTATTAATGTTACCAGCAATTGCGCAACCTATTTTCGAATTAACTATTATTGCCAGGATTGACATGCATATGACAACTGAAGAGGATCGCAGAATGACATTTTTCCAAGAAGTATAGGTTTCAGTTGTTGGCTATTTGATTCTTCAAAAAGAAAGGGCTTATTTTAAATTAATTTTTAGAAAGGGAGACATTAAGAATATCGTTGGATATTTCATTATATGCCTTCGCAATATTTTTTAAATAAATTCGTTCCCCCACCGCACATTAAAAATCAGAGAGATTCGAGGGTTTCGCACGATTCTATTAGCCAACGATTTGAAAACAAAATCTCAGTCAGCAGTATCACGAAGACAATCTAGCGACATTGATAATGACCGGCAATGGTTCCGCAAGGTGCTGACAAAAGTACAGACGACCATTAAACTAGCGCACTGCACGTTATTCGCGCTGCAAATTGTCCATCGCTGCGACTCGGGACCCCGAACTGTCCGGCTGGCGCACCAGATTACGATGGTCGGTGATAAAGTGCTCTCAGGTGACTGTCGCTTCGCCCGCCGTAATTACTTCCCCGACGCGAGAAAGGAGATCGTCGCTTGCGTCACCATGGAGCGAGGAGCCTTCGCCGACGGTGCCTCGCCATGGAGACGCACAACGAGTTTCTCCACGGCACTTTTCTCCCGCCGTCGTCGCTACCGCCTTCTTTTTCGCTCCGTCTCCTCCCGTCGTCCGTTTTGCCCGGCATGCCTCTCCGCCGTTTCTTCCCCACCGTTTCCGACTCTTCTTTCGTGCCGTTTCGAAACGAGACAGTCTTGGTCTCTCCTCCTTGGCTAGTCTTGGCGAGCGAGTTTTAACGAGAAATTAATATCTCGAGTAAAGTCGTCGACTGTTTCTGGAGAGCGGGATCTCTTCTTCTTCCTCCTCGTGCTAATATTGTCCGTCGTCTTGGACTTTGCCGCATCTTTATTCAGCCTCCTTTCCGTTTTCTCTCCTCATCTAGCACGTCCGTTTCTTCCTTTGTGAACGATGCACGATTCGTGCCTCATCTTTTTTTTTCTCCTTTTCCCATCCGGCTCCTTCTCACTCGCCACCTCGTTTCTCCTTGATGTTTTCTTCCAGTGTTACGTTTTCTCGCGTTTTTACTGCCGACGCCTCTACGCACGGCTGCACCCTTTATTATTTTCGTAGGCGTAGTCACCCGATGTCTAATTAGCCGCACGACTCGGTCAATTAGCTAATTAATGCCGGTAGGAAACGTTAGCACCGCAATGAGGATACGCGATGATGGTTCACGTAACTAGACTAACAGCCTCTTCGTATCCAGAAACTAAGATTCTAATGGCAAATTGATCGCTTTGAAACACTGTTGTCAATTGAAGATATTATTGATTAATATTTAGTATTCATAGAATTACTCTGTAAATGTTTCGAATGTAATATAATGATGAACTTACAGTAAAAAAAGTTACTGCATTCTTTAATTATAAAGGATTATATACTGAAAGTTTTTGTGATATCGTTTCGAATTATTCGATGTTTTGAAATATTTTCGGCAATTTCATCAGAAGCATTAGTAGAAAGAGAGTTTATGAAATCACTTATATTTCAGTTTATATATTTTGAAAGTTTCTTATTTTTACATTTCTTCGGTTTCTTTCAAAAGTAAAAATATTAGCATTTATTTATGACACGATTATTACATCTATTATTGTATTATTTTTATAATGAAAATTTGTCTTGTTAATGTCTTGTGTGCTAATGCTCTTCTCTTTTAACAACAAACAGCGAAGATTAATAAGATCTTCACACGTGCAGAAAGCCGTCATTCTGTATTTCGGCATCGAGCACGCATTCTCATTCTATATCTATCCCGTACGTTTACAACGAATGCTTCAAAATTTCGTAAGTTTCTTCGGCGACGTCGAGACGCGTCGCGTTGTCTCAAGAATTTCCAGCTCTCATGTCACGTGGCTGGCTGGTGACATCACGATCCCCTTTATTCTTCCTTTAATATCTACGGTGACGCATATCTTTCCACAACCGCAGCATTTTCCAGAATATCGCGGTCGACGATTTACGAAACTTTTTCCTCCTCCGGCCGTACGCACACGCATAAACATAGTCGCGTTCTTCGATAGCCGTATATCTCGCTCGTCGCGCGTGGTTAATACCAACTGTCACTCAGTCATCGGCTTCTTCGGGAGAGTTGTTGGGTCTTCTTGGCTACCACGACAACATATCCCGGCGTTGCGGCTTTGGCAGACATCTGGCACACATCCACGACGGATACTCGAAAACCTCGTGCATGCCTGCTACATGCCACCTATACACAAACCGGCATTATAGACAGTCGTTGTCGGCACGACGCGGATCTGGGTCTAGGTATTTCGAGCTACCACCGCTCGCGAGCCGTACGCGATTCTCGTGCACACGCGTGACGCAAAGCCTTTTTTTTACACCGATTTATCGATGAGTCTATGAAAGAGCATCCTTCTGGAAAAATACACTTTGCTCTGGTGGTTTTACGTAACCGACAAGGAATAAAATTCTGGCTGCGAGAAAGTACGGCTTGGCGGGGAAGATCGATCGGTTTCGACTGTCACTCGGTCTTGACTGTGGAGGAGAAGTATTTTCCAATATTTGACAAGTTGGAAGAGCGTATAAATAAATATTTCAATAGATATTTCATGGCGATAAAAGGCACGTATTAATATGACGTTCTCTAAAATATGAACCGATACATATTGATATTTATCAATACGAATCCATATTTCTTAACGTTTTTCAAGATTGATCGCAATCGATTTTTATTTTATACAGAAAGTCAAAGGATAAATTACTATACAGTGTGCTTACAATATTATTTATTATTAATTATAAATATATATTAATATATATTTATACGTAAGAAATTTTAATATATTATATTATTAAAACAATAATTACTATAAGCATTTTTATTTTATATAGTGATTATATAGATTTAATTCTTACAAATATTTCAGTCTCGTAAAAATTTCGCAAAGATTTACTTCTCGTAAAATATTATCGCGTATTGATAACGTTTTCTTTATCATTGTAATCCTTTCTAAAAACAGTCGCCAGAAATTGTTCTTCGTCGAAAAGGCGTGTGTGTCGATAAAAAAAAAAATCCAACCGTGGGACGCATCCGTGTTTGAAGCACACGGCATCCGTGTTGGTGATCATAAAATTCGTCTGGCGCGCACATTATTCGCTTTGTTTAGCGCGAATTAAATTGCACGTGTATTTTCGAGACATCGTCTTTATATCGCGTTGCAGTCTCGGCGCGTTCTTTGCTCGTCGGTAGTCTATAATCGATTTCGTCGCGATTTTTACGACGACAAATAAATCCTGATGCGTCGTTCATTATAAATACATACGTCGCATCTTACTGACCGTACGATTGTGCCATCGGGCATCTCTCGCAATTTGCGAGGCATAGAAACTCGTCTTCGGCGCATCTTGATTGGCTATGACGCAATGAGATACGGCCGCGCCGTTTGCGAATTTATTACGTATGCATTTATGAAGTCTTGTGTTTGTGAAATGTAACTGTGTATTGTAACTGTAGGATCGAACATCTCGAACGATGAACGTATCATACAAATTGTTTCGTGATGATCAGAAAAAATAAATCGGATTTTGATAACTCTTCCGATCATCAATTTTTTGCGATCATCGTTTTTTTTATCATATTTTTTTGCGAGGATGATAAGATAGAATTTTTATTTTTCTTCGCGTCAAAGCGTGTATGAAAATTTGCTCTCTTATATTTATTCTTCTATGACAATTTGCTTAAGGCGATTTTTGGTGATGGATAATTACGTTAAGGGATAATTTGCAAGAATTTTCACAAGATGCAATGTTTGCCTGAAAATTGACTTTCTATACTAATAACTCGCGGGATAATCGCCGACTTTGAATTTCTTTTTCAAACATTTAGGGGAGAATCCTTATTCTTCTCTCGATCTCTTTTTTCGCTATCTTCTTCCTTTCTCTTCTTTGAAGAAGAGCACGTGGCGACCGTGAGTACTGTGGAACGTTTTCGCCCAGAAGCCACGTTGCGGAGGGAGCGAATTCGCTTTAATTTTAGCCATGCTCCTCCGCCCATGCCTTGGGCAGGCCATGGTATGCATGGTGGTGCTCTCGGCAGCAGCCTTGGCATCGCAGACGCATTATTCATACCTTAATGAATTCTCTCTTGCCCTCCACCCCTTTTCCCCGCCCCTTTCTCTCTCTCTCTCTCTCTCTCTCTCTCTCTCTCTCTCTCTCTCTCTCTTTCTCTCTCTTGGTTTTGCTACGACAACTGCATCCTCTGACCACAGCCGTTCTTATCGACAATGGGCTACTTTTGCAATAATATGCCTTTCTTGCTTGTTCCTTTTATTAGCTGATCGATTTGCTGATCGTTTATCTTGTTCCTCATCCTGCTCTTCATATAGTTACGCATTCAATATCTTGGGAAGAAAATAAAGAATATGATAATAAAGAGAAGAATTTATATCTTTAAATAGAGGCTCAAATTCCTAAGAAACTTCTAAGAAGTTTATCTATAGTAGATTATAACTATTACTTGTGTTTGAAAAACAAAAGTATCTCTCTCTCTCTCATGCAATTTTTATTTTATATTGTATATATAGTAAAAAATACTATTGCGTTTAATATAAACACATGATTACGCTATAACGAAACGTATACAAAAACTTTCATATTTTTGCAAGAATTAGCGGAAGCTAAATAATGGACATTGCAAGCATCCTGGTTTCGTAATCTTCGCGTTTTTTTCTGAAACGACTTGAAGGTTTGTAACTGACACAACGTTGCTATACTGGATTTGTCTTTTGTTGCGCAGAGTAATAACGTAACATATAATACTGTTATGAAAACTTTAGTAAGACAGTGGAAAATATAACGAGCGTGTTAGTTAACTTGGGGGATGCATTATTTACTTCTCTGATGATAACTTACAGAGAAAAAATATTATTGCACGCGCAGGAAGTATTTATAATTCGTACAACATAATGGAACAGCAAATATATAGTACGCGTGACTTTATTTCTTAATTATATCATCAAACGGGACGAGTACACGCTTGTTATTTCAACTTTCATATTTCGAAATGAGATCCGACAGTGGCTTATCTCATGAAATGCTGTAATTATATTGCATTTATTACATAACTCAAAATAATGTCCTATTTTTTTCTATGCGTTTATGCACATTTTCGTTTCTCTTAACGCGTCATTAGTCTCTCGTATAATTGCATGAAAATAATGCATAAGCGTGTGCTCATTAACGTGTCGAAATGTTATACATAATGACATATTCTCGCGAGATATCAAATATCCTTCTGCAAATTTCTCTTGTCTGCAATCGACAAACGATATTGAATCATCAAACTCTTCGAATGCAGTATCGGAGATATTCTGATAACTCACTTCGTGCGTTAATGTCTCGATTAGAATTGATTTATCAAAGTGTTCATTCTGAATAAATTCTCTTATCAACGAGGATGATCTTGCGGACTATCGTGACTGTCCCGGACAGTCACGCATCCTTGCGTCCTGTCCTCTCTTCTTTCGTGCAGATCCGACGTACCGTTGCGGCGCCAGTGCAACGCCGTGGTAATTCTCCCGTACCGCACTGCTAGGAAAATTCCGGTGACCGGTCCGGAACAAGGAAGCCAGGGGGATGGGAGCGACACAGAGAATTCGTTGGTCGCGGTTGGTGCTTTGCGTGATGCAGGCGCGCGCGATTCACAGCGTTGCATTTGTGAGTCTACCACTTCCGGTCAGCCAACGTGTTGTAAGGAGGAAGCGTGAAAGACAAGGTAACCAAGAATTCTGGTCCGCGCAAGAAGAGTTAACCAATGAGATAGAGGGAATAAGCGTATCCGTGCGAGGAACGAAGAAATGGGAAAGAGGAGGGAAAAAGAGGGAAAGAAGCCGCGTAGATGAATAAAGGGAGACCGAAAGGGAGATGCAGTGAGATAGTATATGAGGTTAGTTAGTCGACCTCGTGCGCTGCATATTAAAAATATTCAAATGCCGTCGCCGCCAGGAGGGTGAAAGAGAGGGATGAGGGTGAGCACCGCGACTCGCGCCAGAATTTACGGGCTGCATGGCGCGATAGTGCAAATTATGTTCATGAAACAATGTAGCGGGCGTCGTCCTCCGTTTTCCTCGTCTCGTCGCTCGTACACCCAGCGTTCTTGTCTATTATGTGTATACGCGCGTGCTGTGTGTGTCGGGTATTGTCGAGTGCCCGTACTTGTGCATCACATAGGATAGGTAGGTGCGTTCGCGTGCCAATGCGATGTGTGACAGGCCTTGGTGGACGCGCTCGGCTCTCGTCGGACGCTCGTCCGTTAGGATGCATTTATGCGCCCGTGGCTGCAGATAAGGAACGACACCGCTCTCCCAGAACCCCAGGCCAATCTTCTTGCCATCTTCGCTTGCTCTACCCTTCCACGTAGGTCTCGTACCGGCGATAAGATTTGCATGAAGTCTGCTACCCTTGCTACACTGCTTCGATCGTAGCGACGATTTACGTCCGCGTGCTGCTGCCATCTCGTCTTCTTACTCTTCCCCGTCTAATTTACGTCGAGCTTTAATGTACAGTCTGAAACGTTATATTTTATCAAACGAAATGATTCGCTGTATTAACTTGTCGTTTCTCAAAATTACGTAGAATAGATACAACTAACAGTAGCAAAAGAATATTGCATGATAATTTATTTTTTGATATGTGGCAATGATTTTTTTATACATTTATCTTTTGAATAACAAAATTAAAATTTTCAATGCTATTAATATAATGCAAAAGTTTTATTCATACTGATATATGTGAAGAATTAAAAAATGTGAGAGGAAATCTTTGAAAACTATGTACGATGTATATCAAATCTGATGCATATAGTTAAATATTTACATAAATAAATCATAAATCTGTGTAGACTATCAGATGTAGATTAAGTCAACGATTTTGATATAGGATACGACAGTTTAATTATGCTATTTTAACGCTTTAAAGAATTTTACCTTGCGCAACTTTCTATGCTTGGTTGCATTTTCCTTTGGTTAGGAAAATACAATCCTAAAGCCAGTCTGCCGTGTATACGTGAAGAGTGGAAGAAATTAGGGGGTACTTTTATGCAATTGTTATTTTGTGTGAAGCACCATCCCGCATCATTGTATTCGGACCGTAAACGGCGAGAGTAGCGTAATTGAAGTATTTTAATTTTACGAAACACAACAGCACAGAAGAAAAGGGGCGTAGAGCCCGCTTTTGTCTCGGCTGAAAATAAAGTTAGGATTCGTGCCTCATTTGCCGTGATATTGTCGGACAATGGCGGAGAATGTACGGGAACAGGTTTTCCTTGAACACGCGCCTGGTATAAAACAGTCAGTTACTTAACCATCGCATGTAATGTTTAAATATCACCTCGCGGCTCAATATTTTCATTTTCCTTGCGCTGCTTGCGGTGAAGTCATTGATGATGTAAGGAATAAAGATCACGTATTTATTTATCCAAATAACTAATAAATTTGTTTGTGATTAAAATTAAAGTATGTACCAAGCAAGCCTTTGGTATTAATTTTTTTGTTACGCACTTTTTTAAAAAATATAGATTTAACTACAGATAAAATTAATGAAAATATAAGTATAAACACACACACACACACACACACACACACACACACACACACACACACACACACACACACACACACACACACACCACACGCGCGCGCGCGCGCAATAAAGATCATTACAGTACAATTATTAATGATTTAGTAGCATAAATTACTTTTTGAATAATAAGAATTACTGAACATATTATTTATCAATTCATTGATGAATCAAAAAAGAAGCACTTACGATGATTGTTTTGAAATGCAATGTTGCTTAGAAAGCCTTCTTTTTAATATAAACGATATTTTTGTCCGTTCACACGTGTAATATTTCACGAGATGTGCTCGTACAATAGAATCGAAAGGTGTCTCGTTATTCGTTTCTATTCTTCTCTCTGCTGACGCGGCGCGAAAGAGGGATCGAACTACTTTACTATCAGAAATTTTGCGGGACATTCGTATTGCGCGGCGCGAAAGGAAAACGTGTCTGTCGAGATGTAACTGCAATTTTATGCAAATGGGAAAGGGGAATACGCGTGCCTGACTCGAGGAACGATATTGCAAATATTGCCGACGTACCATTTTATTCTCTCCGCGTTTTATTTAGACTGCAGACTTTTTCGAATTTATTGTAAGACAGAAGTGAAAAGTCAGATCGTATAAGTAATCGTGATAGGATAAATTTAATTGTTTTTATTATTATAGTGTCCTGTTAATTATCTACTGACCATGTTTCTAGTTGACAGTACATTGAGATAACCGCGTTATGTATTATTGTTTTAATTCGCATCGATGCTATCTTATATGAAGTTCCAATTACTCTGACAGCTATCGCATCGTTGACGTAATCGCTGGTTTTCCTGGCGCCTGTGTCCCGTGGCGTTGAATTTTTTTCACGACAATCTGGTTAAACGATCGCTCATTACCTGATAATCGGTGGATTGATCAACAATGGATATTCTTTTTAAAAACTGCATCTCTACGATGTGTGTTCTGTCTTTTACATCAAATTTATCTACTCATCCATAAAGTATATTGATAAGAATGCAAAATTACAAGCTATTACAAATATTATATGCTCTACACACTCTTTATACACATAATAATAGGTCAGTGATACATTCCATACATTTTGTATAATCGCGCAATATGATTGCAAAACTGCAAATATAAATTTTAGGTTCAATTGCATATACAGTTATACAGTTGATTACATCGTGAAATTTAAATTGTTCGAGAGTTCTTCGGATATTTGTTGCGCTTATATCATTCTTACTGCTAAGAAACGAACAGCAATGCGATTATTAAATTCAAGACAACTCACGCGCTTCAACCGTCGAATGGTATTTCATTAAAAATTCTTAAACAAATTTTTATCGTATCTTGTTGAAGTCTTTCACGTTATATTCCAAGCAACTTTACTTATTCCTGAGTCAAACGGCGGAAGAGTCAATTTATAAAGACCGCGACCAGTTAAATGAAACATAGTCGGTTTAAATTCACACGCACGCACGCTGCTTTTTTCACGAGAAGTTTTGTCGGCGCGCCGAGAATTCGCTCAATTTTTGCCGGAGTGCTTGCACGTAGAAAAGACATACGAGAGAGCCATCCTTGTCTTTCCTCATCGGTTTGCTGACTGTAAGGGAATGAAAATAGAATGGTGAAGGGCGAGCGAAGTTGCGAGGAAATCTTGGAATTTCCTTGTCACCGTGAAGCTCCAAAAATCTAGATAATTTCACGCCGAGAACACGAGCGATTTATGGGCGCGTTTGCGTCGCCGTTGCGGAACTGCTCTCTCTCTCTCTTTCTCTCTCTCTCTCTCTCTCTCTCTCTCTTTCTCTAGGAGTTTACGTTTTTCCGCACGACGGAGGACATTTCTGGAAAGAGCTATACGGTTGCTGTACGCATTTAGGTCGAACACGCTTCTGAGTTGCGTCGTTGTATCGTACTTTGAATCGACTGCGTGCACGTGCACACGCGTGCTAGTTTCCTTTCGCACGCATCAGCTCCCTTTTTACGCACACGTGCCTTCCACTTTCTTGCCAACGATATAAATTTCTGTGTGCCTTACGCGCACGGAATTCATGCGTTCCATTTTCGCCTCGGTCGCCTTCGCAGAAGAGTGAAGAAAAGATTACTTCTCTCGAAAAATCTCATTTTCTTCGTTTCGATGTGACGACGAACCTTGTGTCCGATTATTGATTACATTCGATAAACATATATGTCATCTATGTCATACTAATCTTACGTCATGAAATATCGAATATGCTACATTTTATATATCAATTTTATCGTTACGTAATCATTTCGTTTTTTTTTTATCAATGTTCTATTATTAGAAAAAGAAAAGATAATACTAATTTTTTTTTAAATTTTATAACGATTTTATTTTTTATTAACATGTGCAGAGATTTAAAACACAAATTGTCGAATGTATTTGATTAAAAAATGAGAGAGAGAGAGAGAGAGAGAGAGAGAGAGAGAGAGAGAGAGAGAGAGAGAGAGAGAGAGAGAGAGAGAGAGAGAGAGATGATTTCTTAGTATATATTATTTATTAAACTAGTCATACATGTTGAGGTTAATGATTTTTTACACGCTGCGGTGAATAACCATTTATCTAGTTCGTAGAATAATTTGTCTTATCAAGATATACGTATTTCCTCATATTTTCTCATCGCAATTGTCACTAGTGATTCAGTATAGTCATGATTCATCGTCGATCATTAAGCACCGCTACAGTCACTTCCGTCAGTCATGCGACAGTCAGAAGTGCAAGAATAGTAACTCTTGTTGAACTAACCGCGTTGATTTTGACTCATTCTCTTCTTAGACTCTTCTTTGATCAGTATATGGCACTTGAACAAATAATATTTAGTCCTGACGCGAACATCATCGTTCTAATCCGATTAACAGTAGTCAGTGTAGTTTAGCAGTCAGTGTGCAAAAGTCTTCGTTTTATTCCATTAGTCTAACTTGAAGCAGGAATAGCTTATTGCATTACGTCAATCTTGAATCTGTTTTTTTTTTACATGTGCGTAATAACTCTGAAAATTTGCACACATAAATCAAGCAATTTGCATAATAAAAAGGTCAAAGCTGATTTACATACATCGAATTTTATGCCAAAAATCTAAACGAAATCATCGAAATTATCCAATATGTTTAACTTTTTTTTCGTTACATTTCTTTCTCAATAGAAAAATATTTTTTTAATGCTGTAAAACGATCAAATATAAAACTATAATGATATAAAACCCATAGGCAAATTACAATTTTAATATAAATCTCTTTATTATTGCCTTCTTCTACGAAATATTTTATTTGTTTTTCATATAAAATCACAAGTTGAAACTGCTATAATTTCGTCGAGTTCAGATTTTGATTCCACGATATGAAACCAACGTTAATCCTCACGTTTCCATTATCGCGAATAAACATGGGGCTTATATTTTCGCATGGCCGCGTTATGCGAAATCTAAATTCTCTGATATTGTACACAACGATTTCAAATCCCTGATGATAACAATTTCAGCAAAACTGCACAAAAATTAGCTCTGCGGAATTAACGGAATTGAGTTGTTCTTGATTCATGCTCGATAATTGCATTATACTTGAATAAGCTGCGACGTTCTCGTTACCACTTAATCTCTCGTCGCGGCTGAACGACTTATCGCGATTTCTCGGCGCGTAGAGAGCAACGCGACGTAGGGGGCAACCTCTCAAAGAGAACCGATGCTGTTGCCCTGCGGCGACCGGGGTGTTTCACCCCGAGTTATGCGAGGACGTAATCGAGTTAGATTTGCCCCTCTTCTCGCAGTCAGTCGGAACTCTATACTTTCTGAATAATAATCAGCCCCGTATTCAAAGCCTGTGCACCGTTTTGTTGGAAGGGAACGGATAGGGCGCGCACACGCAATATCACGGACGTGTGTGCATTCGAAACAGTAGTGGCAGAGATGAAGCAAAAGCGGAAGGTGCGAGATGAACAGGAAGAGCAAGAGAGAGAGAGAGAGAGAGAGAGAGAGAGAGAGAGAGAGAGAGGGAGAGGAAGGGGTTTCGCTGGACCCGAGAGCTTGCTGTAACGGGAAACAGAGCAGAGGGGGAGAGGATCGTATGGCATTATCATCGCTAATGAATATTCAGTTCTGCTTGGTTCAGCCATTGGCAGGCTCAGCCGGTGTCGTGACTCCAGCAGCAGGTCCCGTGACGATTATCGCGATTACTCGCAGTAATCGTTGTGCCGTTCATCCATTCCCCCGCTTCGCAATTTTCCCCTGTGTCGCTCTACCTTCGGATATTACTCGGAACATGATAAAACAAGTAGAGTTAATTGAAGCTGCCGCGACAGCGAAATGCATCTGCGTTTTTCTCTTTTAGTCTTTGACAAGACTGTACTTTTTATTTTATTTTCATTATATCCAAAGTATTTTATTTATTTTATTTATTTTCATTATAATATACACGATATATCTTGTTGCAATGAATGTTATTCATACGCGGAAAAAACGATTTGCTGAAGTATCTAAAAATTTAGCTAGATTACACAGATTTGAAAATAATTCTGTTGAATTATTGAAATAATTATGTAGGATGCTCAAGTTGATTGTTAGAATATCAAAATTTTTTGCAACATCGCTCATCATGCTTGAGTTTTTTACATAATTATTTTGATAATAATTTCACAGTCTAACAAAATTATTTTCAGATCTGTATCTAATTAAATTTTGAGATATTTTAGTAAAATCATTCCGTGTACTTTGTAACTTTTATAAATGTAATTAGATTGTTAGTTCGATTTCTTATAATTTCAACTCAATCTTCTGCTCATGTTACAGATAATTCTCATCTATTTGAAACTTTAGCGTATATTATTCAAAATTCATTGTTATTATTTCATATTATATTGCGGATATTGCACACTTATAGAGCATTTGACTTCTCTATTGCGAAAATAACGAGTAGGTAGTTCCCGATGCGTTTGCATTTTACATAATAAAATGTTGTAAAAATTCCATGAGCAAGGCTATTACTTTTTAGGGGAGGTTATTTTCGAAGCAAACACCGAAGTGGGATCCCGTAATTAAGCGTAATTACCAGGTAGCCCGGTCAATCGTCACCGGCCGTAAAATTTCGGAAATTGGGACGGTCCCGTTTTGCATAATAAAATTTTGCTTTCGTTAATTATATATAAAACTCACGTCGCACTATTGCAACGCGCTGGTTATGACCGCCGGCGCAGTGATTGCGCGTCTGATACGATCGAAACCTGATTAATTATTCGTGTGTGGGCAGATTGTCGATGGCACGGTCATAGTTGAAGCTGCTTAATTGATCCCTTCGTGATTGACGCGTTGTGTATTACCGATTACTATGACCGCATTATTGTTGCGTTACGTAGTCAATTTTTACACTTGTCGCAATCAAAACATATATTCTTGTCGGCGCGCGTTGCGGAAATCAAGAAAAACTTGCATTCGCTCGATTTAATTTGTTTGTTATAATGGTAATGGTCGATGCATCGATACGGTCGTTTCCGGAACGGGAAAAAGAGTTCCGATAGCGCTCGTACGCGAGTGGCATGAACGATCGCCTGGGGAAACTTTATTGCCGGGTTTCCGAGTCGTTATTCCTGATTTGCATTTGTTATTATAATTGGGAATAATCGATGCTGCTGCCGTATAACGAGCGAGCGGGCCCGGACGCGCTCGCCCCGTCGCGCCGCGCCGCGCCGCCGCGCCGTTGAAAATGGATCGGGACAATTACTGGCGGAGGAGCGAGCCGACTCGCCTCGGCAAAGTTTTCCCCGACTTTGCGACTGTGTCCTCCCCTAACTTTCCGCTCCTACCATACCGTACCGTCGTGACTCTCCCTCGCGAGGGATGCACAATGATATTTTGGCAATTAAACAGCTCCACTTACACGCATTTCGCTCGCAAGTGCCGTTTATTCATGGCGCCGTCAATCTTTGTTTGAGACAAAAATTTAATTTCGACGCTGGCCGTTCGTCGATTTTATTTCAATTAAGCGCCGTCAGTCAACGACTTCTTTTGCTTAATTGAAACGTTGAAAAATTATTTTCTCTGCTATTCTGAAAAAAGATTTAAACACCTCGACTGGATTTGCTCTGACAGCCTATGCTTTGTAATGTCCTTGAATAGCCTACGTGAAAAGCATATTAAAATGTAATTGCATGGCTTTACGACGATTAATTAGACGGAGAATGTAATAACTCTATTATGTTTGCCGACAAGGAAACGGAAAACGTAACTGCGGGGTCGTAAGTTTCGAGGACAGAATTATACAGTTTCTACTTGAAAGTTTAGAATGCCCTATCGTCGCGTCGACGATGCTAATTGCTTAGCGCTGCGTTTAAAACTTTTTTTTTTTTTAAATTTTGGATGATGAGGAGTTTAATATGAATCGTGACTATATATATCTAAATATATCTAAATCCAAAAATATTTTCAAAGAATACGAAAATAATGTTTAAGCAAATTGCTCTTGCTCTACTGCACGTAGAATTCAAGAAAAAGATAACGAATCGTGAAGCTAAGCTTTAGCAGACTGTTGATGCAAATAGGGACTTTAAACGCGAAACGGGTTAATAAAGCGGATTGTAGTAATCGGGATAAAATGTAAAACGCGGCTCTGCGAGAATCCGAGGACGAAGTTACACCACATCTACTTAAAAGCCAGATGCGATTTATAGCCGTGTCACGGACAGTAATTGGCTAGATCTGCATTTCGACTTCGTCGAGATTTCGAACAGTCGCAGGCCACCAGGGCGAGTTTGACAAATCGAGCAGCGCTGAGATCTCGGTATTCTTCCGAATGAAAGAGAGCGTCGTGGCGGATAATGTGTCGCGCGTGTATACTTTGTTGTTGCTTCGCACTTTGTGTTGTCTCGTGCTGCGTTGCTTCAGAGCGGGGCGAGCGGTTTCGCGATGGCGGTGCGGCTGACAAAGTGGATCGCGAGAACCGCCATCAGTCACGAGTTCCGCGGCGAATTCATCCCTGTCTTTCTTGCCACGTTCCACGTTACTTACCGTTATTAACGCTGCGAACACGCGCGGCCGTCCGTTATACTCTGGTGAACACACGCGGGGGAGCATCGCGATTATTTATAAACTCGCGCGCGCGCACCGGCTACTTCCGTCGTTGCTTTTCCGATCGACTGTGAAATCGATTAACTCGCAGGGCATCGACTTTTTCGTTCCGTCAAAACATTATTTTATTCTTGCGTTTCATATTTTAATTCTTTTGCATAATTAATATTTTATACGGACTAATTATTCATTTCTAAAGATTATTAGATACGCGAAAATACATTATTTGTTGTCAATTTTCTTTGAAAATTTTAATAGGAGAATAATAATTATGATTTACTTGAAGATAATTTTTTTTATGTTCTAGGTAAGAAAAATAATCTAGAGAGAGGCAACTTTATGTTAATTCAACGATGATATATTCCGGATATTCCTTGGTCTACAATCCTTGGTCTTGGTAAATTTAGAAATATAATATAAATATAAATATAATTAATTTCATCCAGTATCTCTTAAGCTTTATATATATTAAAAGTTTAAGGTTCGATATCTAAAATGAAATTCCGTTCATTAAAAAAAAGGGAAAACTCACGCATAGCAAACTAAAATTAAAGTTAAATGAATAAATATAATATTGGCAGTCAATCATAAGTATTAACAATAAATAATAGTCAATTTTAATCTTGTAGCATGATTCATATAATTTTTATTTATTTTTATTTATTGTTAACATGTTAGACAGTATTTTTGCAATATAGATATCATTATTATCATGATATTGATGACAGGTACCATAACAAGGAGATAGAGGCTTCTGGTGATTGCTCTAGTTAACGCGGTCGAGCACTTATCGGAAATTATCAGTGAGACGTAACCGCCATTACGTAGGCAAATGCAGGTCGTTAAGGCCTATCTTCGATGCAGGTTAACCACGATGCTACGAACCCTCGCCGATGTTGTCTCGAAATCTGTAAATATCGGCTAAGACCTCTCTCACTTTTCCGCTGTCATCTCCTTACGAAGTCTCATAATAATCATAAAATGCATGAAATTATTATAGTATTTTTGAGTGACAAAGATATTTTATTTACACATACATATTATTTACTGCGCGAAGAAAATCAGCATTGTTTTAAAAACGTCAGAAAACATCAATCAAAATATCCTCTTAGAAGCTATAGAAATGTTAATACAAAAATATGAACATGATACAGGAATATTGAGAGATATTGATTAGCAAATATTCGATTAGAATTCAATTATTTCTTTATGTGATATTTTATTTGTATTAATATTTTTTTAAAAAGAAGTTTTAACGAAATAATATTCTATGAATTTCATCTATATTTTCTTCTTGGAAAATAAATTTGTTAATACGTTGATATTTTATGCTTGATTATAAACGCGATAAATGATGACAAACGATTTGTTCGTGCTTCGAAATGGTTATTCTTGGATTGATTTAATCCAATAATGTTTTAATGAGATTATTTTTTTAACGCACATGAAATTATTTGATCTATTTTCTTTTCGCATCGATGTTAATATCGCGGTCTTTTCCAGCATGTATAATATAATATTAAAAGTAAACGTAAATCAGTTATTTACTCAACGTTTTAATATAGTCGAAAGGAAACGTAACGAAATAGATGCACTGATAATGGTAACTCAATGAAATGATAACTCGAAATATTATCCTACAGAAATCATGTACACGTTATGTACAATGATTAGCTCGATCATCAAGAAATTCTAGTTTTCTATATTTAACACCCAGTTTTTTTCTATATTTTACATCTAGTTGTTTACATTTAACAGGAAAGAATTAATCAAGCTTATCTGGTAATTCTTACAAGAATTATGATTCCTTCATTTTCGAACAGACATACCGATTGAATCTACCAGATTTCCAATTAATCAGATGTTTTTTTCAATGTAGATAACAAACATAATTTGACAATATTTTAAATATTTTTAAAGATGTAATGAGTGGTAATCAGTTTATAAGGAAATAAATAAATTTGTTGCTTTAGTTGTTTTTCTTTTTACGTAACAGAAATTCAATTAACGTGTAGACACTAAAAACAACGCGTCGCGCAACTTCTCAACGACGTTACAGCGCGCAATCAATTCTCGACGAATAAGGAGATGGTACTCATGGTGTATTAGCTCCCCTCTGCCCTCCGCATAGCTCTTTTCCGAGCGTGCAATTCACTCCACGCGAGAATTCACTCGTTCTCTGATATTTAACGGCACCGACGACGGGGCGTCCCGCGCTGGTTTCATTATCATCGCCGTTGCGGTTCTCGCAACGGACCTTCGTGCTTTCTCCCGTACCGAGTCCTTGAAAAATAATTACAGCGATCACTTCCCAGGCCATATTGGCGTTGGAAAGAACGACGCTCTCCGGACAAATTGAGTAATAAATCGCGCGTACTTGCCATTCTCTGCCAGCGCGCGTGCATTTGCACGCAACGTAGAGTCTTCTCTTATTTGTTGTTTCGGATCGAGTGACTCGAACAGGCGCGTTAATTGGAAAGTCAAATATCGGGAAGTGCGAGCGTGAGAACGTGAACTCGTTATCCCTCGCTGCTGTGAAACCGACCTTGAAAATTCGGCTGACGCTTCCTGTTTCATACGATCGCGAGTGCGGGAAGGGTTGTCGGGATAATCATGAGATCCCTAATGCGCAAGAGGAAGTCGATTTTTCCATCCATGTCATGGTTCCTGAACACACATGTTCAATTTACTATATTTCATTCTGCTTTTCCTCGTGCGCAGAATAAAAGGAAATATAATTGTTCTTTAAGGAACGATTAAATAAAATAAAATATAATTTCTTAGAACAATTATAGAATCTATATTTTTACATCTTTTGAAATACGCATAACCTGTTATTTAATTAATAAATATTGATGTAATATATATATAGATATATAGATAAATATAGATGTAATATATATATAGTATATAATATAATATAAAAATATACTATATATTCCTATATATGTGTAAATCTTCACGGAAAAATTTTGTTGAAGTATTTAAAAATCTAGCTAAATACAGATTTGAAAATAATTATGTAGGACGCTCAAGCTAGACAAGCAAGCTAGACACTTGCTAGAATATCAAAACTTTTTGCAATATTATTCATTATGCGTGAACGTCTTATGAAATTATTTTAATAGTTCAACAATATTATTTTCAAATCTATATCTAGCTAAATTTTTAGATACTTTAGCAAAACCGTTCTTTCTGAGTTTATATCAAGTTATTTATTGATTGATAACATTGATTGATGACGAGACAACAAAAACACAATATATATATATATATATATATATATATATATATATATATAACACGAGCGTATTTCGTTATTTTATTTTATTCAACTAACAAATATTTCATTTAAATTATTAATAATACATTGATTTTAATATGACTTTTAAATGTTGATATTCTCCTATGTTTTGTCATTTTTCTAATTATAAAAAATTGTTTGCTAAACATGGAAGTTTAGCTTAAATTATTGTTACAAATGTGAATCATTAGAAGTTATCGGCGATAGCACGTCAGACGCAGAGGAAAATGTGCCGTAACTGGAAAGTACCGTAACGTATCGACGCGGTTGTCGATCGTTGCGTGAGACGTGTACAAATAGACGTCTACCACACACGGTAGATGCAATGTCATTCTCCGACGAAGGTACCGCATCAAGTAACTTCGATAACAACGTTTCGCTCTAATAAGTGTTCGATGCACGACAAGTTTCCTCGCTTTCTCATTGCTATTCCGTCGTATTGTCGCGCTGTTCTTGGATCACGTGGAAGCTTCAATGGCCGAAAGTTCAAACCGACAACTCTTCCCTTTGATCCTTATCATTTAATTACGCGACGTCGAGCGCCGATCCTTGCGCGTGACCCGTGTTCGTCGATGATACGTGAAATAGCGCGGTTAGGGAGAATCAAACGAGAACATGGTCTCATTTCCGTCGAGAAAGAATCGATCGCTAAAGCGCTAAAGAGAAATGCAATTCGTGGCTCTATCTCTCCGTTCGTGGATTCGCGTGTTGCCCGAGATTTTTCGCTGCCCGAAAAGCAACGAGCGGAAAACGATGGAGCGTAAGAGATAAACGTTGCCTTTCTGTCTCATTCGCCCTCTCGATTCTTCCTTTTCTCGCGAACCTGTCTTCCCATCGGTCTTCTAAGAACGGCTAAAACCTCGTAAATCGACGGTGAACCAGTTATCGGGTAGGTAACGGAAAGCGTTAGTTACGCCTGCGAGGTTGGGATAACGTTCGGCGGGGTAGTTCGTCTCTAACGCGCAAGGCAAGGGTAGATATTTCCCATTTTCGTTCTATTTTCGGTACACGGACGGATCTCGACCTCTGATGCGTTCGGATATCCCGTCGACTAGATATATGCGCGCTCTCGATCCATTAGGGGAAAGGGTAAGAGCAAGAGAGCTCTCGACGTTGCAGACTATCGACGATGTAACGGGGGTGCGGGAGTGCACTAAATTAACAAAGTGAGAGGAGAGCGAGACGAAACGATTATCGAGCTGACTCTTCACTCGACCTTGGACTATTATGTTGCCAAGGATCGTGTCACACGTGACGATTATCGTCATGAGATCGTATTGCGCAATATGCCGAGAGTTGGGCTAAGACCTTCATTGTCGAGTTCGTGAGGGCTAAGCGGAGGTCGGCGAATCTTACGAGTAGGGTCGACGAGAATCGCGTTACTTTGATGGATGACCCGAGGCTTTCCAACTATTTTGCCTCGACGGGGAGCTTCGGGCAAAAACCGTTATGGATCGAGTCTGAAGACGGCGTGGGGGATAAGTTGAGAGCCGTCGATGGTGGGTAGATGGGGGCGGCGGTCGGAGGTGAGAGTTCGACGAGCGATCGCAAGAAATTCTCGAGGAGAGGCTGAGACGCGCGCTATCGATTTTCCTCTTCTTCCCCGTCGCGGCGCGGTTCGCTTGACGGAGGCGGCGCACTCGTCGTGCTTCAATTCATGAAATTTTCCTTTCCTTGTCGGTTCTAGTCACGAACCACGCGAACGATGGCGCACCGGAAGATACGAAACGAAATTGTGGTGCCAAGCATCTCGACCACTTCCGCCGTCTTCAAATCGGGGAAGGTGAAGATTAGAATTGCTATTTTCAATTCACTTCCATCGATATTGTGACTCTATAATCTCTCCTTGTACAGAGAATACCTTCTTTCGATGATCGAACGCATTACTGTTAGTTTCTCTTAATGGCTTCTCAAATAATACGAATTTAAATCAAATTAGATTATTCATCCTTAAGAGATTTAAGCAATAATTACATTTTATAAAACTTTAAAAAATTAACATAAATTTATAGATATATGTATATAGATATAATATTAAATGTCTGTCCCCCCTGTATGTGACACTTTCGATGACAGGCATGCTGATAAGACTCACTATAAAAGTCCGTAACCGGATGAAAGCGTTGGCTTTTATCTAAGTGTTTCCAGACGCACGCTGGTGGCACCGGGATCGCGCACGTTTTACCGGTATATTCAACTGGATAAGAGAAAAAAGGGAAAAATATTGAAAAGTTACGACGTCATCCAGAGATCTCGCGAAACGGCAGAAGGATATATTTCGTTGCGGTTCTGAGGGGGGAGGGAAAGTCTTCGGAGTACATATAACGCAAGCTTAAAATTCTCTCGCGTCCGTTTCGTCTTTTACAGTTCCACGAATGAAACGCTACGAAAAAGATATTGTAAATAAGATAGAGCCGTTTCGAACAATGGTACTTTTCGCGACGTTTCGCGTTAATAAATGTTTTATTCCTCGGTATTTGATAGTCGTCATTATCAATATCTCGCGTTGACGAGCTGATACCACGATTATGACTTTTATGAACATCTGCGATACGGATGATGTCTCGAATGATATTGTGATATCCATTATCTTGATGATACTTTAGTTTATCATAGGAAGATAGCTTTATATAACTATTCTTCAATATACATGTTAAAATGCTTGCAAATTTGGCATAGTGCATCCATTCGAGAAAATTTGCAACAACCAACAATTGGTGTGAAATATGAAACTAATGCATGGCGGCAAAATTGTTAAGCAACAAACGATTACAAATAAAAAACTAGCAAAATGGAATACTCTCTGGGAGTAGAAGGATGTTTTAAATATTTGATGTGTATCCTCCTGTGCGCGTAATGCACTTGTATCCTGCATATCCAGCACGATCTGCAAAAAGGATATATTTATAATTCCTCGCTTAAGTGAGGTTGTCAGAAAGGAAAGCCTTTTCTAGGCAAGACATCATACTCTCGCTTTCTCACCGTTCATCCCTATTCTTCTCTGTCTTTTTCGCTCGCTCGTCGCGCACCTTTGCTTCCCTCGTCTCTCGCGTGTCGTTCCATTCGCGCGTTCTTCGTTTCTTCCTTAAGCCCTCCGGTGTCATAATACGGTATTCCCCGCGAGTGCCAGGACCCTCTAATGGAGTTTGCGTGTAAGAGTGAGACAGGGGCTCGCGCGGGGCTGGAGACGAAGAGAGCGGTAGCTGTAGGGACGCGGCTGTGAGCAACGTGGTAGGGATTCAAGGGTGAAACGGCGGTGGTGAGCGGCCCACCCCCTTCTTCCTGTCGGCGTCCTTTTTCTCGCTCGCGTTGCTCGCGTAGACGGTGGGGTGCATAAAACGTTACGAGCGCTAATTTTATTTTGTGTTAGCGGGACGTCCGCGATGGCG
Organism: Cephalotes varians; assembly: GCA_037157785.1. NCBI lineage: Eukaryota > Metazoa > Arthropoda > Insecta > Hymenoptera > Formicidae > Cephalotes > Cephalotes varians. The sequence goes on along the minus strand of JANQDE010000016.1, from coordinate 2,340,932 downwards.
TCGATAATAGGAGATTCCCGTACCTCCCTTCTCCATTCAGGATATCTCATCTTCTCTCTGTCTCTGTAAGTTTGCTTACACGCGGTTCGACGGCCGAATCGATGAAGGAAAGCTGACAAACAGCCTATCCCTCGGCGCGTCTCCGGGAAACGCGAACAAGTGAGTGCAAGAACGATCGTGTTGAGGGACCGAGGGAAAAGAAGGAAAGAAGAATGCCAGAGAAGCTACTGATGTGATGGCATCGATATTAACACCTTCGAAAGAACAAAACGGATTATTCGCGAGTGAAGTAGCTGCGTGGCGCGCCGCTTATGGCACCACAGTTTCGGCGACACAGGAAGAATTAAGGATAGCATTGGAAGAAACGCATGAGAGAGAGAGAGAGAGAGAGAGAGAGAGAGAGAGAGAGAAAGAGAGGGCTGTATAAAAAGTATCGTGTGGAAAGCCTTCTCCGCTCCATCTTGCAGCTTCCTTCTTTTGTTCCTTTGGAGGCTGAGGCGTGCGCAAGGTGAATGAATCGGGCCCTGTCTATGAAAAAGGTATGACAGTCTCTTTCTTGAATGTGCGTACGTGACTCCCTTTGACAACTTAGCTTTTTCGAGAGAAATAGAAATTCTCGACTTGCTGAATCGTTGCTCTGGCGAATACTTGCACAAATAGCTATATATTCTATTTCTTCTGCGCGATTTAATTAATAATTATTAATTCGCGAAAGTTTCACGTTACTGCATTAATTGTGGAAAAAAATCGGGAATAATATAAGATCTTGTGTTAATTTTGTCGAAACATGAGTCGAATATCTAGAAAATGCTGCAAATATCAAGATGTTAAAGTAAAAATTTAAAACGTGACATTGAGATTTATAAAAGGATGATACGGGAATTAATGCAGACGTAAGCTTCGCGGGACAGAAATGAGTTGACCCCAACTAGGATTGACTTCTTCTCCTTCGGCCTTCTTCTTCGTTGCAAGAAGGGATTCTATCCCAGTCGAAATCTCTCTTTTTTTCTGTTAATACCGCGGTCGTTCCCTCCGCGAATTTTCCTCGCTCTATATCGCTCGTAAGTAAGATCTCTTGAAGTGTTATTTTCGCCAGTCTCGGCCACCGGTCTCTTTGCTGCACGTCGGTATTTTTATGAGTAGAGTGCCTGCTCTTCCGAACCTCTTTGCTCCGCGTGAGCTTACTCGCTCGCCTGTACCGCTCGTAATAGCGAGGACGGGTATACGCGAGAGTTTCGCAGTGGTACGTACGAGGCTCCCTTTAGCACTCGTTCTGTGAATTATGGTGGTCTATCCCTCTTCCCCTCTATCTGCACCGAGTCCCCCTCGACGTTTATACGTGCCCACGCTACCGTCAGCGAGCCGCGGAAAAGCACGACGAAAGTGGCTGTTCCACCAAGCTATACCGGCTTAGCATGGAAGTACGGCCCGTGGGTGCATTATGACGGAAATTCAAGGCTCGCTATATACGCTACGATGGCGAAGAGAATTGAGTCCGCGCTGCTGTTCTCTGGGGATATATCTAGTTAACGCGCTGCCTTAGGACCGATCTCATGTTCTAGTCATGGAATGCACTTATTGATGAATTGATCTTGATGTTAATTCAAATTCCACTTATGCTCTTTAAGATAAGAAAAAGGAATATATTTGCCATTATAATTGCCATTGAATCGAAATGATTCTTTTATGAATAATATAAAAGGCATTATATACTTATTCTTTATGTACAATTTAGCATATTCTTTTACGATCTAACGATTCTAACCATATCGAAATTAGATATGATGAAACGTTCACAAATCATGAATCGGTATGTGTTTTATCGACGTTTGTCACTTATCACATAAGTCAATAAAATTGATTATCTAGTGATGTTCGATAAGAAAGAAGAGAAATATTTACTAGTGACTTTAATTTACGTTGTCGATAGTTCAACGTCAAAAAAACAAATGCTTACGCGTTTAATTTCGCATGAAGGAGAGCGAAAAGGGAGTTGCGAGAAAGACGATGCTTGAAGGAAAGAACAATAATCATGATAGATATCGGTCGATTAGATTATTCGAGTTTCCTTACTCTTATCGCAGGGCTGAGTGCATTCCCGTTTCTAGAATCGACATTTTCGATTGCTTCAGGGTTTATACGAGATTATTCGTTATTGTCTTTTATCCGTTTCGCGTCGATAATTCTTGGGATCGAGAATAGACAAGTATAAATGACGCATCCGGAGCACAATATCGAGCATGTCGAAATCCTCGAGTATTTTGAAAATTTGTGAAAATGTTTTTAGATGGCAAATGTTAAATAGATTTTGCGAGAAAGGATTTTTCGTACGTTGTTATTGCGAAACGACATCGATTGTTGCATCTGCACACGCTGCATATTATCATAACTGTGTTACATTTCCAAAATTATTACGAAGTCCCTGTTTTCGAGCGTCTAAAGTAAATACCACTTAATCCGACGTCCGAGTATCGCTTATAATTAAAAGCCCTGGTGGCGACGTGTTAGGCTCGAATACGAGCCGCATTCGGACCCTCGCGATTTAAACTAATCCGCTCGTAACTCGACGTTGGATATTCCGGGCACGGATCTGTTACCGAATTAGTTCCAGGTAAAACCGGGGTGGTGACTGGTCATTTACCGGGACCAGCTTGTGTCCGAGGGGTTGGTTCGGCGAATGAGTGAGTCATGGAACTCTCACCGTATATCTATAACTTAACACGCATGTTACTTATCAACCAAGCCAGGTTGTGCTTTACACTTCGTCATTCTCTTTTCCTTCATTCCGTCTATCAATTTCTTGCGTGTGCACGGCAAATATGACAGACAGCGGCGTTTTCAATACACTGATAGAAAAACGTGACAGTTCTGACGTAATCCGTGTTTACGTAAGAAGATACCGTGTGATCCGTGTAAACCTTCGGCATCCGAGGACTTTACTGTTTATAGAGAAAGAAAATTTTTTCCCACAGATCGGACAAGGAGAAAAACGAGAATGCAGGTGCAGGTAGTTAAGCCGTAGCGCGTCTCTTGAAGATATGCTGTTTATGTTGTGGCAATAACTTGTATACTGATTAACTACTTGGTTGATTACGTTAAAGATGTAAACAGGAAGAAAAGTTTTTAAAAATTTTTAATATATTTTATTAACGCAAGGTTTCTGTAGAGGGGAATAAATACAAATATTACGTCAAGAAAGGAGGGCAGTATTGTTAACATGTACAAATACTTGGATATATACTTAGATAACATAGTTATGTTATCACTAAAAATTGTTTAAACACGAATTTATGTTAAGATACGAAATAATGGCGAAACAGGTCGAAGATGTTCATTTCCGAATACAATACTGCAACAGATACGTTTATCACATATGTGCCAAACACAGGCACATCCGCTTTAAGTCTAGACTACAGAGATACCGATAATGCACGACAGTTCCAGACAAATTTGTACAACAATAATCTGCACACTGATTATGCATGTGTCTGCACTTACATCAAAACAGATTAGAAGATCCGAAGAAAAGAAAATATTTCAGTGATGTTCGGATTGGAGTACAAGTTTTTTACATTGTAAATATTGATATATTTTTTGATTATGGCGATAGATCGAATTTTTATCACCGATAAGAACTAATTACATAGCTTACGAAAGAAAATATTTGTTATATATATCGATTGTATTCTGATAATAAGTAACGTATCAACAATTTTATCGTGTGACTTATTTAGTGATGATAAAGGATATTTATAAATATAGAAATTACGTATTTATAATAAATGTTTAGACTGAATAAGAACAAATACGCTGATATATCCACACAAACTTTCGTAGCATTTTCCAGAAAGTTTCAAACCTTGACTTGTCGATGATGACTTTTTCGTAACTTTAAATCTGTGCATTTACAACAAATAGAACCGTCGTCATTTACGAAATTTCTACCAGGAAGCATTCATAAAACACGAAAGGCTCTGGCTATTACGAAGTTTTCCGCGTCGGCTAGACCAATAAAATCGACTCGAGGAATGCGTCTACGTCTTATACTCAAGGCCGGAAAGATTGTGAGAGCCATTTCGCGTGAGTTTGCGGGAGCACAGAAATTTTCACTCGCGGAAGGGACGCGGCCTCAATTACGCGTCGCATTGCTCGCATAGTCCCGATTCCTCTAACCCTATTATCAAGAGAGCGAGTCGTAAAGATAATATCGTTTCATTAAAGAGCTACGGTACAAATATACATACGCGAGTAGCGGAGAACAGCCAGTCACGTACCAATTACGCGACTGAGAACTTCCATTCCCGAGAAGCCGGGCGAGAGATAGCTTGTCGTACGGTGATAATTGCATTATCGTCGCGATACATTCGAACAATAATGATACGTGATATCATTATCGAGAAATTTTCTTAAAGAAATTAAACATTTGCCACACGACACATTTGCGTAAATCGCGCGTGCGCAAAAGTGCAATTTTGAATTATTAAAAAAAATACAGTTTTATTAATTCTTACAATATCATGTGAAAAGCGGCACCTTATTCGTACAAACGGGGGGATTTCGAGTTCGGCTTTGTTTCATTTCTATTTAAAGTGATTTTAAAAAATTTATAAAAATTCATGAATGTACTTTTGTAAGTTTGTAGAATAAATGTTTGTACTTTATTTTAGAAAAAGATAAAATATAAGGGGAACCTTTCAAAGTTACGAGAAATTTTCATGGATAGAAATTGATCGGACTCGAAATACTTCCGTTTGTACGGAACGGGTTAAGATTAATGGTTTAAATATTGAAAGCTTTAGAATTATGATTTATTTCATTTGTATTTAGAAATAATTTAGATGTAATTTCATTTTTAGATTTTGCTCAATTTATAAGTTATTTATTTGAATTTTGGAATTTTGCAAGTTACCTTTTTTCTCTACTTTTTTTTAATTAGCTTGGCTAATAAATTTTATATAAATTTTGTATTTCTAGTGTTCTGCTCGTATTAATATTTGACCTCGCCTTTATTTCACTTTGATTTTCCATATCGCGAAGATAATCAAGGTGTAAATAAAATATGTAAAATGGCTCTTCGTCCTTCTTGTTAGAAACCCTCGATGTTGTATCGTGGCGATCTAAAGTGCGAAGTGCAAAGAATTCGATCCTTCAATCGTTTTCTATTCACTTCTTCACTGCCGTAGCCTCAACGATGTCGTCATCGAAACGAAAAGAAAGCTTATGTAAATTACAATCGTCACGACTCCGTGGAGGCCACGGGCAGGACGCGTTCTTCGTCCTCGTTCCCGTTCGTGTCGGATCGCAAGCGTGGTGCATGGGCGACGAATGTCGCACGAAAAAATAAAAGAGAAAGAGGACGATGTCGGAGGACGGTGACGACGGGACGGGAGAACGGAAAAAAGGAAACCGAGAGTGGAATTGCTTCTCCTCCTCTGCGCCAAGTGTCATTTTCTTTTCGTCATCCATTTACTTTTTCTATCTCTTTCTCGCACTTTGGCTTAGTCGACTCTATGTCGTACGTTATGTACATAGCGACTATATGTAACAATATATCGTTACGAAGTTGTAAACTCGTCATGTGGAATATTACTTCTTCAGTATGCAGAGACAGTTTTAAGATTATTATTTTTTCGTTAATAATTTGTAGCTTCACTTATTTATCACTGTTTTTTTGTAAAAATTCTTATTCAGTTTTATTTTACATAACTTACATAGCTTATTTAGAGATTTAAGATTAAAATTTTAATTTCAAATGATGCGAAGCAATCAAGTAAAACAACATTATAATTATCTTTTAATAAACATTATGATTTTCTTTTTTTTATATTTTTTAAAATATTATAATTATTATTAATATTTATAGAATTTTTTAATAATTTTATAAAAAATATTATTTTCTTATTAATAGAAATTACTATGTTATCTCATTTATCATCGCTTTAATTTTGTTATCTTATATTTGTCGGATAAGATTCTCATATTTCGCACTAGTTTTACTTTAGCTTACATACAAAGAATACTGAACGAATCTCTCGAGTGTTTTGTTTTCTGTTCCCGCCATCGATCAATTCATTTCATCGTCATTGCTTCTTTTTTTCATTCTTCCGCGGCAATTCTCCCTCACAGCAATAGCAAAAGGAGAAAGCAAAACCGACAATACGGTAGAGTGATTAGCGGCACGGTGGCGGCGGATGGAGGGAAATGGAGGGAAATAGAGGGGGGAGTTCGGGACTGAAGAGGTTGCCCCTGAATGTTATCCAACCATCCAAGAGGTGCTGTATAAACAAAGAGAAGAGAAGGAGATCCCGGAAAGGTGGAAAAAGTGAAGGACGTAGTCGGGTTCTACCTATAAACCCGTTGTATGTGGATGTATATATGAGGGTGTGTTATGCAGCGTGCACACATATCTATATGGCAGGGAAACCCGCGCGCAACCCCAGTTAGTCACATCAAAGGCGTCGTGAAAAAGCTGCAAATGCATGAAAGAATGGGTTTAAAACCCGGCCACCGTGCTGTTCGCGTGAAAAGAAGAGGGGCTTCCCGCGGGAAAGCTCTGGAGAACGCTAAAGGACCTCAAAACGAAAACATTTCACTCTCAAAGCATCTCTACGACTCCGGTAAAGTCTCTCTCGAATTTCGTCCTTATTTCTCGCACTCCCTTTGAGTGTGTATTTTTGCTCACGAGGCAAACCTCGTTTGATGAGTAAATCGTTTAAGTACAAGATCACGTGTACTTAATATAAAATACATGATTTTTGGAAATTTTAATTTCAAAATTACCGATGCATGTATGTATTTCTATATATTTTAATATGAAATAATATGTTTCATGAAAATATGTTTTCCAATATTTTGTATTCTTTATTATTAATTCTTATTTATTATAAACTTAGTAAACGAAAATTTATTATTATTTATTATTTTATCTCATGCAATTTAAAAAAATTTATTTCATTATATTTGTGAAAGTAAAATACATATAATTTATATGACATCTGTTTTTCGTTCGCTCCTTATTTAAAATTATTAATTTGCTTCTGCTCACGAATTCAATTATTAATCATCAATTGATAAAGACTTCAAACTCGACGTCCGCCGCGAGATCTTTTGTTTCGCTTCGAGCGAGCGATATTGCCGGCTTGATTCGAGACGCAGGCGTTTGTTTCATTCTCATTACCAGAAGTAGCGTTGAAGAGATGAAAAGCGAGCGGCACAGAAAAAAAGGAGCGAATCGAAATTGGCGCAATTACGACTTTAAACGACTCTCACTGTGTCCGCCTCTCTTCTCCCATTTCTTCTTGTACGCCTCGTCGCTCTTTCTTTCGGGAAGGAAAAAAGAGAATGTGCGATAAGTCTCCTTCTCCATTCGCGTCACTGAAGTTGCCGAGGTTTACTACTGAGAGTCAGGAGCTTTAAACTTTTATCCGATCTGAATATGGCTCTCGCGCGCAATACACAAGCATATGGTCGCATATGTACATACGTCTCGCACACATTTAAATGTGTAATACCGGGCCTGGCATAAGGCAACAATATCAAATTGAATCGATCCAAGTTTACCCCTAAACGAAGCGGAAACTTTTGTCAAAGTAACTTCCGACTGCAACTTGGACTGCGATTGTGTGTCTCTAGTATACGGTTGTTTGTACATGCCTGCGTACGTGAGTACGTATATACAAGAGGGGGGAGGGCCACCGATTCGCTCCGAGGAACGTCGTGGACGATTGCTCTTCCTCTTCCTATGGTTTTCCATTTTTTTTCGGTCTCGGTCGCCAGGTTCCTCGGGGACCATGTCGGGGACTCTCCGGCCGATTCGTTGCTCACCGACCGTGACACGAGTCACGATACGTCGTTAATCTTTGACGCTGCGGTTTCCAGACGAAACCGGAAGTCGATGGCCCGGCGATGTCACTGCCGGTCGTCATCGTGTGCCGCGGCGCAATCTTCGAAATTGCACGACGAACGACGGGGGCCGGTTCCACGACGGATAAAACTGATTGGTCCGTGGGACATCGCGTCAGCTGTTCCCCGATCGTAGTTGATTCGACACGTAACTTCCATATACGTATGTATGTATGTACGTACGTACGTACCGGTTATGTAGCATGGCCACGTAGCTGTCTGCTAGAAATGCAATACGCGAGTGCATCGGCCCATACAGGCGGAGAAATATTCGGAGATCTGGAAATGCTTTCTCGTGTGCGGTCGACACGAAATAGGGAAAGGCAGTGTACGGATTGTCGAGTAATTTTTTTCTTCGGAAGCGCATTTCCGTTTTCGTAAAACTGCATTGTAACAAGCATCGCACGATACAGTAAACAAATCGCCGTAGGTAAAAAAACGTGTCGTCACGTGTCCTGAAGCTTGTTGCATATGAGAATTTTCCTGTATGACTCCGATAAAATTTTAAAATAATCTTTTTCGACATTTTATTAAAAAAAAAAATTAAATCGTATTTTCAGGTCAATATTTGCAAGTAAAACACAGGTGTTATCATAAACTTGAAATCATCATAAGTTTGAAACAGGAATTGTGTCTGGCTTTGCCATATTGTTTAAAATTAAGCACGAACGATTCGCGTCTATTACAAATACAGATTAGTGCATTTGTTTCGCATGACAAGGTTTGATAATTTGGTAGAGATTACAAGGGACTATCGGACGCTAAGGTAAAAATTGCGAATCGGTGAGTGGTATGCGCACGGGGGTGGACGGTGAAACTTTCGCAGTTGCACGAGGGCGATGCACCCTTCCGACGCGCTCGTGGGAAACGCGTATACACCGTGGCACATATGTACTCGCGTAGGTAACGTCACGTATCTATCCCCGCGTATTTACCTATCGCATCGATGCGAGACGCGGGAGAACTTTTATCCCCCCATCCGTCTCCCTCGGAGCTCGAGTTTCGGAGTGGTCCGACGCGACGTGGTGCGGCTCAGTTCGGTTCGGTTCGACTCGGCGCGGTGGAATGGTGGCGATGGTCGATCTCTCTCCTCGTTTTTCATCGGTTCCAGTCAATAAAGCTCGTGGCTCTTGTTTTGCCTTTGGCTGACCATGCTGGCGCGGTTCCGTTCTTCTGCATCGCGGCTACCTTCGTCGTTTTTCGCGTCCCTCCTTCCGCGCTTCCCTTCCTTTATTCTCGCTCTGGCTGATCCACCGTCGGAGGATGCAATCCCCCGGCGTGTTCCGGCGAAAATAATGCAAGAAAAGCCTTTGTGGCTTCTGGAAAAGGGAAGGATTCAGCCCGAAACTTTGTCGGGGCGCCTGCCACGCGCAAGAACTCGACTGGCGGAACAATCGAATTGATTTCGTACACATCTTTCCCATAATGGGCGTCGCAACTGCCACATTTGTACATATAATAAAAGTAACGTGATTAAAATGACGCTTAAAAAAAAAACTTCATAAATATCGATAAAACTTCACAGAGCAATACAAATAACGATAATGCTGAAATCTTTTTAACTTTTTATTTGACGTATGCTATACATTCTTTTGAATGTAACATAGATTATGAATTAAAAATATTATATCATGATTTATCCGTTCTTGCCTAATGTTTTTTCGATAAAAATCGCAAGACATTTGTTTTTGTTTAAAGACAGATTCGTTACGAAGTGCGAAGCGCGATTCTACGCGAAATTTCAGAGATGTGGACCATGTTTTTGCATTAAGCAGGAAAAGCGGCGTGTACAGATACTGATACCGGATTCACGGTCGGTGCCCCCGATACAAAGAGTCCCTTCTCCCCTCGCATGAAGAACTATAGTGTCTACCCTCACTGCCCCCATTCTTCCTACGTTCCTCCGTGGCTCCGGTTAGGTTGAAAGGGGCAAAAGCCCGCACCAAAAAGTCCCGCAATGGTCCCGCGACGCGGATATCGGGCGCCGTTTCTGTGCAAGCGTTCATAACAGAATCTGAGGGAAACTGCTGAAAGGAATCGAGGAGTAAAGAGAGAAAAGGCGGGAAAAAGAAAGAGATGATCCGCCGACGGGAAATGTGTCGGTGAGAAGAGAGAAAAGAGAAAAAGGAAGAGAGGAAGAAACAGCTGATGTCTCGAACAACGGAGGATCTATACTATTTTTCTTTGCCTTGCGTGTACGTAATTGTGCGAATTTATGTGTATGTTATTTACCGGTTATTATTTTCTTTTTACATTTTAATCTTTTAAGAAATTAATATTCGAATATTTAATTCGCAACTTAGAGGATATTAGAAATAGAGGAACTTGAATTTGATTGGGATAAAGAAATTTCGTAGGACGCAAGAATTACATATCTAATAATTTCAAATTTTAAAAACATTTTAAATTTCTATTCTGATCCTGTAATTATATTCAATTAAGATTGTTACAACCGATCTCAAGTTTCTTCCTCGATATCGTCCTTTCGAAATAGAAATCAATGATCCGTCTGGGAATTCTGGTTGTCGTAGACATGCTAATTAGACCATGTTAATCCATGTCGGATAACCAGTGTCGAATAACTAGGGGGTTGGTTACCACTGGAACGAATGGCCGTCCGGGAAGTTGGTGCTAGTTAATACCTTTAACGGTCATGTCATAATTTATGCGGAGCGACCTTAACTGAATTAAACGGAAGTTGCTCAAGCGGCATTGTCATTTCGTTCTATCGATGTAAAATTTATTCTAAACTTGATTGATATTTTCCAAATTTCTTCATTTATTTACTGAATCGCAATAATATTTCAATAATAAAATCAATAACTTTTTAATATCTATTAAGTGAATCATTTCAATAATATTTACGTTTCAATTTATATCAATTTACATTTTAATAATATTGACGGCTGATAATTTTTATTATTAAAAAATTATTATTTTTTATTTATTTCCTAGCCTCCACTTTGTGTCATTTAATTTTCTCTTGAAAAATGTAGGCAAATATTTCGATAACAAGATATATCTTCTTACTATTTCCACATAAACTCAGCAAGAAACGAATCGTTTCCTCTTCTTTTCGATTTGTCTTATGTCATTGTGGGAGTGCTGTCGCAATGACTGATCGGAGGACCGACTTTTATCTTTTCCCGAATAAAAGAGTAGAACACGACGTGCGTCGTGTCATCCAAACAGGGTTTTAGATTTATTCGTACGAGCGTCACAGCAGATCCGTAAGGCGTTGTGTGAGATCATGCAAGTGATCGACTAACTTTGGGTCACAGACGGGCGATAATGAAATTGCTGTAGAAAACGAAGAATGTAGACTTGATTCTACCGTATACAAATGCACACCGTTCGTAACATTTCTCAATTTAATTTAGCCATTTTCTCTTATTTGATCCAATACTTCAAATTCTTAACAACTGCGTAGCTAATTTGTTTATTTGCTTTAAATAATATTACATATTGAAATTTTGTTTCAAATAAAATAGATAGAAATAAAAATAGATAAAAAAGATTATTTTCCATTAGTTTTGTACTATGTTGATTTATGAAGGGTTTGTGTATTAGAGTAAGATAGAAAACTTTTTATACAATTTGATTTGTCGCAATAACAACTGTCATTAATTTTATGGATAATAGGAAGGATTTTTTATTATGAACAAACTGATTTTTCTTATCTGCCTCTTTTCTCTCTCTCTTTTTCTTTCTCTCTTTTTCTTTCTCTCAATTGCGAAGTCTTTAGCGCGGTGCAATATCTATGATGCATTTCACATTTTATAAGACCTCGGTCATTGACCACTACACACTTACACACAACGAATATATGATTCTACCTCGATCCATTCCCATCTCCTTTTTAAGTTCCCCTTCATCAATATTAATCCCGTACAATCCGAGACCCGCCGGCTGACGGAAAGAGGGATCGTTCTAGATGTGTCACCGAGGCGACACGATCGTCGCCTCTTCCACCCGCCCTTGATGACGAAAAAAGGAACGGAGGCGGGGCAGATCTTCCACGATCCTACGGGTACCTGCCACGTTGAGGGATAAGGGAAGATTAAGCGAAACCTTAAGCGACCAAGTCGTTTTTAGCTTATACGGATTGGGGGATGGACGCTCATGCAGGTTTCAGGGAGAAGAACGTAGACCTGAGGAACAACGTAAACCTGTGAAGGAGAAAAGGAACCCTGGTGCGCCAAGACACGCTTCCACGGATAAAGAGAAGGGGAACGGTCCTGCAGCGTGCGACACATATATACTATACATGTATGTGCGCGCGTGCTCGCACGTGGTGTGTGTGTGTGTGTGTGTGTGTGTGTGTGTGTGTGTGTGTGTGTGTGT